>JAGDQO010000453.1:0-515356 GCA_018342035.1 Solanum appendiculatum
ATTAGTTCCCCATGTTACTCTTTTGGATTCATGCATTGTCACGACCCAAAGTATACGCTAGGTGTAAAATGGCGTATAGGACCTCGAGGACCCTACACAAGCCACTTAACATACATCATACAAGATAATAGAAATGATGAGTTCAAAAGAAAACATTTCATATTTCAAATGAGGTATGACAAAGCGAAAGTCTAAAACATAAGTCTCAATAACCATCTAACATATCAAAAGGAAAGTGATAGGGACGTAACTCATACATTACATACAAGGTCTGAAAACGAAAATGACAAAAAGCAATAAAGGTATCCCAGTCCTCGGAACATGAGGACTCACCAATCTTCAAGTCTATGAGACCAACTAGCCACGAGTATGGGAGGTATTAGGAGCGTCGGACCCTACATTCATGAGATAATGTAGGCACAAGTATGCGTTAGTACATGGAATGTACTAAGTATGAGGCAATATGCATAAGCATAGGCATGATAGCATGAATGACTTAAAAATGAGTAGGCATAATCATATTGAAACATTTGAAAACTTTATAGAAGAAATGGAATGAAAATCATGTAAACATGGTCAAGTACATTAACATAAAGGACATAAGAAAATCTTTGAAGAAGACATAATCATTTTGTGGGATATTAGCTTTAACCGATAATAAGATAATGAGAGCTATATCATGGAATCCGGTATATCCCTTATACCGAAAGAAGGGGAACCTACTTGCCAAGGTAGGATCCGTACATATCATTATTTGCTAAAGTGGATCCACTAGCTAGGTCATTTCAGACAATCCTACGGGGGCACGTAGTTAGGGACTAGAGGTTTTTAAAAGAGACTACCCTATTTGAGCCTCCACCTCAATGCCCTCTCGGTGCTAAGTTTAAATCCTAACGGAATAGATAAAAGTCAAATATCAATTTAACATAGGGAAGGCAATGATCAATACCAATCCACATATTTCAAGATCAAAACATAGAATAGCTCCTTAAATGTAATTCAACATAGATGAGAAAACCTTTCACCAATATGAATCCATATGTGAGAAATACCTTTCACAATCATGATCATCATAGTAAGTGACAAATCCTTTCATAATAGCGTTGATACTTTCCTTTCAAAGCATCCCCAAAATCATTTATAATCATTTCATAAAACACATGCATATCTTCATAATTCTTAGTTCATGGGTTCATCACAGATTCATAGTTCAAAAATATGATTTAGGCATGAGTCAATGTAATTTGAACTAAATAACATGGATTAATATTTAATCATGCATTAGAAGACATAATCAATAATAATCAATCATAATTGGATGAAACCCACAAAGATTGAATTAAAACCCTAACTTAATCAATTGAAACTTTTAGGGACCCCATGGAAGAAAGGACTCTATGGGTGAATACACACATACCTTTCCACTTAAAGCCCAAAAAGGATGGATGATTGATGAACTTGAGTTAACCCTGGCTTTTTCTTCTTCCTTAGTCGTGAGAGAATTGGGAAAGGTGAATTTGGTTAAGTTTTGGGGATTTAGAAGAATGGGGTTTGAGCGGGTAATTTAGGTCTCAAAAGCCTTATATAGGCCTTAGGATGAAGGCCAAAACAACTTAATTTTGATTTTTAAAAATTAGGGAAAAGACCAAAAAGCCCCTTAAAATAACTGTCGACCCCTCTCTATGGTTTGGACCTACGGTTCGTAGGACTTTCTATGGACCGTACTGGTCAACCGTAGAAAAGTTCAGAAACTTTTAAAATTGGACCAACTTTGATAGGGATGGTCTACGGCTCGTAGTTCTTTCTACGGCCCGTAGACACCAACCGTAGAAACCAATCTTGACCCTAAAATTTTTTCTAAGTCTGGGATCCACCTACGAGACCTATCTATGACTCGTTCAAGGAAAAACGGACCATCCTGGTGAATCGTAAAAAGGTTACTCGGACTTGTTTTTATAAAATTATTTTCTCCCTTCCTACGATTGCCATCTGTGGCCCGTACAAGCTTCTACGGTCCATAGATGGAACCGTAGACATAGCCTGCAACCCAAAAGATTCTTTTCTTTTTTTTTCAAAATTCTGGGGTGTTACAATATCTCCCCCTTGAGAACATTAGTTCTCAAATGGAACTCAAGGAAATACAAGGAGGGTAGGGAAAAAGATCTAGCAGCCCAACAAGAATGCAACTTAACCAGAACACATAACCAAGGAGGAACATCAACCCCCAAGCTAAAACAAATTTAAAACATCATTTCCCAAGGATTACACACTTAAAGGCACATAATCAAGAAGAAATAAACCAAGTTATCTCATTTTCTCAAAAAATCAAGTTTTCATGAGTATGCATTCATGAGGAAACATGAGAACAAGTAAGACACATGAGACCAAAAAATGATGAACCATAAGGAGCTAAATACCTCTAGTTAGAGTAGGATCGGAGTGAAAAAGATGGGGATAATGGGACATCATATCGACCTCGGCCTCCCAAGTAGCAGCCTCAACTCTTTGATTCCTCCACAAGACCTTTACGGATGCAACTTTCTTATTCCTCAATTTCTTAACTTTTCGGTCCAAAATCTCAACCGGGACTTCTTCCTAAGAAAGACTCTCCTTTATACCAAGACATTCCAATGGTACAATAGATGTCGGATCACCAACACATTTCTCCAACAAAGAGACATGGAAAACCAGATGTATTGATGCTAAGTCATTAGGCAAATCAAGTTCATAAGCAACTTTACCAATACGCCTCAAAATCTGATATGTGTCAATATAAGGGGGACTAAGCTTCCCTTTCTTTCCCAAACCTCATTACACCCTTCATGAGTAAAATTTTCAAATAGACCCAATCACTTACATCAAACTCAAGGTCCCTCCTTCTAACATCGGCATATGACTTTTGTCGACTTTGAGCTGTTTTCAACCTTCCTCTAATAAGTCAGACTTTTTCCATAGCCTCATGTACCAGTTCGGGACCTATCAAATCAACCTCACCTACTTCAAATCAACCTATGAGAGATCTACACCTTCTACCATAAAAAGCCTCAAATGAAGTCATACCAATGCTTGAATAATAGCTATTACTATAAGCAAACTCAATCAAAGGCAAGTGATCATCCCAATTACCCTTGAAGTCAATCACATAAGCTCTCAACATATTTTTCAAAGTTAGGATAGTATGCTCTGCTTGCCCATCGATTTGAAGATGAAAGGCCGTACTGATCTTGACACGAGTACTAAGACCCTTTTGAAAATATTTCCAAAATTGAGAAGTGAATTGGGTACCATGATCGAAGATAATGGATAGGGGCACTCCATGCAACCTAATCATCTCTCTTAGGTATAACTTAGCATAGTCCTTCATCGTATAAGAAATCTTGATGGGAATGAAATGAGTCGATTTGGTCATACGATGTACAATAACCCAAATTGAGTCGTGTTGTCACCGGGTGCGGGGTGAACCAACAATGAAGTCCATATTCAAATCTTCCCACTTTCAAATAGGAATACTAATATCTTGGGACAAGCCTCCCGGCTTTTGATGCTCAACTTTCACTTGTTGACAATTAGGACATTTAGCCATAAATTGAACAATATCCTTCTTCATCTCATTCCACCAATAGACCTCCCGCAAGTCATGGTACATCTTGGTGGCTTCCGGGTGAATGGAATATCGAGAACTATGGACTGAGAAAATCTTCTCCCTCAAATCATCAACATTGGGAACACACAAATGACCTTGATACCGAAGCACACCATCTCCCGCTTGGGAGAAAGCCTCAACGGACTTTTTAAGCACCACTTCCTTCAACTCAACCAAAATTGGGTCAAGACCTTGCTTAGATTTCACGTCCGACACATATGACGATTCTGAACTATTATGAACAATGACACCACCTTCATTAGAGTCAACCAACGTAACACCCAATCGGGCCAATCTATGAACATCACAAACCAACTCCTTCTTATCATTCTCAACATGAGCAACACTACCCATTGATAGTCGACTAAGAGCATCCACCACCACATTCACCTTGCCAGGGTGATAGAGGACACTCATGTCGTAATCCTTTAGCAACTCAAGCCACGTCCTTTGGTGAAAATTTAGATCCTTTTGTTTGAACACGTATTGCAAACTCTTGTGATCGGTAAAGACATCAACATGGATACTATATAAGTAATGCCTCTATATCTTTAAGGCAAAAACAACCACTACTAGCTCCAAATTAGGGGTAGGATAGTTCTTTTCATGGACCTTAAGTTTCCTCAAAGCATAAGAAATAACCGTCCCATTTTGCTTAAGAACACACCATAATCCAACCCTTGAAGCATGACAATAAACCACAAACCCATCTGACCCTTCCAGTAAAGTGAACACCATAGCGGAGGTAAGTCTATCTTTCAATTCTTGGAAGATCTTCTCACACGCTTCCGACCATACGAACTTAACTTTCTTTTGGGTCAATGTTATCAATGGAGAGGCAATCGAAGAAAACCCTTCCACAAAACTTCGATAATGAAACGACCCCAAAAATGCCCGAAAATGTGCTTCGGAAACACCTATAATTGTAATTTCCATATATCTCAAAATCCGTGCATGATTTCGGAAATTCGACTTCATATTCTTATTTGTGGGGGCAAATTGAGTGGGAAATGGGTCTAACCCAAATTTTAGAGCAACCGTATCAAAATTCAAAAATCGCAAAAATTGCGATTTGGAGGGTCAACTTTAAAGGGGCATAGCTCTTAGCACACAAGGAACTGGAAGGGATGCAACCTATCAAATTAAAGCTCTTTGAGTTAGCTTTCCAACGCACTTGGTTTCACCTTAGTCCGAGTTAGGATGAGGGAGTTATGACCATTTTCGTAACACCTGTCTGTGCAGATTTGCAATTTCCAGTGAGCTTTTTTTTTAGGCGGGTTGGAGACCTTTTTTATAAAAAGGGGATATGTCCCATACTTAGTCATTTTTCTTAACTCCAAAAACACTCTCTAAGCCCTCTCCAAAAATTCCCAAGATCTTCAACCAAATTCAAACATCTCAAGCTCTAATTCCGGATTCAAGACTCAATCCCAAGCTTCGATTCTCCATTCCAATCTTCATCAAGGATTCTCCAAAGTTGAGGTATGTGGGTTTGATTGTGGAAACCTGCCTTTCCACAAGTCCAACCATTTATCCTCTATTTCTACTTCAAGTTTATGGGTCCTTATGATTATTTATGAATTCTTGAATTATGGAATTACTACTACACACCCTATTATGGTTCATTTTGCATATTATCATGAAATGGAATTATTATGTGATGTTTATGGTTTACATGCTTCCATGATCAAATTATGAAGGTTGATATATATATGTATGTTGTTGGTGGGCTGATTTATATGGATTTTGGAATTGGGTGGACTTAGTATTCTTGAAATACATGATTTCATTTACATGAACAATTGCCCACCTTGTGTTTGATAAAATGCCCATTTATAGAATTCTTAGGAAAGGAAGGTCCAAGGTACGTCCTATGAGTCGGATGGTTATGTAATTACTGAAATGATGATGAAATGGACACATGTATATGATTTTCTCTATATAAGTGTTGTGAGTCGACCAAGCCTAGTACGGGGGTAGTAGGCCCGTATAACCGTATCGAGGGGTTGGTACCTTGGTTGCCTAGTACGGGGGGTAGTAGGCCCGTATAACCATATCGAGGGGTTTGTACCTCGTTTCGCCTCTCCAAGGGGTGGTAGGCCTTGGAAATACTATATTGATGGTCACTCGCCACACATGTACTACGTCCCATTAAATATGATTTTTATGTAAGCATCATTATACATATTATTTTATTAATATGCTATCTATTGGGTATGATTACGCATTTCCTATGATGTCCATCTAATGTAGCCATGCATTGCATCCCCATATACTTAGTACATTCAAATGTACTAACGCATACTCTATGCCTACATGATGTCACCATGTAGGGACCGGAGCACCGCTTGACCATCCTCCTCCGTGTGGCTAGTACGATTTCTATAGTGGTTATTGGTGAGTCCTCCATTTCGGGGACGTTGCTCATGATCTTTTGCTATGTATAAAACTTTTCCTTTCTAGTTATGTTTTGACTATGAGGGTGAGCCCGGTAGTTTGTCTTGGCCCCCGCTAAGTACTCATGTTTAGAGGTGGTGTTGGACAAGTTGTGTATTATGCTTGAGCTTGACTCATCTATGGTATTTATGTATTCAATTTCTTTTTTTTTTTTGCTTCCTTAGTCCCGATTTCCCCCTTGATTATGCTTATCGTTTATGGTCATTTAATTGCTTCCGCGACCAAGGATGTGTAATGATACGCTATGAGGCTTGTTTGGGGTTCCTTCGAGTTCCCCATTCGCCGGTCACATCTAGGCCCTAGGCTTGGGTCGTGACAGATAATAACCAGCCAAACCTAAGAAACTTCGAATATCCGAAGGGGATAGAGGTCTAGGCCAACTTTTAACCACACCCATCTTCTTAGGATCTGCCTCAATACACTTACCGAAAATAATGTGACCGAGAAAAGCCATGGATCTCAACCAAAACTCTCATTTACTAAACTTTGCAAAAAGTTGTTGGTCCTTGACCGGAGGTCAATCTTAGAGAAAGAATTTGCTCCCTAGAGTTAATCAAACAAATCATCTATCCTCGGAAGAGGATACTTATTCTTAATGGTAACCTTGTTCAATTGCCGGTAGTCAATACACATGCAAAGTGAACCATCTTTCTTACAAACAAATAAAATTGGAGCACCCAATAGAGAGACACTCGATCGAATGAAGCCCTTATCCAACAAGTTTTTCAACTGCTCCTTTAATTCCTTAAGTTCTACGAGAGCCATACGATAAGGAGGAATATAGATAGGTTGCGTATCTGAGAGAAGGTCAATACCAAAGTTTATTTCCCTTTCGGGAGGAACACCGGGTAGATCCTTAGGGAACACTTTCAGAAACACATTTACAACAAGGACCGACTCAAGAGCAGGGGCTTCATAATTCGTATCTCTAACCTGAGGAAGATGATATATGCAACCCTTAGAAATCATTCTTCTAGCTTTAAGACAGGAAACAAACTGACCCTTAGGCATAGAATTTCTCCCTTTCCACTCTAGGACGAGCTCATTTAGAAATTGAAACTTAACCACTCAGGTTCTACAATCAACAGAAGCATAACAAGAATGGAGCCAGTCCATACCAAGAATAACATCAAAATCTAACATATCAAGTTCTACAAGATCAATAGGAGTAGAGGCTGGAAAAAAGTCTACCAACACATCTGAAAGAACATCAAACCTCATAGCCACATATAGCGTTACAAAAGAAAAGGCAGCACCAAGATCAAGCAAAGCATAAACATCAAGATGAAAAACTTTCAAAATATCGATAACCACATCGGGAGAACCCTCTTGATCATGACGAGTTTGAAGTGCATAGAATCGATTTTACTTTGGAGCACTTGAACCCGAACCACTAGGCGAAGCTTGCCTACCATCCTTTCCCTTGTTAAGTCTAAATAGACAATCTATCAAGCGGTGACCACTCTTGCCACAACCAAAACAATTATCCATGCCCATCAAGAATTTTCCCAGATGACTCTTGCCATACTTTTGGCATGCGGGAACCGAAGATCCATTCATACTAAAATTTCCTCCTAGAAGTTTAGGGTTAGACAACCTATCGTTGTTGTACTTAGGAGCCGGCGCATGGGAGGAACCTTGATCGAAAAACATTTTTTGGAACCTAGAACGACCGTGTTCATCGGACCTTGAGTGTGAGAAGTCACCACCACCAGTTCTTGCCCTCTTTGTCTCCCTGGACTTTTCCTTAAGCTTTTCCTCCTTAATTTATTGAGTGTCAATCATTAAACGAGAAATATCCATTTCCTTAATGAGCATGGCCGTACGATATTCCTTAACCAGCAATTCGGACACACCCGAAACAAACTTACTCATTCTTTCCCTAGAGTCGGCAACCATGGTTAGAGCATACCTAGCCAATTGAGTAAACTTCAAGGCATACTACTTCACACTCATGTTTCGTTGACGAATATTGATGAATTCAAGTACCTTTGCCTCCCTCATCTCCAAGGAAAAGAACCTATCAAGGAAAGTAACCATAAACTTTTCCCAATCAAGAGGATCCACATCAACTGCCCTCTCTTCCTTCCATTGGTTAAACCAAACTTGAGCAACACCTTTAAGTTGGTAAGCGGCCAATCCCGTCTTTTCTACCGGCGTCACTCCCATAATCATCAAAACCTTATACACGTCATCAATGAACTCTTGAGGATCCTCTTTGACCTTAGAACTATGGAACTCTAGAGGATTTATCCGAGTGAATTCCCTTACTCTAGTTGCCACCATACCCACATTTGGGTTCACAGGGACCACAACCTCCTTATTGGGCTGAGCCGTCATGGCTTGAGCCAACACTTGAAAAGCAGCTTGAAACTCCATATTAGTCACTTATTTGGCCAAAGGGTCATCCAAAACTTAAGGAGCTTGAGGAGCTTCTCGTTCCACGTTCTCATTCAAATGCCTCCTAACATATGCTCTTCAAAGGGTCATATCCTGAAAAAGCATCGGATAAGGATTAGGAGAGAGACATATAGAGTTACTCTCTATCACACGACTTTAGAATAATGAAAAAAGTAGAATTTTCTAAACATCTTATAGCCTCTCATTCATAAGTGTGGCGCGTTTCACACTCATGAACAAGACTCTACTTGACGTGGCTTATGAGACATTCTAGGACCTTTCTAAACCTTATGCTATGATACTAAGTTATTCACGACCCAAAGTATACCCTAGGTGTAACATGGCATATAGGACCCCGAGAGACCCTACACAAGCCATTTAGCATGCATACATCATACAAGATAATAGAAATAAAGAGTTCAAAAGAAAACATTTCATATTTCAAATGAGGTTTGACAAAGGGGAAGTCTAAAACGTAAGTCTCAATAGCCATCTAACACATCATAAGGAAAGTGATTGGGACATAATCTACAGATCACATACAAGGTATGAAAATGAAAATGACATAAAGCAATAAAGGTATGTCTGTCCTTAGAACATGAGGACTCACCAATCTTCAAGTCTATGGGACCAACTAGCCACGAGTATGAGAGGTAGGAGCGTCGGATCCTACATTCATGAAATAATGTAGGCACAAGTATGCGTTTGTATATGAAATATGCTAAGTATGAGGCAATATGCATAAACATAAGCATGATAGTATGAGTGACTTAAAAATGAGTAGACATGATCACATTGAAACATTTGAAAACTTTATAGAAGAAATGACATGAAAAACATGAAAACATGGTCAAGTACATTAACATAAAGGACATAAGAAAAGCTTTGAAGAAGACATTATCATTTTGTGGGATATTAGTTTTAACCGACAATAAGACCATGAGAGCTATATCATGGAATCCGGTATATCCCTTATACCGAAAGAAGGGGAATCTACTTGCTAAGGGAGGATCTGTACATATCATTATTTGCTAAAGTGGATCCACTAGATAGGTCATTTCAGACAATCCTATGGGGGCACGTAGTTAGGGACTAGAGGTTGTTGCTAGAGACTACCTTTTTGAGCCTCCACCTCAAAGCCCTCTCGGTGCTAAGTATAAATCCCAACAAAATAGATAAAATTTAAATATCAACTTAACATAGGGAAGGCAATGATCAATAACAATCCACATATTTGAAGATCAAAACATAGAATAGCTCCTTAAACATAATTCAACATAGATGAGAAACCCTTTCACCAATGTGAATCCATATGTGAGAAATACCTTTCACAATCATAATCATCACAGTAAGTGAGAAATCCTTTCATAATAGCATTGATACTTTCCTTTCAAAGCATCCCCAAAATCATTTATAATCATTTCATAAAAACATGCATATCTTCATAATTCCTAGTTCATAGATTCATGGGATCATCATAGATTCATAGTTCAAAAATATAATTTAGGCATGGTTCAATGTAATTTCAACTAAATATAATTGATTAACATTTAATCATGCATTAGAAGACTTAATAAATAATAATCAATCATAATTGGATGAAACCCACAAAGATTGAATTGAAACCCTAACTTAATCAATTGAAAATTGAATTGTGAAATTGAAACCTTTGGGGGCCCATGAAGGAAGGGACTCCATGGGTGAATACACACATACCTTGCTACTTAGAGCCCAAAAAGGATGGACGATTGATGAACTTGAGTTAACCCTGGCTTTTTCTTCTTCCTTAGTCTTGAGAGAATTTGGGGAAGATAAATTTGGTTAAGTTTTGGGAATTTAGGAGAATGGGGTTTGAGTGGGTAATTTTGGACTCAAAAGCTTTATAAAGGCCTTTGGATGAAGGCCAAAATGACATAGTTTTGAATTGAAACAATTAGAAAAAGATCCAAAAGTCCTTTAAAATAACTGTCGACCTCTCTCTAAGGTTTGGACCTTCGGTCCGTAGGACTTTTTTATGGACCATACAAGTCAACCGTAGAAAAGTTCAGAAACTTTTGAAATTGGACCAACTTTGATGGGACTGGTCTACGGCTCGTAGGTCTTCCTACGGCCCGTAGACACCAACTGTAGAAACCAATCTTGACCCTTAAAATTTCACTAAGTCTGGGACCCACCTATGAGACCTATCTACGACTCGTTCAAGGAACGATAGACCGCCCTTGAGAACCGTAAAAAGGGTACTGGGACTTATTTTTTTAAAAATATTTTCCCCTTCCTATGGTTGCCATTTATGGCTCGTAGAAGCTTTTACAGTCCATAAAAAGGAATCGTAAACACAGCCTGCAACCCAAAAACTTCTTTTCTTTTTTTTTTCAAAAATTCTGAGGTGTTACATGTGTTTTAACTATTTCCATATTTTCATATGCATGCATGTTCATGAAATGAGTTTTAAAGTTCATGTTTTAGCTTAGGGTTGATTACTTCTTGGTTTTATGCATCTTGATGTTATTTGCTTTCATGTTGGACTGTTAAGTCTCTTTCCCTACTCTATTCATGCTATCTTGAGTCCCATTCGAGGATGAACGTTCCCAAGGGGGAGATATTATAACACTTCGGAAGTTGGTAAGTTGAGTTGGAAATGAAAAATGCAAAAAAGCTGTGGGTTTATGTTGTATGAGTCTACCTACGGACGGTACAAGGTCCTATGGTCTGTAAGAGGGCAGTCATGGAAGAGCCTTCGAAAAGTTGAAAATGGTGAGTCTCTGAAAATGTCCCATGGACCAATAGGACGGTCCGTAAGAAGACCTACGGCCCATAGGAAATGGTCCATAGTTGAGGTCTCAGACTTAGTGAAATATTTATGGGCTAGGATTGTACGAAGAGGACCTGCGGCCCGTGGAAAGGTCCATGGACCATAGGAAGTGGCTCGTGGTTCTTGTTTGGATTTTTGATCTCTAGAATCTTGGTCTACAGATGACCAGGATAGTCCGTAGCTCTTTGTATGGATCGTACAGTGTCCGTAGGTCACTCCGGTATCTTTTTAACTCAGGGTTATTCAGGTCTTTTTCTACACTTTTAACACCTAAACTATGTCGCTTCTAGACTATTCCTAAGCCATATAACTAAATTTACTCTTCAAATTTTATCCATTTCCCTCTCATTCACTCAAAATCCCCAAAACCTCTCAAGGTTCTTCTCTAAATTTCTCTCTAAGGGTTCAAGAGGATTTAGGATTTCTTCAAGCTTTCAAGTCTTCTCTTTCAAGCTCAAAGCTAGGATTCTTGAAGGTATGTGGGAAGTTCATCAATGGATCATTTCCCATCCATTGAGTCCCAAAAGATTTCTCTATGAAGATTTCACCCAAATCCTAGGGTTTTGTATGAATTCTCATGGGTTTAATTGTTTATGACTAAATTCATTTTATTTGATCTAAATTACACGTTTCCAATAATTTTCATATGAACCCATTCTATATGACTACTTTATGATTATGAACTAAGTTTCAAAGATATGCATGCTTTATGAATTAAGAAATTTATGAATCAAGGATGCTTTTAAATAAAGTATCGACATGTTTTATGAAAAGGTTGCTTCAAATTGAAGTGTTCACATTACGAAAGGAAAATTATGATTTTGATGCTTGAGATAAGTGTCTTTACGAGTATGTTTATGAAATCATGATTTGAAAGAAGCTATTATATGATATGAGTTTTATGATTGGATTGGTATTACTAGATTCTTACCTTTTCAAGTAGCATGATTATGATATGGTTATGCTTATTTTCCGTTGGAAGTTTACTTAGCACCGAGAGGACTTTGGAATGGAGGCTCTCCCGTTAGTAAAGGCCGGATCTCTAGTAGCAATCCCCTTGTCCCATAACTACGTGCCTCGTAGGACTTAGTCTATCCATCTAAGCTTAAGAACATGGTCCTTACCTTGACAAGTAGGACAATCTTTTTTCGGTGTGGGAGTAAGACACTGGATTTATAGCTTACATGGTCTGTATCAGTTAACGGTAATCATTCCATAAAAAGATTATGCTTTTCTCAACAAGTTATGATTCCTCAAAGTTTATTATTTAAGCTTATGTTATGATTTTCAAATGTTGCATTGAACTTTTTCGATGACTTACGATTTTAGTTTGTCAAGCCTTGATATGTTTTTACTTGGTCATGCATTATCATGTTTCGGATTCATTACCATGCTTATGTTAGATTTATACATCTTCTCTCATACTCGGTACATTTTATATACTAACACATACATTCTCTTGTGCCTATATTATCTTATAATATAGGTTCTGAAGTTCCTCCATCCAGCCATGGCTAGTTGGATGGATCAACTGTATTCAAGATTTTTGTGAGTCCTCATGTTTTGGAGACCATACCACTCTATGTATTTATCGCTTTATGTCATTTCAGTTTCAAGATTGTTCTTGAGTTAGGGCATGTCCTAGTCACATCTATTAGTAGAGGTGTATGTCAGACATAGTATTATTTCCGCTTTATGAAATCATTGTACTTTGTTTTGGTATCGTATGAGTTCATGACTTTGAAACTTATCTTTCCGCTCATGTTTTATGATTTATTCTGTGGAGTTGTACTCATGTGGCATGCTTAGGTCAAGTGGCTAGTTTAAGGTCTCTCAGGATCCTATTCACCATGTCACGTCTAGAGGGTATTTTGGATCGTGACAGTTAAAGCTTGAATAGGTTGAGATTGAACCTAATTCAAATTATCTTGAGCACAAACCCATAAAATTTTGTGCGGATTGAGCAGTTATCTATATTTGGGCTCATTTTGACACCCCTACCTAAACGTTATTTTACTCCCAAAACTCGTTCAAGGTTGTAGAATTCTCACGTCTAGGATTAGAGAAATCAAGGATTGTATTGATGATTAAAATTATTGAATACATGCTCCTTATATAAGGAGAGAATTGTAGAGTCCTAAGTTAACTATACTTAGAGTCCTACTACAATACTTATTACTACTATAATAATAATGTAATTATAAATAATCTAATCCTAGTAGTAATATAATCCTATTATAAATAATCTAATCCTAGTCATAATATAATCCTATTCCTAATATAATCCTAGTCGACTTCAGCTAGGACTCTAACTATACTGTTGTAAACTCATCAGTCAGCTTCATTGGACCTGTTCCTTTGACATGTTTCAATCGTCAGCTTCCTTCATCTTCAACACTTCCCCTCAAGCTAGAAAGTGAAGGAACGGTTACTCCTAGCTTGCTTCGAAAAACCCAGCAAAAAACTTGTTATGTCAATGCTTCGGTATGAATGTGATGTCAAGTCGGTTCTTGTGGTAGTTCATCTGCAGATTGATACGAGTAGTCCCACCTGTAAAAACACTTAAGAGCAGTATGATTATTTCTACCACAGATTTGACATGACTCAATATTTCTGCTCTCCTTATTTTCACTTGGGAAACTTTGATTGTTCAGAGAACCTGGTCCATATTGACTGTTCTGAGAACCTATTCCTTGTCCAACAGGCTTGAAACCTCTTTCTCTGGAGTTGATGTTGTTGTTTCCTCTTCCCCTGCCCCTTTGGGTAGAGAATACCATGTTATGGTTTTGTTGTGGCACCTCTTCTTCATCTTCCCTTATATCAAAACCTCTGAGAGCATTAATAAATTGATTAAGGGTGGGATATGGTGCCTTACCTAACATGATAGTCCTGGAGGTCTTGTATTTGAGACCTAAACCTCTAGCAAAATTGATTACTTTGCTATCTTCATCCACAGATTTGTGTGTGGCTGCAAGGCCATCACATATGGCTTTGAATTCCTTAATATATTCATCAATCTCTTTGGTTCCTAGCCAAACACTTTGTAGTTGTTGTTTAAGAGAAACTCCTTATCTTTTGTTTCTTGAAGATAAGTTTCTTCAAAGCATTCCCACATCTCCTTGGTAGTTGAGCAGCCCATAATTAGGTACATGCTTTCTTCTGTCAAGGTGCCTGAGATCCAACTCCTTAGCAACACATCTTTCTCCTCCCAGTCATCAATATTGTTGCCATCTTTTGCATCCTTCTCAACTGCTACAGCTTTCTCAGGAATCTGTCCAGAAGAACATGTACTTTTAGTTGGTTCATTCTCTGTTGGCTTGAGTTTAATGGAGCAAGAGGCTATGAGTTGGTGAAGTGAAGAGGTTGACATAGTATTGGTAGAAGGGGCCATTGCAATTTAACGTGTGGTTTTCTCTTCTTTTTTTTTTTATCAATACTCAGAGAACTGAAAAGCTTTTAAGCTCTGATACTATGTAGAATTCTCACATCTAGGATTAGAGAAATCAAGGATTGTATTGATGATTAAAATTGTTGAATACATGCTCCTTATATAAGGAGAGAATTGTAGAGTCCTAAGTTAACTATACTTAGAGTCCTATTGCAATACCTATTACTACTATAATAATGATGTAATTATAAATAATCTAATCCTAGTAGTAATATAATCCTATTATAAATAATCTGATCCTAGTTGTAATATACTCATATTCCTAATATAATCCTAGTCGACTTCAGCTAGGACTCTAACTATACTGTAGTAAACTCGTCAGTCAGCTTCATTGGACCTGTTCCTTTGACATGTTCCAATCGTCAACTTCCTTCATCTTCAACAAAGGTCACCCTAGGGCAAGAGAGAGAGATTTCTTCAATTTTCCAATGATTTCCTCCTTCAAGCTAAGTCCTTCTATCAATTTAACACTCATTTGATTCTTTAATTCTTAGAAAATATAATTGTGGCCCTAGGGAATAGTTTGAATTCATTCTAAGGTTGGAAAAATCTAAATTTATGAGGATTTTAGAGTGTAAGGCCTTGGGCCATTCTTAAGAATAGTTATTCTTGATTTATTTATCATAATTCACTAATGTAACCATGAAATTGGTAGTTTTAGGTGAATTAATGGTTGGAAAACCCTAGTTTGGATGGAAAAATCATGAGGTTGGCCTAGGATTTGGGATTTGCATATAGTATGGGAATATTTAGGCCATTTGTGATTGATTTTATATTATACTATTATTTTAGACCAAGAACTAGTTAAAGTTTCACAAAAGGAGTCAAGTTTGAGATCAAACTTCTGTCGTAGTTGCTTGGCACCCAGATAGGCTAGGTTTTCTTAACTGAGTAGTTTAGACCTGTTTCCAATTGCAATATATTTTGTTGATGTTCGGAGGTTTCATGCCTAGGCCTTCGGGCACAGAGTCTGAATATTTAAAGATTGTTGTTAAGATGGGGAAGGATAATGACTAGGGTTGGTTCTCTAGTTCTTGATTGTTAACCTTGAATTTCCTTGTTAGGGTGATTTTGTGGTACGTAATTGTAAGGTTAAGTATTATGAAATTGTTGGGTTACAGTTCTTTTTTGGGACTTGCGGAAATCAAGGGGGACAAATATGTGCTCATAAAAAGGGGTCCGGTGTTGGGCTATTAGTATATGTATATATGTGTGTATATGCATGTGTGTGTTCATGTTGACTGTTCTATGTGAAATATTTGTATAATGCATGTTCAGAAAATAAAGGGTGAATGTGAAATCACTTTATGTGAGAATTTCATGCAATGAACCTATTTTATTTATTTGTGGTTTCAAATGTGGTTGTTCATTGTAATTGTGATTGTGCATGTTGTTTGTAATTACTGGTTGACTCGGGTACACGCCTGGTACATGATACCCCCTTGGTTGGCTCGGATATCATGCCTGATATATACTAACGGTTGGCTCATGTACCATGCATTGTACGGGGATATCCATGTATGGTTGACTCAGGTACCATGCCAATACACTAACTAAGGATGGCTCAGATACCACGGCAGTACACTAACAAATTGAGTGTGGGTTCCATGAGAGTGTTGACACCTAATTTTGACCCTCTCTTCAAATTACATTTTTTTGAGGTTCTAAGTTAATAATTATTTTTACCATTATTTCCTATTATATTTACGACTTGCCACTATTGTTGTTATTATTATTGTTGTTGTTGTTGTTGTTGTTATTATTATCATCATAATCATCATCATCATCATCATCATCATCATTATTATTATTATTATTATTATTATTATTATTATTATTATTTTATTATTATTATTAGTGATATGGTCATCACATTTTCGTTCAGAATTAGTAATAAAACTATCTTTTAAACTTTTTATTGTCATCACCTTATTTCAAGTTTCTTACTCATCAAATTAGTTACAAATCTATATTTTTTTAAAATCAGTAACAAAAAATTGTAATGTTTGTATTTTATTTTTATGTATTAATTATATATTATACTTGTTATAAAATTAGAAGCTCAAAAGAAATAGTTTAAAGAAGTAAAAGACTATCAACCAAACTAGCCCATATCTTATATCCAATTAAATCTTTTAACCCATCAACAACCCATAGTTTATACTCAAAATGAGTCCAAATCATCTAATTCAAGTCCAAAATTAAAATTCAACATAACCTTGTGAATTCCCCGAAATACCCCTCCATGTTTTAAATCAGTAGGGTTTCAAGACTCATGTCTTCTCCTCTTCTAGCCTATTTTCAGAAAGCAACATGCTTTCACCAATTATAGATAGAGGGTACACACTCCATTTCTATGCTACTGTCATCTCAATTACGTAAACATATAGTTCACCCCAACGTTTGATTTCTTTGACCAATTTCAAAATCTGAAATTCAAATTTCCGCTCAAGAAACCCTAACTTCTGCCTATAAATACTTGGTTAAACTTTATTCTCAAGAAGTTTTGGAAGCCGCCGCCCCTGCACCTTAACAATTATTTTCATTCTTTTTTCTTGCTTACTCTTGCAAACACCTTCTGCCTTGCGGTTTCTTGATCCCTGTTGCTCTTAACGGGGCAAAACTTCTCTAGTACCGTGAGCTTGTGAAGGTGAAGTGAAGCTTTTGTTGATTGATTCCAGACAGGTCTCTCGAGTCTTCTTTCTCGCTCTCATCTATTTTACATAGATGATTGGTCTCGTGGGAAATTGGGATAAAAAAAAGACAGAATTTACGCTCTTTCAAGAAAGAGATTCTAGTCCTTTACGGCGCTTTCAGCCCGCTGAAATGGAAGGCTTTGCACTGTACCCAATTGGAGAATCTCCTTCAGGTGCAAAGTGTAAGTCCTTTGTTTTTTGTCTGTCTTTTGGTCTTGGAAGAGGTTGTGACCCATAGATAATAGATTCGAGTAGTCAAAGTTGACGCCTTGGTTCATTGCCCTGCAAAAGGTCAGTAATTTTCACATTTATGTTTTCATAAAATGTTGGTTCTATTTTGTTTGTGTTTGAGTTAAGAACTAAAGAAACAAATAGTTAATATATCTTTTGTTAATATTTGAATGCCTCCTAACGGTTTGATATTTAATATGTGAAAGTTAAATGTTTATCAAATGCCTCCGTGAATGCTATATTTTGTACCATGATTAGATTGATATTAGTTCCGTAAAGTGTAAGTGTACTGCCATTGCGATTAAACATTCAAAATTAGAATTTGCTTGTTTTCTTTTACTCTACTATCTTCCAATAATTTTTTTATTGCTATACAATGATATTTTATGATCCATATAATCATGTTTCCATCTGTATAACTTAGAAAGAAATATTTACCAGGATATTAGTCAGAATGTTGGGGATCTTACTTTGATTATATATTTACACCATGTCCTAGTTTATTTTTTAGTTTTAGATATAAAACACATCACTTTATTGATAGGATGCATCTGGTGGAAACATCTTTGAGATCTACCTTCTTATAGCTATCATAATTAGTGTGTTAAAATGATTGAAAGTATGGGCTTGTGCCTCTTATTTTTTTTATACAATGTGGAATACAATTTGATTAAATTGTATTGCTTAAGATAATCCTTGTGTAAAGAAGACTATTATTATTTTTTGTTTAGTTAGAAATATTGTACAATATATGTGTTTTATCTAATAAAAAACGTAAGGAAACCATGAGTTGTTGGCATCTGCTATAGCTTCATTCCATGAATGCATATAGATTTAGAGCTTCTTGCATATTATATATTATATGTACTAGAGTTATATGTACAAGTTTCTTCTAAGTTTGAAGTAATGACATATATAAAATTTGAAGCATTATGCCTTAAGTTTTCACTTGAACCTTTAGGAAGTTATAGCTTAAATATGATGAGATTTGAGTTTGTCTTATGCTTAAGAAAGATGTTATGATCTAAAACAATTTTGAGTTGGGTTCAAAGTAGTCAGTTACAAGACGCTTCTCGTTCGACATTTAAATGTTTTGGGTAGTGTATTCATCGTATGATTTTATTTGGCTCTATTTTTTATTTATTTGATATCACATAAAGTTGAATCGTTTAACAAATCTCTTTTTACTCTCTTTATTTGCATGAACACCTTGGGAGCAAATGGAGTCTTTATAAAAGACTTTTGCTGCCACGAGAAGTCTCTTTTTGAGACTCAATATCGTCGTTATATTTGGAATCTGCGTCTATCTCCTCATTCAGTTCACCCCGCCCCCTCCGAAAAACATCCGAGTTGAAGCAATAAAAAATAAAGGGAGAAGAAGGAACGACCTCATTATTTGGCTCGCTTTAAGGTTAATTAACTGTTTTATTTTTCTCATGTGATTGTTTGTTTTATGTTATTTTAGCTTATCCGTCTTAGACACTTGACCTTTAGAGGGGGGTAATTAGTATTATTTCAACAAAGATTTTTTGTTGTTGGCTTATTAAAATGGTGGTTGTTAAGTTAGACAGATGACCGGGGGGTCTGGTGTATGGTTTAAGTGTTGGGACTGGTTATGATTGTCTAATGTTTTTAGAACTTATATGATAATGGGGATGTTAGTCAAGATGGATGAGTTGGTCTAAGGCGCCAGTTTTATGTATTGTTCCAAAAGGGTCAGGAAATTGGCATGAGAAATCGAGAAGGACAAGTAAGTTGGTTGATAGGGCTAGTGATGGCCTGATATTCGTGAATATTAATATGGTAGAAGGGTTAGGTTATGATTTTGCATTATGGTGGTCTTATATTCGTGGATATTAATGTGATAGAAGGGTTAGGCTATGATTTGACATTATGGTGACCTAACATGTAGACTTGGAAAGCCTTAGAATGACAAGAGGGTCGAATGTTTAAATATTAGAGTTGGAAGCAGAATGAGGTAGGAGGCTGGGTTCAAAGCGTACTAGTTTATGGGTATTATACCTAGGATGGTGAAAGCATGTGGATAGAGACTTGGGGTGGTATGACTTTCATATTGCATGTTCCTTTCTGAATGTCTACTTTATATTATGTGGTAGGTTTGGATCGACCGATGATGCCTACTAATACGTATTGTTTGTACTGATACTACTCTTGCTATGCCACTTGGCATAGTCTGGTTGTAGGAATTCAGTGATATTAAATAGTTGAATACGATAATGATCTCCGACAGCTTCAACTCCTCTTTCCATATGGTGGGAGTTGTGTCTTATTTCTTTTATAAAATGTACTCTCTTAATAGCTCTTGTACATGTTTTAGACTGGTTACTTGAGAGGGTTTTCGTGTTTTTTTCAAAAGCTTTCAGTTGAAAATTAAGGTTGAGATTGACTCTTTCATTTTATTAAAGATAATATATCATGTTTTGTTTTACTTCCGTATTTTCAGTTTTAAATTGGGTGATAAAGGTTCTCCTATCTAGGTATTAGAGTAGGTGCCCGCATGCAGGGGCGGAGCCACCTTAGGCAAAGGGTGTTCCGGTGAACACCCTTCGCCAGAAAATTATATAGTGTATGAAGGTTAAATGTTAGTTATTATGAGTGTATATTTGATTTTGCACATCCTTAACATAGGTGAGAAGAAAATTTGCACACCCATCTAGAAATTCCTAGCTCCGCCACTGCCCGCATGGACCAGTGGGTTGGATCGTGACAGTTAATTTATTGACAACAATTCCAGCCAGTTCCGCTTCTCCTTAAGTATATCTATCACTTTGTTTTAATAATCGTTTATCAAATTTACATTGACTTCTAATAATGACTGAAGCATACAACAATACTATTAAAGAAACACTTTTTCTTTCGTGAAATGAAGGTTATCCTTTTAACTTCATGTCATAATACATTTCCTATATAAGATTGAGTTCCGTAATTGCAATAAATATCAGTTGAATAGACTCACCTTTCATTTGTTTATCTTCCATTTTTCCCTTCAAAATCTCTTCATTACTTATTCTAAAATTATTCACATTATTATTTTAAAAAATGTACTTATTAGAAAGGAATACACGTGCAATGCATGTGTCGAGAAACTAGTACTACCTTAAAAGTGGGAAGTCCTTTAACTAAAGTTGAATCACTAATTTACCCTCCCATTACCCCTAAAGTTGCTATTAACTAAACACCCTACATCAACCTGATCTCCTACAAAAACACCGCCCTCCGCATCAGTTCGCAAACGTCAACTACAAAGACGACTAATAAACTACCTGCTATAGAGAATTCCCATTCCTTTGTTCCAATCCAATGCATCTACCGTCGGATATGCATATATTGAATTTCCATTCCTCATTTCCCAATCCAACACATCTACCATCTGATGTACATATATCGTCTGCCTTACCCTGATCCATCCATCTTCGACTTCCCCCACGTCAAACCACAATACAACACTTTAAAGAATTGAAAAGCTTATAAAGCGATCATTAAAACACGATTGATTTAAATTGAAGTTAATAAAATTAAGAAGTAGAAAGTAAATGCATTTTTAATTGTGTTTTAAATGATTTGAGGTAAGTATGCTTCTTGAAATGGTTTGTTGAAGTTCATAGGGAACTCGTTTGAATTCAATACATTGGAATGATTTCTATTGTCTACAAAGTGATTAACGTGTGGCAATATGTGTATAGGCACCAAATAGAAGCAAGTCAAAAATCAGTACACTAGGCTAATAATCCCATGTTCTACATCTGTGCTAGCATCTTATTGTGAGAAAATCTTCTCTAGATCTTTTTTACTACCATAGTGAGAGTTTGAGATATTGCTTATGGCCTGCGTTTGGGATTCTAATCGTTTGTTGTTGTATGTGCTATATTTTTTTTCGTAAAACGTAAATTACCATTAACCAACAAAGAACATTATACACCATAAGGTCACCTAGCATCTCAACCACCTTCTAGGAAGAGTACTAAGAAGCATAGGTTTCCTACTAAACTAGAAAAACAGTTAGGCACTAAGTAACTTGGTAATCAACCTATGATTGTTGCTAGCTTTCCTAGATGATTTAAGTTAGTCTAATCTTTCTATAGCTTCTTTCTTAATCTGCACTAACACTATATCAGTATTCACCGATGATCCTCTAAAAATCTTCTAGTTCCTTGCTTTCCACATATGATAGATCACTACACCCCAAATAGCTGCGGTCACTTCCTTCTGAAACTGCTTCCAGTTCTTCCTCTTTATGCCTTCCAGTACTTTCTGAACCTCACCCTTAGGTATGGTTAGTCCTACCCACCGTTGGATGCCATCTCTCAATGTCTCTATCCAAGTGCATTCTGCGAAGATGTGTTAATGAGTCTCCGGAGATTGACTTGCACAATGACAACATGTAGCATCTTCCACTGGAATAGTTAGACGTCTTGATCTTTCTTTTGTAAGTAGTCACCCTTCTACACCCAATCACACAATAAATCGATGCTTTAATTTGGCTGTGAAAGTGCACAATCCAAATGAGTTCTGCTATATTTAGTCTGCTCTGCTGCCCCAACATAGCATTATAGCTCCCTGTAATAGAATATTGGCCATTATGAGTTAACTGGTATCTCCCTTGCGTGTACCAGCCCTTCACCATCTCCTTCAAAGCATTAATCTTTTTCCAATACTAACTGCAGTCTTGCGATGTTTGGTGAGTCCAAATATTAACGAAGCCTTTCAATGTATTGTCCCAAGTCTCAAGATAATCATGATGGGTCGAAATCTTACAAGCACTAATGGCATCAACAATGTTGAGAGTTTCGGTAAACATTCCAGCAGCTAGCTTGACATTTAGGCCACCAAGTAAATGGTCATGGAAAAATGAATTTGGGTAAGGCAAAAATTATTTTGTTCGAATGTGCAATGCAGGAACCTCTAAGTCGATGATCAGGACATTGACAAGAATGTTGAAACCAAATAGCTCTTTCACACCCTTTTTTTTTAAAGTCATTGATCATTGATGTGCAAAAAGTTATAATTTGAGCTTGGCATCCCAAACTTTGTACATGATCATTGAGATGAGACTAACACTCTATTCCTACGCAAAACAAGTAATAATTCGTTGAGAGATCAAGGAGGATCATATATGATGTTGGCAAGTTTTGCCGGTTTACTCCTAAATGTTGGTAAGCTCCATTTGTCTATCTGGACCAGACCCCTTATGTTACTGGGAAGTTCACAGAAGAGATTGAAGGTCGTCACTCCTACAACTTTATGACTTAGCGTTGCTAGACGGTCCGCCGGTCTATTAGCTTCTCTGAAACAATGGTTGATATTGAAGTCATGATCTTCAATCATCTTCTGGATCTCTTTTATTTGGTTGTAGATTTTCCAAGGAGGTTTCCACTCTTTTCTGGAACACTTGGCTAGTAGCAGGGAATCAGTTTCACCTATCGCCATACCAAAACCTTTGCCAGCACACCATTTCAGTCCAAAAATCATAGCCCTGCTTCTGCAATGTTGCTAGTTCCAGCTCCTAGGGATATAGTGTAGGCAAAAATGAAGTTCCCTCTTGATCTCTGATGATTCCCCCTCCTCCACACTGCCCCTCTGTGCAGCTACCATCGCTATTGAGTTTGACTCTAAAAGGAGGAGGTTTGGTCCATGCTACTGGAATACTTGTATTGTATTGGACAACCGCATCATAAGCTTGACAAACACTGCTCCAGTTGTCTCTAATTCTGACTCTGTTAAATTGTTTCCTGATAACCTGCACAATACAATTTGTGATATAAGTACTAGTTCTATAAAGTGAGGGCTTAGTCCCCTCTAATTTGATGTTACATATCGACTTCCATAGTTCCCAACAAATAATAGGAGGTAGGTTCTTGGAAATGAAATTGGTGATAGGGCTGTTGGATTTGTGGTTCCACCAACTTAGTAGGATCATGTTGAGGTTGTCACTTCTAAATCCAATGCCCAGGGGCCCTGCAAACTTTCTCCAGATCTTCTTAGCTAGGTCACCTTGACAGAACAAATGTTTGATATCTTCATGCTCAGTTCTTGTGGTAGAAAGGCTGCAACAGTAACATTGTGGGTTGAGAGTAATCCCAAGTCTTACAACCCTGTTGTCGATCGATAGTTTGTTGCTGATAGCTCTCCAAAAAAGGAAGGACATTTTAAAGGGAGCATCTTTTTGCCATAGGTTGCAATAGATAGGATTTGGATCTCTTAAGTTCAAATCTTTAGTTCAAATCTTGAACAAAATAGTTCTTTTTTGTATTCGGTTATTTCTCAAAGAGACATGTACATCAATATGTAACTACTGCTAAGTTACAATATACGGAAAGAATCAATTGCTACCTATTTAGCCTAGAATCAGGGTTCAATATAATCTTCCTATTTTACGAAGATTACTAGAATCAAGCAATTTCCTATTTACAAAGATTACAGAATCAAGCCCTAAAATATCTCTACACTCCCCCTCAAGTTGGTGCATAGATGTCGAACATGCCCAGCTTGCTCCCAAACTTGGAGAAAATTTTACTCGAAACTGCTTTAGTAAGAAGATCAGCCAATTGGTCCTCCGATCGAATCTTGGGTAACT
The DNA here is from genome assembly GCA_018342035.1 of Solanum appendiculatum. Lineage (NCBI taxonomy): Eukaryota > Viridiplantae > Streptophyta > Magnoliopsida > Solanales > Solanaceae > Solanum > Solanum appendiculatum. Next base: position 24,283 of record JAGDQO010000453.1, read on the forward strand.
CTAGTATCTTTCCTTCCAACTTTTCCTTGATGAAAAATCTATCTACTTCTACATGCTTGGTATGATCGTGTTGTACCGGATTATGTGTAATATCACGTGCAGCCTTATTATCACAATATAGTTGGATTGGTGCCTTAGGTGTATAACCCAAATCTGTTAAGAGAAGTCTCAACCATAATGCTTCACATATTCCAAGTGCCATTCCTCTGAATTCCGCCTCCGCACTTGAGCGAGCCACAACATTTTGTTTTTTACTTCTCCATGTAACAAGATTTCCTCCCACAAAAGTGAAATATCCCAAAGTAGACCGTCTGTCATCAATAGCTCCAGCCCAGTTAGCATCCATATATACATTTATGACTAGAGGATCTGCACATTTTGTGAACAAAATTCCCTTTGCTGGAGCAGACTTCAAATATTTCAAGATGCGCATAATTGCATTCATATGTTGCTCTTCAGGATTATGCATAAATTGACTTACCACACTTAAAGAATAAGCAAGGTCCGGTCTTGTGTGTGCTAGGTACATCAATCTTCCTACAAGTCTCTGATATCTTCCTTTATCAACTGGAATTTGATTAGGTTCAACACTTAATTTCAAGCCTTCTTCAACAGGTGTATCAACTGGTTGGCAAGTTGTCACGCCAGTTTCCTTTAACAAATCTAAAGTATATTTACTTTGGGACAAGAAAATTCCTTTAGATGATCTAGACACTTCAATTCCAAGGAAAAACTTTAATGGACCAAGGTCCTTCATCTCGAATTCCTTAGACAGGTAGCTTTGGAGAGCTTTCCTTTCTTCAGGGTCATTTCTAGTCACCACCATGTCATCAACATATACAATAAGGGCAGTAATTTTACTGTGTTGTCTCTTCAAGAACAAAGTGTGATCGGTGTTTCTTTGAGTATAGACAAATGCCTTCATAGATTTGGTGAATTTTCCAAACCACGCTCTTGGTGATTGTTTCAGTCCATAAAGTGATTTCCCCAACCTGCAACTTTATAATCATGTGATCTCGGTATCTTGTACCCTAGAAGATAGTCCATATAAACTTCTTCAGACAACTCACCATGTAGAAAAGCATTTTTCACATCAAATTGTTGTAGTGGCCAATCAAAATTTGCAGCCAAGGATAATAGCACTCGAACTGTGTTGATTTTTGCAATAGGTGCAAATGTTTCTGTATAGTCAATTCCATAAGTCTGAGTATATCCCTTAGCCACCAATCTCGCTTTCAATCGTTCTATCATACCATCTGCTTTGTACTTGACGGTATACACCCATCGACATCCAACCGTTTTCTTTCCTGGTGGACAATCGACAAGTTTCCATGTATCATTTTTTTTCAAGGATTTCATCTCCTCATCCATAGCTGCTTTCCACCTGGGATCAGTTAAGGCTTCCTGCACATTGTTAGGAATAGATACAACAGATAATTGATTTACAAATGACTTATTTGATTTCGACAAACGATGATTAGACACATAATGGCTCAATGTATATTTAGTCTTACCAAAAATTTCTGGTTCATAGGTGGGTTTAGGAAGACCTCTACTGTCGTGGTGGTAGTTGTTTGACTGATGGTTTTGGTACAAAATCATAAACATCCTGAGTTGGCGACGATTGATTTGGCACATCAGTTGCTTGTTGGGTGAGAGGTTCATGTGATATTGGACTAACTTCTCCAATTTCTTGATTTCCAGTAGCACCCAAATCTTCTTCTTCAATTTCCTGGATTTCAGCAGTACCCAAATCTGATTCTACCATATCTTGGTTATGTCCTATTTCTTGATGTTCACCACTACATAAACTTGATTCATCTACAACCTAGTTACTAGGTGCAGAAAGTATCAATTTTTCATAATTTAGAGACAAAATATCCTTCAGGTCCTCCCCTTGGAGTTTTGTTTCATTAGAAAAATACATAGACTCTTCATGGAAAACAACATCCATTGTAACAAACATTAGTTGAGTTGGAGGACAAAAACATCTGTACCATTTTTGATGAGTAGCATATCCCAAAAAAACACACCGCAATGCTCGAGGGGATAGCTTGTTGCGTTGATGCTTATGAAGATGGACAAATGCTACACAACCAAAAACACGAGGAGTCAAATTTGGGACTGCTGGTGCAATCATCGCTTCAGCAAGAGCTTGAGACGATGTTCTAAAGTTAATTCTGCTAGAAGGCACTCGATTAATTAAATATGTTGCACAAGTGAGTGCTTCTCCCCAATAATATTGTGGCAGATGAGCTTCAATCAATAGAGCATGAACAACTTCTAACAAATGACAATTTTTTTCTCTCGGCTACTCCATTCTGTTGGGGTGTATTGGGACAAGTAGTTTGATGAGCAATTCCCTGTGCTTTTAAATATCGCTTAAGTTCATAGTTGGAATACTCTCCCCCATTGTCACTACGTAGAACTTTTACTTGGGCATTATATTGAGTGCAAATCATTTTATGAAACTTTTGAAACAACAAATTCACTTCACTTTTGAACTTCATCAAACACACCCAAGTCATTTTAGTACAATCGTCTATAAAAGTAACAAACCAACGTGATCCACCTAACATATTCACCTTGGATGAACCCCAAACATCTGAATGTATAATCATAAAAGGAATTGAACTTTTATTCATTCTTGGTGAAAAAGAGACACGGTGACTCTTTGAAAGTTCACAAACATCACAATGGAAACCAGAAACATCAAATTTTGTAAATAACTAAGGAAACAATTTATTAAGATATCCAAAAGAAGCATGTCCCAGTCGTCGATGCCATAGCCAAATATCAGATTTCCTTGTTTTGTCCTCACAACTAAACACATCAACCGATAATGCTTGGCACAACTGATTAAAACTTTTTGACTCCAAATCCAAGTAATACAACTTCTCTTGTCTAGTACCATAACCAATCGTCTTATCGTCTGGATGTCCTTAAACACACAATAGTCAGGCCAAAACATCACAACACAAGATAGAGTAGTGGTAATTTGAGAAACAGACAAAAGATTACAATCCAATGATGGAACTACTAAGACAACAATCTAAATTCAAATTATTAATGAGAGACAAGGATCCTTCCCCAATGATAGGTGCCGAAGAACCATGAGCGGTGGAAATATATTTTTGTGACGAGGGTTTAAGGGATGAAACTTGTCTAGAATCAAATGTCATGTGATCCGTAGCTCCGGAATCAATTATCCATGTACTATTAGAAACAAGTGTAGATGAATTTAAAGCCTTACCATTGTTACCTCTCGTTGCTACCAAGGCTGTGGATTGTCCAGCAACATCTTCCTTGGCATTTGTTTCTACAAATGCAGCAGTAGAACTCTTGCTTGCATTTCTCATTCTTGAATCACGGTTATGATCCCACCAGTCTGGATATCCCACAACTTCATATCAACGATCTTTTGTGTGCCCTAGTTGATCATAGTGAGTACACATATAAGTGGACTTGTTGATACCCTTAGACCTCATTCGATCTGGTTGATTTTGAGAGAACCAATTTTGATTAGATCTGTATTTGCTCACTATGGCTGCTGCTTCAGATTTTTAAAGTTCTCCATTCACTGTTGCATGCCGGACAGATTCACGACGAACCATTGAGTGATATTCTTCTAATTCTGGAACAGGATCCTTCCTCAAGATTTCACTACGAATCTATTAAAATTCACCATCAAGAAAGATGTGAACCCTTTGTCATTGAATAGACTTACTGTAAGAAATGACATCCTTCTCAATTTCCATGATCACCTTATCACGATGATCCAACTCACTAAAAATTTCAATCAATTCTCCATAGTAGGAAGAGAGAGATCTGTCATTTTGTTTGGCGGAAAAAGCCTTTTGATTCAAAGTGAAGACTTGTAGTTCATCTGCTCCATCATAGAAGGCTGTTGACAGATTTCTCGAACAGTAGGTAAGCGAATATATCGCTTCATAATCTCAGGAGACATAGACATCAAAAGCCACCTCTTAACCTTTTGATTGTCTGTGTACCACTTCTCATATCCTTCATCTTTTTCAGTAGGATGGTTCAGTACTCCCACGAACAAATGAAAGTTTCTCTTTTTCAGCAATATGCATCTCTATGATTTGAGACCACATATCGTAATTTGTTTCATTTAGAATAATCCCTGCATTGAAAGAGGAATTTTCAGATTGAATGATAATCGGGGTAGAGTTGGAAGCATCTAATTTGCTCATGGCTCTGATACCAAGTTCAAATCTTGAACAAAATAGTTCTTTTTTGTATTTGGTTATTTCTCAAAAGAGACATGTACATCAATATATAACTACTGCTAAGTTACAATATATGGAAAGAATCAATTGCTAGCTATTTAGCCTAGAATCAGGGTTTAATATAATCTTCCTATTTTGCGAAGATTACTAGAATCAAGCAATTTCCTATTTACAAAGATTACAGAATCAAGCCCTAAAATATCTCTACATTTTTTGCCTGATAGACCTCCAAGTAGAGCCAATGCTAAATTTCCCTGAGTTAGATAGGCTCCAGATGGCTTTGTCATTGATATTGGTATCAATCTTGATCTCTATGGAGTTGAGCACCATTTTGATGTTCTCGGGGAGCTGAGTATTGAGATAATTCCAGTTCCAAAAATTATGAATAAGGACCTCATTCAGCTTAATATCATTCAGTTGTTCTTCAGTCTCGAATGTTTTGTAGATGGGTCCAAGAGAGCACCAATTATCAAACCAAAAAGAGACTTCTCCTTTACCAATATTCTAGACTATATACCGCTCCATTTCCTCTTTGATGTCACAAATATCTTTCCAAATCTGCGAGTTCCCTTTGTTCCAGCTTGTAGTAGTAGGGTGTACTCTATCACAATATTTAGCTAACATGAATGAGCTCCATAAAGAATTAGTCGTTCTCATGGTCCACCATTGTTTTGCCCTGAACGCTTTGCAAGTATCAGTTAGGCTTTTGAAATTGGCACCTCCTTCGTTGTAAGGGTAACAAAGGTTCTTCCATGTTGCCCTGTGATGTTTATTACCGTTATCTTGACCTGAACAAAAACATCTAGCCAGCAAATTCTCAATGAGCTCCAAAGTGCCCTTTGGAGGATTAATAGCAGCAAGCAAATGAATTGGAAGAGCAAGCAAAACATGTCTAATGAGGATAGCCCTCCCACCAATGGAGAGGAGCTTGGTGTGCCAACCTCTAATCCTTCCTACCACTTTGTTCACTATATCAGAATAAAACTCTATTTTCTTCCTACCAGTGGTCAAACGACACCCCAAATACTTGATGGGGAATTGTTGATATCTCATTCCAGTGATTCTTTTCATCTTGTTGATTGTGACTAATTTGGTCTTAGTATTCATCGAAAAACAACTCTTGTTTTTATTGATGAGTTGTCCTGAGATCTTTTCATAAGTAGCCAAAGTATTCAGGACCATTCTCATGGATCTCTTGTTCCCATTGCAGAAGAGAATGGTATCATCTGCAAAATAAAGATGATTAACTTTAGGACAGTTAGCTTTCATATAGAAACTATTATAACCAATAGTATTATGAAGATTGTTCATCATTAGAGATAAAATTTCAGCACTAAGAATAAAGAGAGAGGGGGAAAGAGGATCTCCCTGTCTAAGACCCTTTTCAGATTGAAAAAACCCATGTCTTCTTCCATTAACAAGTACAGAGTACCAGTTATGGAGAATATAGTTGTGGATGAGATTGACCCACTGGTCATTAAAGCCTAGTTTCTTTAGAATCGTCCATAGAAAACTCCAAGAAACTCTATCATACTCTTTAGTCATATCAAGTTTTATGACTACATTCCCTCCCCTGTTGGGTTTGTTGATATCACTAATGCTCTCCTGAGCTAGAAGAATATTTTCAGAGATGGATCTCCCCTTTATGAAACCACTTTGGTTTTTAGATGATGATTTTAGGAAGAATACTGGAAAGTCTGGAGTTAAGGATTTTGGAGATGATTTTAGAAGAAACACTGCAGAGGCTAATGGGTCTGAGGTCTGAAAAGCTTTGGGGGAGGTCTATTTTGGGGATCATGACAATGCAAGTGTGAGTGTAAAATTTGGTGAGAATAGCTCCTCTAAAAAAGGCTTTAACTGCATTATGAACATCATTGGAGATAATATTCCAACATTTACGGTAAAACATCCCACTTAGCCCATCAGGCCCTGGTGAGCTATTGGCATCAATTGAAAAAACTGTGTCAGTAACTTCTTGTAATGAAGGAATAGCATTGATCATATTGTTATCATCATCTGAGATACAACTCTCTATACAACTAAGAGCACTGTAGTCACTGGTGCTAGGTTCATGAGCAAACAAGTTCTGATAGAAGTTTACGGCCCCTTAAGCAATAGTTTCATTTCCTTCCAACCAATTATTATTCTCGTCTTGTATCCTTCTAATAGTCAATCTCCTTCTTTTTTCTTTGATAGTGGCAAGGAAATAATCAGTGTTGGCATCTCCCTCCTTGAACCACTTAACTCTAGCTTTCTGGCTCAAGATAGAATCTTGAATTTTGAGATGTCTTATGAATTCAGCTTTGCATTTGGAGAGTTCACACCTATTCTCAGGAGTATTATTAGTGAGGCAAGTATCCTCTAGTTCCCTGATCAAGGTCTCCAATCTTTTAGACTCTTCATAAATATCTCCAAAAGTGTTTCTGGACCAGGCACTAAGAGCTTTGGTAGTGTTTTTGATCTTTTGTTGGAGAATGTACAGAGGGTTACCGTGGATATGGACATCCCAACTACTATGAACAGTATGTAAGAAGTCTGGATGTTCAGTCCAGAAATTAAGGAACTTGAAGTACTTGATGCCTTGAATGTTTTCATGGAGAAGATTTAATAGTAGAGGGGCATGGTCGGAGCAAGATCTAGATAAATGAGTAACTGAGGTATTGTTAAGGGCATCAAACCAGCTGGTGTTAAAGACTAGTCTATCAAGTCTTTTCCAGATGGTGTGGGGAGGATCTCTGTTGTCACACCATGTCACTTTGGAACCGGTGAATCCAGCATCCTGCAGCCCGCATTCATTGAGGTATTCAATAAAATCTATACTCTCTTCCATCCTGTGAGGTCTCCCTCCAATTTTTTCTTCTCTATTGATGATCACATTGAAGTTGCCATTAACTCCCCAGGGGTCTTGGAGATTTGCAGCCACGGTTCTTAAGTCTGTCCATAATTCTTTTCTCAAATCCTCTGAGCATTTAGCATACACAACAGTAAGAATGAACTTTAAAATCCTAAAATTTGAGAGCCACTATCGCTATCATTAATAAGAACTTTAAAGGTATTAGTTAAATTTGCAGGGTTGGATCAATTGGAAGACCAAGACATCTCCTTCAAGAAGGTTTTGAGAATTGGATGAGACCATCTGATTCTAATAAGCCCCATACGCGACAAAAGTAGAGAAAATTGAGGTCGACCACCATAACAATGTGAAGGTCTGATCACTATTGGTGGACACAGACAGTTCCATGGGGCTAAAGAGTTGTTCCTGTCAGATCACTATGATTTTCAGAGTGCACACACAATCGAAGGGAAGTGCACTCCTTCAAGAACTACACCAAGCTGGAGAATGAGGATTACTTGCCAGCTTGTGATACTGGAGCAGTTCAGAATCCCGTCACGTCAATGAGTTTGAATAAAGGGTATATTGATCACTGGACTAATGTAGCAGCTGGTAACAGATGTTCTAATATAGATATTAACAGTAAGCCTGCTTGCACCAGAGTTAATTAGTTGGAAGAATTGATTGGGATGAAGAATCGGTCGTATATGCTCTCCACCAGTGGAAGATCAAGAAATAGCATCCATCTCGGTTATATACCGACCTTTCATAATTCATATTCTTAAATTGACAACAGGTAGGAGCAGCACTAACTCAAGTCTGCAGGTCAAAGCAATATCATCCATCTTGGTGATATATGGAGCTTTCAGAATTCGTATTCTCAAGTTGACAGGAGATATGAGCAGCAGCAACTCAAGTTTGCAGGTCAAAGCAATAATATTCATCTCGGTGATATACCGACCTTTCAGAGTTCATATTCTCATGTTGTAGCAACTCAAGAGAAACTTACTCCATCAGGGCCGGTCACATCAACAGCCTTAGTACGACCATCACTGCCGGACTCAATCTAGAACTCAACTGTGTCGCCATCAAATAGGCAACGGAAACACTCAGATCTGATACCAGACTAGTGAATGAAGATATCCTCACTGAACCACTTAACGGTTCCCTTAGCCCTCTGTCCACTCTCACCTGCCATACTCACTAACAAACAGAAACCCTAAAAACCCATTGTGTGTTTCCTTTGGAATTGTCACCGTGACAAGAAAATAATCTAATATATTTGTTGGTCACGGTGACATTTCCAAAGGAAACACACAATGGGTTTTTAGGGTTTCTTTTTGTTAGTGACAATGGCGGGTGAGAGTGGACAGAGGGCTAAGGGAACCGTCAAGTGGCTCAGTGACGATCTCTTCATTCACTAGTCTGGTATCAGATCTAAGTGTTTCCGTAGCTTATTTGATGGCGACACAGTTGAGTTCGAGGTTGAGTCTGGCAGTGATGGTGGTACTAAGGCTGTTGATGTGACCGACCCTGATGGAGCGAGTTTCTCAGGAGTTGCTACAACATGAGAATATGAATTCTGAAAGGTCGGTATATCACCGAGATGGATGTTATTGCTTTGACCTGCAGACTTTATTTGCTGCTGCTCATATCTGCTGTCAACTTGAGAATATGAGTTCTGAAAGATCTGTATATCACCAAGATGGATGATATTGCTTTGACCTGCAGACTTGAGTTAGTGCTGCTCCTATCTGTTGTCAACTTAAGAATATGAATTCTGAAAGGTTGGTATGTCACCGAGATGGATGCTATTTCTTGATCTTCCACTGGTGGAGAGCATATACGACTGATTCTTCATCCCAATCAATTCTTCTAACGAATTAACTCAGCTGCAAACAAGCTTACTGTTAATATCTAAATTAGAGGGTCTGTTACCAACTGCTACATTAGTCCAGTGACCAATATATCCTTTATTCAAACTCACTAACGTGTCCTCAGTTACAATCCTGCAGCTTGTTCTTTGGCTAAAATGATTTGGAAGTTAAAGGCTTAAAAATGTATGCAAATGTTGATGTATTCGTATGAAGGCTGTGCTTTGCTTTGCCTTTGCCATAAGATGGTGAGAACACACTATAAGTTTGGGAACAAAACTGAATTTGGATGGATGTTCTGACTAATATGTTTCATGATGGTAAGTTTTGTTTTATTTTATTTTATCAAAATCTCGACGTGCATTACCTCGTCTATAACATCCTAGCTTGGTATGCAGATTGACATTCCTTTTTTGAATGATATGTGATAATTTTGTAATTGTCAAATCCCAATGTCAAGCCTGGAGCGTTTTCTGGTAGAGCCATGGAGATTTGATACTACTAATTGCCCGCTAGCTCATACCACGTATTTGGACCGTTTTCGTTATTACTCCCTCTAGTCCATATTAAATGAATTGTTGGGATATTACACACCCCTTGAGAATTAAAAAGAAGGTAAATATGAAAAAAAAAATCCAACGATTTTGAACTTTGAAAAATTCACTTATTTTGAACTAGGAAAAAAGTCTCAACAATTCATTTTATATGGACTAGAGAGAGTATTATTCACTATGGTAATCAAGCCTTTATTCCTTTTTTATGACATAAATCATAAATGTCTGTTCCAGTTAACTATGATGAGAAAATGCAAATTCAGTTTGAAACTATTACTGTCAACAGGAACCGTCTGGTCATTTATTGGACGTTGACAATTAAACGAAATTAGTTGCATTCTCTTTTATAAACTCTTTATTTCACATGAGCTATACTTGTCTCAATTAGAAGAATTAACATTTAGCAGGTTCTTATGAAGAATAACAGAACTGTCATTTCTGTTTTTACGGAAATAGAGAAACGGCTTACATGGTTAGTCTTCTCCATCTTTTGATATTTCTTATTTGTTGTTTTGTACTTCAAAGTGTCATGAGTTCGAATCGATGTGTCTTTGAGAAAGGCCAATTACAGTTACTGAGCACAAGAATATATAATAGTTATATGCATAGAGTGTTGCACTTCAAGCTAAGACAGCGTCAAGTTACAAATTGATCGTCAAGAAAAGGATTCTATGAAAAGCACATCACTGTAACAATGCAGGATATGACTGAAGCAGATAGACTACAATCTTATGGTTGTAATTATTTGTTTTCAACTTTTCATAGTCAGTGAAATGCAGATAAACGATCTTCATGCATAGAGTGATAGCATATTTACTTGTGAAACATTGACATATTTGAAGCTATCGAGGTGTATCTTTAAGCCTGCTGTTGGTACCCAATTCCCCAATCTTGTTAGTCGTCAGTCAGAGCTTTCTGCAATTGCCTGTCCTATATGATTAAAAAAACAATTAATTTGCCAATGCTCGAGATTTTGGAGTCGAGATTTTGTGTTGATATTGATTCTGTTTATTTGGTTTCTCCAAAACTTGAGAACTTGTCTATCCTCAGCAGCTATAAAATTACATTTGAGAGTTCTAATGTGAACCCAATCTTTACAATCATTAAGCATATCTGCTTGAATGGAACATCCCTAGAGGTAAGAAAATTATGTTGCCTAGTTTTATTTTCGTAGCTGTTGTAACCAAAACTCCATAATTTCATTTTTTTGGGCATCTTTTGTTTCAGAAACTTCGCTCCATTGATGTGACGGACAGGCTTTGCCAATCCCTAAAACTGCAAAGGCTGAAAATTTGTGACTTTAAGATTTCAGTTGAAAGTATTTCTTGTGCAGTTTTCCTGCTTAGGAGTTCTCCGAACCTTTATGAAATTGAAATAGACGAGGTTGTAAAGGTAAGACATACCATGCCTAATAAGGACAGTTCAATGTATATGCATCTTTCTTTATATATTTGTTTTCTTAAAAACATTCATATTGACCTTAAGTTTTATTGTTACACTTTGTATCTTTAATTTAGGTAATGCAGGTCGATTATTAAGAGACTTTTTCTTCAGATTGATGAGACATTGGGTCATACAACGGAACTGTTATCTTACTTATCAATGGAAAAAGGCCATGTGAATGAAGCTATGAGATTGATTCAAACAGTGACGTTGCGGAAATTCAAGGGATCAAGTACTGGAATGTACTTAATAAGAGCCCTCTTTTCTCATTCTCCAAAACTTGAGAGGATGATCATTGAACAATGCGAGAAATTAAGCAATGCCACAAACTTTTAAGGAAAATTTGAGGGAACTGCTAAGCTGCATTACTCGAGCATCACCAAAAGCAGTAGTTGTCAAGTATTTACGAACTTGTTTTTCCAGTGGCGTATTAGGTACGACTTCTTTGTTTAAAGTGTGTTATTTTATGTGTTTGATGTTGTCCCATTTATAGTCGGATTTGCTTTGTCATATGTAAGATGTTCCACTGTGGATGATAAAAATTTGCATTCAATATTGGTAAATTTCACAAATGGTTATAAAGTTGTTATTCAGACATTTCCGGGGGTTTTATTTGTTTTTGGTTTTGAAATCTGTTTGTCACCTTATTATGATCACTTAAACGTGTCGCTTTTCTTGGTAATTGAAGGATTCTGCAGTATATCTTTGCTAATTCCTTTCTGACTAATACTTAGTCTACCAAAATTTTGTTAGATCAACTTGGTACATTGATTAATAAAAGTATGTTAATTTCACCTATAACTAGTGAAATCAAAGTGTTTATGATCGAATTACCTACACTTTGATAAAATAATTTTTAAATAAAGAATGTCGGACTTAACCTCAAAAGGTAATTGATGAGTCGAGAATTCTCCAAGGCCATACAAAGAGGCCCAAGTCTCAATCCAATCCATCTTCAATCCTCTCAAACCAGAACTAATTCGTTCATTTGTCATCACTATCCACAACTGACGTGGGTAACTCTACACACTCTGGATAACCAGTCACTCGAAACAATTTTGTCTGAATTTGAATGAATGGGGCCGGTTTGAAGAGGATTGGAACTATAAATTGCTGAGAAAGGAGAAACATAAAAGGGAAATGGCCAAATGGTTGAAAATTAAACAGTAACATATACTCCCTCTGTCCCAGAATAAGTGACACTTTAGCCAAAAAGAAATTGTCCCAAAATTTGTAGGAATTCAAGAAAAAAATTAGCATGTTTTTCCAACTATACTCTCGTATTAAAGAACTACTTCTTAATATTGCTCAATTCTCAAAAACATCCAATAAATAAAGGTAACATAATAAACTATACCTTCAATTTATTATTTTCCTTAATGGACGTCATATGAGCTAAAGTGACACTTGGGACGGAGGAAGTAGTAGTGTGTAGTTATGTCGTTTTTGGTCAATACTCTTCTGTCCAACTTGAAAACCTATTTTTTCGGGCGAATACCTTCACCTCGTTCACTACGCCCTGCTGCTACGTGTCCCCCCTTTCTCATATATATTGTAGCTATAAATATCACTTGCCAAGAGCCACTTACTTTATATATTTAGAGAGAGATACATATCTGTAGAGATAGAAAGAGAGAGAGATGACTAATGGCAATCGCGTTGGTTCAGGAAATGGTGGATTTCATAGCTATCGCAGATCCCCACAACCAACCCCTGCTCGGTCCCTTTCCCCTGGTATGCTACCTAGCTTCTCTTTTACTTTTACCAATGAATTCCCCTTCTCCATGGAACATTCGTGAAACTTTGTATTTTTTTTATATATTTGATTTTGATATGCTTACTCGAGCTGAGCATCTATTAAGAACAGTCTCTCTACCTTCACAAGGTAGGGGTACAATTGCATACACATCAATCTTTCAGACACCACTTGAGAAATTATATATACTAGGTATGTTGAATATTCTTATATTCATGAAGCTTTATATATGCTAAAGCACACACAGTACTAACCCCCAAAAAGATAGCAAAAAGGATACATTTTTTTTTCGGGAGAGGTAATAATTTTCATTCATTCTTCTGAATTTTTCATTATCTTCTTTAGATGAAGAGCTCCAACTTGTGTACGTTTCTTAATTTGTTGTATCATCATCTACTAAACACCTGTCTTTAATTATCTAGGGACTCTATATGCATATTTTTTTCCATATATATATTTGCAGAGCTAGCTGTTTGTATATCAAAGATCAATAGATCGATTCATGGTAATGGTGATCGACACGGTCATTTCTTGTTTTCTTTTGGAACATTTAAGACAAAAGGGAAACAAGTGGCATGCATGCCATTAATAAAAAGTGAGAGTGAGAAAAAAACCGTCTAAAGCTAGCAAGTGTGAAAACCAGCAAGTTGTATTACACAAATTAGACAAGTTTTATTTTTATTACTCTCTGCTTTTGCCATAAAATTTAAAATACAGAACAAATTTATCATCAGAACAAATACCCATTTTAAGAAGTTAATTAAAATCTAGCTATCATTTCTTTATCCAAAGATTAAGAAGCATCGCACATAACTTTAAGAACAACTAGCACTACAAATATAGAGTATATGAAAACAGTGGGTATAGTGTAGTGTCCGTTACAATACAATTTTGTCATATTCCTATATCACATTGATGGTAAAATAAAAAGGCTTTTGATCAGAGACAAATTTGGATGGTTTGATAAATGCCAGAGTTAGTTGAAGATCAGACAAAATAAGAAAGATGATGAAAACTATACATGAAACGTTTTATATTACTTTAATAATTAGTCTGTATTCTCACCAGCCATCTCTTTTGATGAAATAATATGTGCTTTTGATGTTTACATGAATATTGTCCACAATTCATAGTGCTGTCTTACAGTAGTACTACTCTCATATCCTGATAATAATTAGTGAAACATATATATCTGAACGCCATTAGTTCTGTAATTGCTGCAACACTTGAAAAGTTAGTTAATAGAAAATGTGATTTAATAATGTTTAATTAGACTACAAAATCCTAGTTAGTTGTGATGAAATTAGATGAATATTTTGATGATATGTATAAACTACCCTTCTTTTTCATTTCACTCTGATGCTTTGTTGTCGTGTGAAATTAAGATATGGAGAGAAGCATGGGACTGCCTTCTCATCTCAACCAGGAAATTGCTGCCAATGCAGAAGATTCTGAATGCACCATTCGGGAGCAAGACCAATTCATGCCAATAGCAAACATCGTCAGAAGCATGCGCAAGATCCTTCCTCCCCATGCCAAGATAGCCGATGACTCCAAACTGATCATCCAAGAATGTGTCTCTGAGTTCATAAGCTTCGTAACAGGCGAAGCTAACGATCGTTGCAAGAATGAGCAGCGCAAGACAATCACTGCTGAAGACTTGCTTTGGGCCATGAACATACTTGGTTTTGATAACTACATTGAACCCTTGACTTTGTACTTGCAGCGTTATCGTGAGTTTGATGGTGGTGAGCATGGATCCCTGAGAGGGGAGCCTTTGCCGTTGAAGCACCCAATGGTTAATCCAGCTTCAGGCTACAGCCTCATGCCTCATCACCTGCCTCCTAATTTTCCAATGGCTCGTCACCATGGTTATTTTGTGTATCCACCACCAATGGGCAACAGTTATATGCAGGGGGATGCATCAAGTGGAAGCACTTCTCAGTGTGAAGTGGCTTCTGTGGATAGTGAAGTTGAGTCTCCTGCGGCGGAGAGTAAGGAGTGATCAGTTTCTGATCTGCCGAAGGAATTGAGTTGTAGTTGAAAATTCAAGATTAGTGAATAAAGTAGACTATCTTTTCTCTATTACCTAATTTGCGACCTATGGACAATCTAGGATTGTTCTTTGCAAAGTTTAGTTTTTTTTTTGGTAACTAACATGATTTTATTAATCACCAAATATCGAAATTACAAAACCACAGTCGACTGTCTCAAAGATTCAAGTAACTCTTACACAACTCATAAACTAGAGAAGAGGCAACATGCACTATTCTTCTGTTAGTAGCCAAAAATAACTCCTACACTACAAAAAACTATAAACTAGAAAGTAAGTTTATGTAGTAAGCATCTACTAGAGGGGGAAGCCCTAACATTACAGAGAAAAGCCACCTCTTTGGCAAGAACTTCAATTTGTTTGATTTGCTTCTCAAAGACTCTAAGGTTCCTTTCTCTCCAAACACTATAGATCACATCGGCATAGACCAATTTGAAAATTGCAGCTGCCTGGGATTTCCCTTTAGCATTACAGATAGCCCAATCCACATATTGATCCCAGGTGCCTGCTGTGAAGTGATGTCTCTGCAGCCATACCAATACTCTGTTCCACAGGCTGTTAACAAAACTACAAGTCACAAAAAGATGCTCATTTGTTTCTAGTGAATGGCTGCAAAAGATACAACGAGGATCAAATCTCATCCCCCATTTCGGTAGTCTATCTTGAGTAAGAAGTTTGCCTAGGAGATGAAGCCACATGGTGAATACAGCTTTGGCTCTAGCATCAAACCTATACATAAGACATTTCCATGGAACCCTCTGCCTATTTCCTAGCAGTTTGTGATATATTTGTCTAATAAGACTCTTACCATTCAAGGAAGGATGGAAATTAGCTCCAAGAGTACATCTTGCCTCCATAATCCTTCTTAGAATCCAGCTAGCTTGGGCAGGGATAGGTATTTGATCAATCAATTGTCCTTTTATGTAGTATATATGTACCCACCTAATCCAAAGCTTGTCTTATTTATATGCTAAGTCCCAGTAAGTCTTAGCCAAGGCAGCCTTGTTCCATAACTTTAGGTTGATTAGACTCATTCCACCAACACACTTGGGGGTACATAACTTGTCCCAAGACACCAATGCCTTTTTTGTGATGGTATTGGCGCCTGTCCAGATATACCTTCTACAATGTGCGTCGATCAACTTCATTACCATGGTATGGATCTGAAAGAGTTGTGACCAATATACTTGGATACCAAATAACACTGATTGAACTAACTGCATTCTGCCAACATAAGATAATTGCTTGGCTATCCATGAAGATAACCTGGCGACCATCTTTTCAATCAAAGGTTGCAATTGCATAATAGTTAACTTCTTAGTTGCCAGAGGAACTCCCAAATACTTGAAAGGCAATTCACCATGTCCATATCCCAACTTCTGTAAGATCCTATCCTTAATTTTTGTACTAACACCACCAATATAGACTGAACTTTTATCCATATTAGCTTGTAAATCTGAAGCAGAAGCAGTAGTAAATTGGTGTAACCAAGTTTGGAGGCAAGTAACAGACTCTACATCACCTCTAGCAAAAAGAAGTAAGTCATCTGCAAAACAAAGATGAGTTATCCCAAGTTTAGCACATTTAGGGTGGTATTTGAACTCCTTCATCTCCTTGAGAGTGGTCAGACTTCTGCTTAAGTATTCCATGGCAATTGCAAATAGAAAAGACGAGATAGGATCTCCTTGCCTAAGGCCTTTTGCAGCATTGAATGGTTCAGTAGGCTCACCATTTACTAGGATTGAATAGTTCACAATTTTCACTCAAGCCATAATCCAGAGAATGAACCTGTGAGGAAAACCAATCCCTTCCATGACTTGTTCCAAATATCCCCACTCCACAGAGTCATATGCTTTTTGTAAGTCAACTTTGATCATACATCTAGGAGAAATATGCTTTCTGGTATATCCCTTAACCAACTCATGAGCTAAGATGATGTTGTCTGTAATCTTTCTTCCTGGGACAAAACCAGCCTGAGTGTCACAAATAATAGTAGGCATAACTGCTTGCAATCTAGAAGCCAAGATCTTAGCAATGATCTTGTATATGACAGTGCAGCAAGCAATTGGTCTAAATTCCTCAACACTGGTAGGATTTGGAACTTTTGGAACCAATGTAACGGATGTACAGTTGATAGCTTTATAAATCTGGCTAGTGTTGAAAAAATCCTTTACTTCTTCGAGTAACTCTTCCTTAATGTGAGGCCAAGCTTTCTTATAGAAGTATGCATTAAATCCATCAACCCCTGGAGCTTTATCCTCTCCAATAGCCCATAATCCATCATGAATAACCTCCTGACATAAACATCAGTTTCTGTTCATGGCTTAGTTGAGGGCCTTTGTGCATAATTACTCTGTTGACAGCAGGAAGAGATGCTGCAGCAGACCCCATTAGCCCTCTGTAGAAGAGAGTAATCTCCTCCCTGATAGCTTGAGGGTCACTAATTTTGTTTCCATCCATAGCAGTGAGCTCTTGAATAGATTTTCTATGGCTTCTCTCCTTCATCACTGCAGAAAAATATTTAGTATTAGAGTCCCCTAACTGCATCCATTTGATTCTGGACTTTTGTCTCATAACACTTTCTTCAATTAATGACCACTTTTCCAGTAATAATAAGAGATGTTGTTCCTGCTCCTGGAGTTGATCAGAAAACTGGTCCTGCATAGCCTCCTGTACTATTCTCAGTTCATTTCTAGCCCTTACAATCTTCTGACTTATGAATTTAAACTCCTCCACATTCAGTTTCTTAAGGAGAGGCTTGAGTCCTTAATTTCTTCCAAATAGAGCTCGTAGCATTACCTGTTTGTCGTTGCCTCCAGACAGTCTCTACTAAAGGCATAAACTCAGCATGATCAGTCCAAATATTAAAGAAGCGAAAAAGGTACTTTAGGGGACCAGTTGGATTCCTTAATATTGAACAACATAGGGGAGTGATCAGAAATAGTTGGGAGGTCATATTCAGTGCACAAATGACCCCAGTTGAGCATCCACCAACTGTTCTCAAAAGCTCTATCGAGTCGACTACAAATTCTAGCCACCCCAGCTTGCCTATTAGTCCAAGTGTAATATTCACCTTTCCAAGGTAGTTCATTACGCAGCAGACTATGAATGCAATCAGTAAAATCTTGAGTGTCAGCAGTGGTGATAGGATTCCCGAGCAGTCTATCCTGGGGTTTTAACAAAACATTGAAATCTCCAGTAACCAGCCAAGGGAGAGAACTATTTTGGGCTAACCTTGTTAAAGCAGTCCACAAAGATTTCCTTTGGATTACAGTATTGAACCCATATACTAGAGTAAACAGGCATTCAAAGCTTTTACCTCTCTGAAGCACCTTAGCATGAATATATTGATCTGCTGTTTGTATTAGCTGTACATCATAGATATCAGGATCCCACATCAACCAGATCCTTCCATTTTGGGTTGTCAAATAATTGCAATGAACAGACCATTTAGGAGCAATCTGTTTTAACACACCTTGCATCTTGAACTCTTTAACTCTTGTCTCCAGGAGGCCAACTTGTTTAGCATACTTCTTGTCAATATAAGACTTTAGCTCCTTTTGCTTATACCGCTTGTTGATCCCCCTGATATTCCACACCAACCAAGTCATAAAGAATGAGTGCCTGGCTTCCCCTGAACAGAGGAATAGCCCATGGGTCTTTGTGGTCGTAAACTCAATGAAACACCAGTTTGTCGGATAGGAGCAATACCCAACACAGGAAACTCAATTGGACAAGTCAAAAGAGGGCTCTGAAGGCTGGAGGCGTTGTTACGACTAGTGGAACTAGGCCTAGGGTGTTCACTGGATTGGCCTGTCTCAACAGGTTGCTGATTGTTGGAGCTACTCGCCTATTCAGTAGGAAGAGGTTTAGTTCCCTGAATAGTAGTAGCAGCTTCCTCAATTGGGTCCACATATCGGTCTACAGGTTCTCCATTCTTGGACTTCCATATTTGAAAAAACCTATTCTGATTATGAGCTGGTTGAGGAGGATCTTTGGGCTTATGAGCTCGTCTAGCCCTCCTCCTCCTTCTAGTTTGTTCAAAATGTTGCTCAGTCTCCTGAACCTGGCAGCTATGACCCACCTTTTGGCACTTTTGACAAAACTTAAGTTTCCAATCATAAGTGACGGGTTGATGGAAACTTCTGCCATCAGGAGTACACACAGCAATCCCATCGGGAAGAGGCTTGGTCACATTGGTTTGGATAAGCATGCGGGCAAAGGAAATCCTAGATTGTTTCGTGGTACACTCGTCAGCATAAAGTGGAATGCCTAAAAGTTTAGGAATGTTCCTTCGAACTAAGTGAGCCAAATGGTAGCCCCTTTAATTGGCTGTTTGTACATTTTGCTGCCTGTCTATTTTTAGAATTCAGTTGGTGATTGCTTGTGACTTGTATATATTTTGATGCTAAATCCTTGAAAGCAATCAAACACCAAGTTTTCCATTCATGAGTATATGTAGTGATAATGGATTCAAACATCAGATGGACCAATAGTGTTGCAACAAGCCTAGTCTATGTAGTATACTACCCGTCCGGGCCATAATCAATTTACTGCAATGGATCTCACAGTGCAAATGTTAGCAGGATGAACGCTTTGCAAGGACAGACTATTTTGAAAAAAAACGTGGCATCTGTTAGCCATCTCAAGTTTGCTGAAGCATAACACAATAACATTATCCTTTCTAATATGCTTATATACCCAAAAAGATGAGGAACAACACGGGGAGGCAATAAAATCAGTTAGTGCAAAAAGAAAATTAGAGCCAAATATGTTCTCAACAAGACAAACTGCTGTTTCGCCAGGATAAGTTCTGGAGAACAAGATGATACCGATGACTATCGTGATAGTATCTAATGGAAGTTTTAGAAACTTCAACTCCCAATGCACTGTCTTTTAAATTCATGATCATCTTTCTCTTCCGTCTCTTCTTCCCGGTCAACATCATTATCACCCTCACATCTTTTCCATCACTTCAAAGAATGAAGTTTTTCAGTCTTCTGTCTCCAAGTATTTCAGAATTATCTCTACTATTTGATTGACTATAAAGACCTGCACAATAAAAATGCATGTTAGACAAACAGAATTTTAATTTTCAACACAAACCATATAGTAAACTGGCCACGAACACTTTATTGGAAAAGAAAAGAGAATATACTATTGACCATATTACCATAGTCTAGAAAAATGGAGCATATATAGACTTTCCATATGTTACCAACAATCATGTGTTCTCTCAAGATGCACGAGCACCACGATACCTAACCTTTGTATGCCCTCTATTGAAATACTCAATACCATCATAGCTGTTAATATTTGCCTTGTTATCTGTGATATAGTATGGAAGAACTTGCATCTTTCTATTCATGAAGACATGATATTTATACAAATACATATATTTCTTTCGATCGAAACGAATCAAACAAAATCAAGGAAAATAACTAAGAATATGCTCCTACTATATATGGAAGATATAATATTTACAGTTATTATATTCTGTAACACTTCCCCTCAAGTTGGAGCATAGATGTAGGTTATCCCCACACTAAACACAATATCAGGTCAGCTGGCAGTTAGATATAGTAAGGAGCCAATGATTCCTCTATACATAGTCTCATTAATGAGGTGACCTTGTTCATCATTTACCAATTTTGAAGAAGTCCCAATGTGTGGATCAATTGGTTTGGTATTTTCCATGTTGAACCTCTTCAGAAGCTCCTTTATATACTTCTTCTGACTAATCATGGTTCCATTTTCAGTTTGTTTCACTTGTAAGCAAAGAAAGAAATTCAATTCCCCCATCATTCTCATTTCAAATTCACTCCCAATAAGTTTAGCAAATTCTTCACAAAAGTGGATCAAGAGTGGCCTCAAAAATGATATCGTCAGCATAGACTTGGACAATCAACAGATTGCTTCCTGGCTTTCAAGAAGAGAGTGTTGTCAAATTTTCCTCTTTTAGAACCCATTGTCAAAAAGAAATTTTGACAATTGTTTATACTAGGCCATGGGTGCTTGCTTCACCCCATACATAGCTTTATCCAACATGAATACATTATAGGGATTGTCAACATCTTCAAACCGAGGTGGTTTCTTGACATAGACTTCCTCCTTTAAGTACCCATTCAGAAATGCACTTTTAACATCCATCTGAAACAATTTGAAATCGATGTAGGAAGCAAAGGGGCAAATGTTTCATCATAGTCTATCCCTTCCTCTTGTTTATATCCTTGAACAACCAGTATGACATTGTTCCTTGTGGTGTTGCACATCTCATCTAACTTGTTTTTGAAAACCCACCCGGTCCCTATGACGATTCTGTTAGCAGGGAACCAGATGCCAGACCTTGTTCCTTTCAAACTGATGAAGATCTTCTTGCACGACGTTGACCTAGTTTGAGTCCTTTAAGGCTTCCTTGATGTTCTTGGGCTTGATCTAAGATATGAAGGCTGAAAAGGCAAACATATTTCCGTACTTTGACTTAGTATGCGTACAGAAATCCAGTGGAAAGGTGAGATTATCTAGAGGATGAGATGTTCTATGCTTCCAATTTGAAATTCTCACACTGGATTGTTCTTGACTAGAACCAGGTACTTATAGAGGTTGTTCTTCATGATCTAAATCAAGGGAGTCAGTGTAATGATCCTAAAGGTCATTTTTAGAATTTTTTGGAAAACTACAGTCTTACTCTTCCCGATAGTTGTCCCGAGTCATGTTTGATCAGTTTATGAGGTTAGTCTTGTGGCGGGATCAAAAAGTTGTGATTTTTGGAAGTTTTAGAGTTTTGGAGACTCTTAAGTTGATATAAGTGACTTTATTCAACATCCAGAGCTACGAGTCTCGGAATGGAATTCTGTCAGTTCCATTAGCTCGGAAATGTGGAATTTCATATAGAATTACTATCATTCTCAATTTAAAAGCCTTTATGTGGATTTGAGCCCTTGAGTTGAATGTTAAAGTGAATTTAGGCCAAGAGTTGACTTTAGCCAATGTTCGGAGTACAAATGCTCGGATTGGATTTTCGTTGATTCCGTAGGATTCAGGAGGTGGTTTTAGTCCTAGGCAAGGTCTTAGTTCAATTTTCAGAGGTTCCAAGGGCATTTTTATCTTTTGGGTGAAAGTTAGTTATTTGTGGCTTACACGGGTGCCGACTCAAAGAGACCTCGAATCCGTGTTTTAATGGTTACATTGAGTCAGGAACATCGAATTTAGCTGGGTAGCATATCTGGTTTGTGTGCACGGGATTCTATTCGGAGAATTTTGTGCCTTGATATGTTGATGTTGCTGCTGTTTTCTCATGCATGATGCAATGTGCATCGCGATCGCAGGATCCTCTCTTCCGCTATCGCGTAAGATGTGGTGTAGTGCCTCGTGATCGCGTGAGACCTGTCATGATTGCGTAGGTCTAGGTCTCTGGTTATCGCGATCGCTTGGGTCGTGTCGCGATCGTGTTAGTCAATTAATGAGTTGACTGTTTTCTTCTTCGCGATCACGAGGATGGGGTCGCGATCACGTAGACTATTGTGGCCTGAGCAGGATTTTATTCCAAAAATGGGGGTTTCTTCCCCATTTCTGCATTGTTAGACCTTGAGAACTCTAGGTGGTGATTTTAAAGAGGGCTTTCAAGATTAATCGATTGGGTATGTGATTTTTACTCCCAACCTTCATTACCTGATTAGTATTTCATGATTTTATCATCAAATCATTGTTTTTGAATTCAAACTTTGAGGGCCTTTTTCATGAAACTTGTGTTTTAAGTAAATTGGAGTTTTGAGCTTGGATTCAACTCTTTTTTCATTACTATTTCACTTGTGAGTTTCAAAACCTTTGGGTATCATGATTTTCTATAAAAATTCCAAATTTACCCTTAGCCCACGAGATTGACTTTTTGGGTCGATTTGGATTCGATTTCCAAAATCATCTTTATGAGTCTTGTTGTTCATGATTTCTTATGGTTATTCTATAATTGATTAGATTGTGTGGATTTAGAAGTTTAACGAAAGGGAAAGGTTCACGGGCGGAGTTGATTTTCTACCCTCTAAAGGTAAGTGGACCTCTTTGACCTTCTCTAAAGTGTGTTGAACCTTGTATACCTTGTTTGTCATTTGGGAACACATTTTTTTCTAGATAACTTATCATTGTCATTGAAGATTGATTTTGCAATGTGAATGCATTTATTGGAAATTAATAGACTTGGGAAGTTCAAGAAAAAGTCCTTTGAAGAACTCAAGAATAGTGCACATTCGGTTTCTTCCGACTTAAAACACTGTTCATTAATATTCACTGATACTAGTAGGAGAACTATTAATAGACCTCTCAATTCACGTTGAAACAAATATCTAAATTTGTATGTAAGATTAAAAAAAAATTGTATGTAAGATATTTCAGAAAAGAAATTAAGTATGAGTCGAGGTGATAGAAGCAAGTTAGCTAGTGATCTGAGCAAGTCTATTATTTGTAAATTACCGATTGGCATACTACTTAGAATACTAGAGCTGATGCCCATCAAATATGCTGCAAGAACTAGCACCTTATCAAAGCATTGGAGACATATGTGGTCCACACAGTCACACCTTGTGTTTGATACCCTGTTTTTTCATTATGTATCCGATGTTGGTGCTTCTGCTGCAAGCGTAATCCATAAAATTCTCATGAAACATACTGGAAATATTCTGGGATTCCATGTTATTTCTGAGACAGACACTTTAGCGCAGTCCGATGTGGATCAATTCATCATCTTTGTCTCGAATCACGGTATCCAGAAGCTCACTCTAGATATGGCCAACAATGAAAAGTATGTATTGCCTGATAGCATATTTACTTGTGCAACGTCGAATATTTGAAGCTCTCAAGGTGTATCGTTAAGCTGTCATGGTACCCAATTTCCCAATCTTATTAGCCTTTCAATTAGAACATTCTGAAATTGTTGGTCATCGTGAATCAGAAGACACACTTAATCTGTCAATGCTCGAGACTTTGGAGTTGGGATTTTGTGTGGACATTGGTTCTGTTACTTTGGTTTCTCCAAAACTTGAGAACTTGTCTATCCTTAGCAGCTATACAATTACATTTGAGTGTTTAAATGTGAACCCAAAATTTACAGTCATTAAGCACCTCTGCTTGAATGGAACTTACCTAGAGGTTAGAAAATACTGCTGCTTCATTTTTTATTCGTAGTTGTTGTAACTAACACTATAATTTTATTTTTTTGGCATCGGTTGTTTCAGAAACTTCGCTTGGCTCATGTGACAAACAGACTTCCCGACCACTAAAACTACAAAGCCTGAAAATTTGTGACTTCAAGATTTCAGTTGAAAGTATTTTGTTAATTAGGTCTTGAATTTTTTCCACTTATATTTTAGGAAACTCATAATCCATATTGGCTTAGGAACCTTTGTCCTAATAGATTTGGGAAAGAAATGCATTGTCCTTATAGGAAAACCTTTTCCTTATAGGTTTGAAACTACTTGGGAACTATATATAGAGGATGTAGTTGGAGATTCTAAAGCGTGGTAGATGACACAATGTAGCCTTAAAGGCTTGAGAGTATTGTACATTTCTTATTTTCTTTCATAGTGGAAAACTTTCTCTGCTTTTACTTGGAGGATTAGGCCTAGACGAACCTCACTAAATCTTTGTGTTATTTTTCTTCTCTATTTTCTTTGTTTGTGATTGTGTGCTAGTTAATTCACGATATTTCTGCAACAATTGGTATCAGAGTCAGATTGTGATTTTGGCATCAAAAGTTAAGATGTTCGATCATGTTCAACAAAGTATGAAATAGAGACATTCGATGGGGGTCTAGTTTCAGTCTATGGAAGATTAGAATGAGATCGTCCTTGGTGCTACAAGTGTTATGGAAGACAATTGAAGAGGCTTTTCTAGAAGGGCTGAAAGAATCAGAAAAAATAGACCTAAAGGAGAGGGCTTTGAGTGCAATCTTCAAGAGTGTTACAAATAGCGCTCTTCAGGAAATTGCTGAAGAGAAATATGCAACAATTACATGGAAGATGTTAGAAGATCTGTATTCTAAGAAATCATTGACAAACCACCTCTACTTGAAAAAGAGGTTGTACAATCTTCGTATAAACGAAGGGGACTTGGATAAGAGAAGATCTCTGATAAGTTATGTTTTTACTCTTTCTAGTAGTGCCATTATTTGGAAGGCAGCTTTGCAATGTGGTGTTGCTCTATCCACCAAAGAGGCTGAGTATATGGCAATTACAGAGGCAGTGAAAGAGGCTATATGACTACAAGGCTTGGAGTGGATAAAATATATGGTAATTGGACATCATTTTATGTGAGATATTGTATCTAAAGGGGTTGTTGATGTGAAGAAAGTGTCCACACATGATAATTTAGGAGATATGATTTTATCCGAGATATTGTATCTAAAGGTGTTGTTGATGTGAAGAAAGTGTCAACACATGATAATTTAGGAGATATGATGACCAAGATAGTTCCGACCAATAAGTGTAGGCATTGCTTAGACTTGATTGGTGTGAGTTGTACTCAATAAGATCTTTTAAGGGTTGAGAGCAAGGTAGAGAGACGTTATTCCTATTGATGAAGGGAATTCAAGCCAAGGGGGAGATTTGTTGATTATGTCTTGAATTTTTCCCTCATATATTTTAGAAAACTCATATTCCCTATTGATTTTAGGATACCCTTCGCTCTAATAGATTAGAGAAAGAAATATATTGTCCTTATAGAATTGAGAGAACATTTTCCTTATAGGTTTGAAACTACTTGAGATCTATATATAGGGGAGGTAGTTGGAGATTCTAAAGAATGACACAATGTAGTCTTAAGGGGTTGAGACTATTGTACACTTTTTCTTTTCTTTCATAGTGGAAAACTTTCTCTACTTTTGCTGGGAGGATTAGGCTTAGCTGAACCTCGTTAAATCATTGTGATATATTTCTTCTCTATTTTCTTTGTTTGTGATTGTGTGCTAGTTAATCCACGATATTTCTGCAACATATTTCTTGTGTGTTTTGCCTACTTAGGAATTCTCCAAACCTTTATGAAATTGAAATTGACAAGGTTGTAAAGGTAAGACATACCATGCCTAATAAGGACAGTTCTAGGTATATACATCTTTCTATATTTATTGGAAATTTAAAAACTTTCATCTTGCCCTTAATGACATGTTTTTAAGTCAAGTAAGTTTCATAAAATGTTTAAAACCATAAGTTTCTTAAGTTTTTTGTTACACTTAGTATCATTAATGTTGATGTTGATGAGACATCGAGTCAGAGAACGGAACTGTTATCTTACGTATCAATGGTAGCAGATCATGTGAATGAAGCTCTGAGTTTGATTCAAATAGTGAGGTTAAGGAAATTCAATGGATCAAGTACGGAAATGTACTTAATAAGAGTCCTCTTTTCTCATTCTCCAAAACTTGAGAGGATGATCATTGACAGTGCGAGAAATTAGAAAATGCCACAATCTTTAAGAAAATTTGAGGGAACTGCATAATTTTAAAACTAAAAAAAAATTACAATGGCACAAAAATCTAGAAATGAACACAAAATCCAATAGCTTCGTCACTGTCGGAAAGTACAAACTACCAAGTCATCATATGTTGACTGAAATATTTATATAAATAATCAAATCAATATTATTATATTTACAAAAGAAAAAAATCAGGTGAGTAGACGGCAAAATGTACTCTCAATCCCGCCGCCCATCATCTTCTCCGATCATTTCCGCCTATAACTCTCAAATTCCAAAACCCTACAAAAAGTTCTTTAAAATTTTGATCGCTTCGCTAAAACTTTTTTGTCAGTTTCTTCTCTCGCTAAAATTTAGTTCTGTATGACGTTTGATTTTCCGATTTATCAATCTGCCATTCATTTGGTGTTTTTGGAAATCGTAAGTACCCAAATTTGCAACCCCATTTTGAGGTTTTTGCAAATTTGGGAAGTTAGGGTTTCCAAAAACACCAATTGAATGGCAGATTGAAAACTCGTAAAATCGAACGCCATACCAAACTAGATTTTAGCTAGAGAGAAGAAACTTACAAAACAGTTTTAGCGAAGGATCGAAATTTTGGGGAATTTTTTCTTAGAGTTTTGGAATTTGAGAGTTTTTAGGCGAAAGTGATCGGAGAAGATGATCGGCGACGGAATTGAGAGTACATTTTGCACTCTACTTGCCTGAATTTTTTTATTTTTTTGTAAATATAATAATATTGATTTGATTATTTATGTAAATGTTTCAGTCAACTTGTGATGACTTGGTAGTTTGTACTTTCCGACAGTGATGAAGCTGTTGAATTTTGAGTCCATTTCTAGATTTTTGTGCCGTTTTACGTTTTTTTAAGTTTCCAACAGCATCACCAAAACCTGTAGTGGTTAAGTATTTGAGCCTGTTTTCCGGATCAAGGATGTGTCGACCCAATTGACATATCATGACTTTTTCGTATAAAATGTGTTGATGTCATATTTAAACTGAATATTGAATCTACAGATCTATCACAAAACTGTGATTACCTTTTTTCCCATTCGTTTAAGCCAGACGAGTGACTTGGATCTGTTCTACA
The DNA here is from genome assembly GCA_018342035.1 of Solanum appendiculatum. Lineage (NCBI taxonomy): Eukaryota > Viridiplantae > Streptophyta > Magnoliopsida > Solanales > Solanaceae > Solanum > Solanum appendiculatum. The sequence goes on from JAGDQO010000453.1 coordinate 51,599, forward strand.
GTTTTACTTATTTATGTGTTCAGTATTGTTCCAGTCGAGTGACTTGATCTGTTCTACAAGTTTTACTTATTTTTGTAGTTCACAGCCAAAAACTGCTCTAAATATGTGATTTGTGTGAATCTTCCAGAAGAGCAGGAAGTGAAACGGAATGATGGTTTATACCAAAGCTGTAACATGAACAATTTATGTCACACAAAAAAGTTGACAGTAATGTATATAAAAATCGTAATAATGCAGCAGAGTAAGTAACATACAAGCCTTAAATGTGATTAACTAAGTCTGTTATGGTTTGAACTTAAGTATCCCAGCAGAGTCACCAACCTATTATGCCCATTTAAAACTTGTTCAAATGGATTACAACATTTAGATAATCCCGGTGTTAAAATAAAGAATGACAGTCTCCACCTATTTAATTATGGTGAATTAAGACCCCTAAAGTAAGACAAAAAAAAAGGTTACTTTTTGAAGTTAACTTTCTTTTAAAATCTACTTAACCCAAAGATTTTAGGTAAGGGTTAAATTAGTCCTAAAAACAGGATTAAACATCCTTTAATATCCGTGTTAAAAAGGTTTACCGTCCAGAGTTGGATTAGTTAAATTAAGGCTAAGTGTTAAATACACTAAAGGGTTACAAGTATATAAATGCCTACTAACTAGGTGTGAATTAGCTTTTAAAAAGGAACCGAAGGGTGTGGCCTAGTGGTCAATGAGGTGATTGAGAACCCAGAGGTCTAAGGTTCAAGACTCACTGGAGACAAAAAAACTAGGTGATTCTTCTCATCTGTGCTAGCCTTAGTGGACAGAACTACCCAGTACTTGGTACTGAGCACTGACAGATGAAAATACAATGTTTTAACAAAGTCATATAACCATATACACAATGGTCAAATCCATACAAGTAAAGAAAAACACTACACTAGAATTGAGATGTAACAGTAACATTTCAGCTTCCCCCATTATGGAATCAGTAAACTAAAGAAACAACTTTGTTTTGCCAATTATATGCTAGTATCATTTATCTGTGCTCTGTCGTTAGCAGAGAATGAATGATAGTACTTACAGAAATGTTTTTAAGCTACACGTACAGAAGGTCTCAAGGAAAAAGAACTCTATAAGGTAGTACATATATAAAGACACATTTACCTTCAGTTGCAGTGGCTCAACAGGGTACGTACATGATAAACAAATCGATCGAGCTGGCATTTGAGGGTCAAGATATGATTGTTCTACTTCTTTATAAAGAGCTTGAAACCACAATTTTGCATATCTTCAACTTCTGTTTCCCGGATATCCTCAGCTGATTCAACAAGTGATATTTTGCATGCCATCACCTCAATAGATTTTAGAGTCGGCCTGTCTGCAAAGCAAGAAGGGATCTCCTCTAGATGTTGCCATCTTCTTAACACCAAATGCTCAAGGCATGGAAAAGCATTATCTGAAACATTCCATTCTGAAAAAGAAGGATCTTGCAATTTCAAGAATTTGAGGTGAGGGAACTGCTCATCTCTCACTTTCCATACTTTGGAATTAATGGAAACGTGTAGCAGTTTGAGTACCACAAGGTTGCAACTTCATCAAGACTAGATACGCAACCATTGGATAGTGTTAATTTCTTGAGACTTGGTGGTAACTTCATCTTGAGGGCCCAGTGCCCTCCACGACCCCAAGAAAACTTGAGCATTTCAAGCTTAGTAAGATTGTTAAATGCAGGGAAAAAGATATCACATGTCATAACTTCACATCTCAATTTTTGAAGATTTGGCATCTCTGTGAATACCCTGTTCGTGTCCTCCACACAAGAAAACCATACTGAGGAGAGAGTTCTCAAGCCATCCACTTTCCGTAGAGCATTGTTTATATTGAAAACAACGCAGTTGTATATGTGTAAATGGCACAACTTGACCATGTTCCAGAGGGTGTCTGGAAATGTTACTCGTCCTCCAAGTCCTTTAACTATTAAAGTTTCAAGGTTCCAAAGATTGTCCGAGAATGATAATGAAGAATCTTCAGAAACTTTAACAGCAACATATAATGCTTCTGGGAAAGAATCAATTACAGTGAATTCTAAATCTAGCACCCACAGGAACTTGAAACTGTTAGAAGTGTGTGATGCATAGCCTAATGAAGATAATCCAATTTGTCTTCCCTTCATCAAGTGGAAAGATTGTACATCTGAACAAATTGAACTCCATTCTTCAAGATTATCACCTTGAAAGTAAAGGCATAAGCGTCGTGGAATGCTATGCTTCTGATAGGAAATAGAAGAAGGATTCATATTATGATTGTCCCTGTTAATAGAGAATTTAGTATGATCAGAATACGTTTAAAAGATAAAATTGATTCTACATAGAGGAATATTAGATCGTATTACCCTTTTATGCATTGTAGAAAGTTCTCCACCTTGGCTTTCTTTTTACAAAATTCAAGCAACAAGTCATGAATGCGACATGTCTTGGTCTTACCATCGGAACTTTTCTTGGAAACCATCACAAGGTTTCTTCCAAAAGGTTCTTTAAGTAATTTTCTGCTATATCTTCGGAAAGCTTCTCTTTTATGAGTTTTTACCAAACCTTCTGCTGTCCACAACCATGTTAACTTTGATACCTGTATCTCTTCATCCTCCAAAAATACTCCAAAATACAAAAAGCAAGGTTTCAAATGAAACGGTAAGTCTTGATAACTAAGATTTATTATATCCTCTGACTTAACCTGGATATGTGGACCTAAATTTATTGCAGCTTGCTCCCAACAATGTTTTTTGTTCTCTGTTGTTTCGAGAATACCTGCTACCAAGACAACTGAAAGAGGTAGCCCTCCACACTTCTGTGATATCTTTTGGCCAACATCTTCTAAGACAACGGGGCAACTTTTTTTGCTAAACGCCTTATCCTTCAATAACATCCAACTTTCTTCTGGAGTAAGCATTCGAAGAAAATGAGGACCACTGACCAGTTTAGCATGAGAGGCAACATCACCAAGCCGAGTAGTCAGGATAATTCTACTTCCATTATTGACATCATAGAAGCAAGGCTTTAGATCATCCCATGCAACAGTTTCCCATACATCACCAATGAGGATTAGATACCTCTGAACCATTAGAAGTCTGCGCAACTTATTTGCTAATTCATTCTCTGGTAGTTTATCACTTATAACTGTATCCTTCTTAACATCACGAAGAATGGTTAGTAACAAGTCCTTGCGAGTATAAACTTGAGATACACAACATTGTGCACGGACATCAAAATGAGAGACGAATAGCTGATCAAGGAATAGTTTGTTAGCTAGAGTTGTCTTACCCAATCCGTCCATTCCAACAATTGAGATAAGATCCAATTCTGATGATCCTCTGATTAGCTGCCGTCTTAGTGTATCCATCACCTCCTGAAATCCCACCATTTCTTCTCTCATGCTTGTAATCCTAGCAAATTCTGAAGTATGAGCACTGACAACATCCGTGGCATTATCACTACAACAAAAGCACCTTTTTAGTGGCAATAAATATACACAATAACAAAGAAGGCTAAAGTCTTTACCGGCATTAGTTAATTGCCATTGGATCCAATGTCGCTAAAGGCTTTAGGGACATATACAAAGAGTGCTAATTGCCGCTAAAAATACATTTTTAGTGGCAATTAGGCTATTGCCATTAATTAATTGCGGCTAAAGATCATTTTTGGTGTAGTGTATGCAATACCAAATCGGAGACTTTCTTTTCATGAATCTCCGCTACCTCCCTCATGAGTTTTGTCATCTCCTCTATGATGTCCCCGGTCCAGAGAATAAGACACCACTCAGGAATGTCTTTGTTTATACAACCAGCAACCAAATGATCCACCTCATATGCTTTAGCAATCACCGTCATCGCAAAAGATCCGAATCCATCATTCTGCTTCTGAAAGTGCTCCAGTTGCTGCTGAATTGTACCAAGTTGGCTCCTTATAGAAGAAAGTGACTCTGAGTAGAGACTTAGATACTCCTTCAGGTGGTCTAAAATGATATCAATAGATCCTAGTCCATTAATCTTAGGTAAATTGGAGCGAAATGACTTCCGAGTGAGAAAGTAGGTCAGTGCTTGTATGCTCTGAATATCACCTGAGAAATCAAGAACTGTCACTTGGTTTAACTCCCCAATAGCCACGCTGTCATACATTGAGTAAACTAGAAGCCCTACATTAATAATTGCGGAGTCATAATCTTCAAGGGCCTCTCTTGGTAGATTGATGAGATTGGCCCTCAAGAAGTTGAGCATTGTAATTCGATCCTTGAAAGCAACTCTCTCTTTGTGCTTATCAGTAATGGGACGTAGCACTTCCATATGGTGTACGGGAGTCTCCACAAAGCCAGCTTTATAATCAGCAACATGTTCAGCTTGGATATTTGGATGACATCCTGATTTTAGATATTTGGATATTTGGATATTTGCAGGACATCAATATCGATCTTGCGGATACATGGTTGAATGGACTGAATCCTCATTTGAAGGTCAGAAAATAAAGTATTCATTTTAGGTGAAATGAAGTTTTCCTTCCAAAAATTTGGCACACTAAACCAGGAAATCATTGCTGCATGACCAGCCACAACTAAAACATGAGTGAAGAAAGTATGTTGGCTTTGAGGATCCGTGCATCTGTCTGAAATAAAGTAGACAAAGTTTCTCAATAACTTCAACTCCTTCACAACATGTTCTATTCCTTGCCAAGGAACTAATTTCGACCAAGCATAAGGACGAGATATCTTTGGTAAATCAGTGAGATTCATTACAACAGTATCAATGAATCTCTTTACAAATTCAGTAGTAGCAACGTTGGAAGAAAGTGCTTTGGGAAAGGAGTATTTAGCTTTGATTTCCATCTTAGTCTCCCAGATCTCTTCTTTCAACTTATAGAGCACAGATTCCAAATCGCTGCGACAGTTTGATTCTTTTGAATTCAGCTGTATCCCAAAGAGCCTGGACTTTCTGTGTAGCATCCAAGCATTCAGTTGTGAAGCTCTGCAAGCTGAGAAACATATCCGGGAATCGAAAATCGATATTAAGATAATCCATTGTATGCTCTGTCATGATGCCTAAATCCCATTCAAGGACAAGTTTTTGTAAACGAGAAATGTCAAAGTATCTCCCTCTAGACAAATTCTCATATGAGGAAGACATCACTCTTCTTCTTTTTCTTTTTTTTTACAAATTTGTGATAATAGCTAGTAATCAGCAAGACATCACTACTATGAAACTCAAATGATTTTATTTTTTTTTGTATTTAAATTGTTTATCCCCCCTACATATGTGAACACTAATCAGGAGTTAATATCACAGATGGTCACTCAATTTTGAATAGTTCACCTACAAAGTCACTCAATTTAGGCTTGTTCACTTAGAAAGTCACTCAACTTAATTTTATAACTCAAAAGTCAGTCAATTAATTATTCAAATAATTATTTAATTAAATTATTAAATTTTGGTGAAATATCAATAATTGACTGACTTTTGAGTTATAAAACAAAGTTGAGTGACTTCCCAAGTAAACTACTCTAAGTTGAGTGACTTTCTAAGAGAACTATTAAAGTTTGAGTGACCATCTGAGATATTACCTCCACTAATCAGACTGTTGTGAACCAAGTTAACTCTATAAGGGACTACGGGTCGTTAAAAGTGATGAATGAGATTGGACCGAGTAAAACGTTGGAGTGTTTTATTTGGGATTCAGGCCCAATTAGCAGTTGGTTAAAAGGGAGAGTGGGTTTGAAAGAAGGGGCATGCATATTGAAGAAAAATGGTTGTCCTCGATCTCCAACAGTTGCGATGTTTCTTCCTAGATTCAGTGGCGACGGAAATCCGGAGAGCTGGCTTTTTCGGGCCGAGTTGTACTTCACATACCTTGGCTTCGATGAGAAGGACTGGCTACCTCTTCCTTCGTTTTACCTTGATGATGAAGCTCTTACCTGGTTCAATTGGTTGTTTCGCAACAAGTTATTTTTTGATTGGAAGCATTTTAAGAATAGATTTGCTCAGCGTTTTCGCCAACAAACCAACAGCAATGTGCTGGGGCGTCTAGCTAATTCCTCACAGGTTCATTTTGACTGCGTTAATTTTGTCCCTATAGTTTCACATTCAGCTGTGGTGTCTTCCCTTCCTGCTTCCCGTCATTTTCCAAAGTCCACTACCTCTGCATTAGCCTATGACACCGGAAGCTCACAGACAGACCATGTGTTTGATAAATTGCCAGTGCAGTATAAATATGTAGAGTCCGTGGCATTAAGTCCTAAAAACAATGCTGCGGTTGAATCTCTTGAAGACATAGAGACACCACCAATTGAGGATGCAAATTCAGTAGAAGCAAATTTGGTACATGAACCTTCTCCCAATATTGGAGATCAGGTGTTCGACGAAATTTCATATACAGCAGTAAGTTCCAACATTGATGCTCTGAAAGCTATTGTCCATGATGTTGAACACGCTGTAAATACAATAGCCAAGGTGTACAACGATAGCTTCTACAAAGATACCAAGGTACCTCTTGCGGTGTTGTATGATATGAACGGATCTAATATTGATCAGGAGGAAAATTCACAAGATAATGTAGCTTGATTTGAAATATTTCCTCCATGGAATATATCTGATTTGCTGTTTGCTTTTGCTGGCCAAGGAACTACTATGTCTAAGGCAAGTTCCCGATTCGCTGAAATTGAATATCCACTTGATGATACTTTATGGATGCGCACAATTCCCTGTTGGCATAATTCTCTTGAAGTTTTTTATGGGGGTAACCAAAATAAAATGTTGCTTTGCCTTGATTTTTGCTTACGCAAATGCAATTGGGTTGATACTAGGCAGGCCTGCAATCTTCCTAGTTTCGTATCGTCTAACTCGAGATGGTGGGCAAGTGAAGAGAAAATACAGAAAGTACTCATGGAATTTGTTGTACGTTCCTCCAAGCAGTCACCATATACTCGAGTTGTTAGGCTCTTGTTTGGTCTAGTCAGTAAAGCAAGGCTTACTTCGTCATATATTGTCTTTGATCCTGGTCTTATCTTGATTATGTCACGATCTATGCGATAGACTCTACTTTTGGAGGTGGAAATTTTGTGGAGGAGGGTATTATAGCAGTACTATTTGACCGTCCAGATGCGAAGTGTCCTATTGGGCAAGTACTCTCTGCGGGAATTGGTATCACTTCGGACGTTTGCAATAGGCTTGGAACTTACATTAGTTGTCATATGAGGACATGCACATATTTCCATTTTGGAATATGAAGTCATACAATGGATGGTTCCCTTTTGTAGTTCTGTGGACAATTGTCTCGACACTGGGCAGGATGATTTAGGTGGTGCGTACATTGCTAATGAACCTTTACCTACTGCATCAAATGCATATGAACTGTTGGAAGCAGTAGCTAAAAGACGTATAGGCTACATTGCAAAGTTGAATGATTGGGGGGTTTTCGGTGGAGTTCAAATGGATGTTCAAAGCTATGGTGCTTTCAACACTTCTTTTGCAACTTACAAGCTACTGGGAGAGTTTATAGAGAATTCAGTGATGTGTCCTTATAATGGTGTTACTAATATTTTAGAGCAATTCAATGCACCAGTGGTACATTCTGTTATATGTGCTTATACGAATTGTAACATTCTGATTTTTTCTCTTGGACATGTTACTTTGTTGGATTGGATAACGAGGTCAGGACCGGGTTCTTTAAAGGCCCTGCCGCACTCTGCACTTGCTGTGAAAAGTGAACAGGAAGATAGCAGCGACGTGATTGGCAAAAAGGTAAGAATTTCTCTTGTGGGGAAATTGAGATATTATGATGCTGCTATACTTACGATTCCAACATCGGTTCAAGTCACATCTTTCATGGTAGCACTTGTTGATCTTTACTATGACTCACTGACGAGAAATCTTATTAGCTCTACTCTACAGCATAGTGTTAATTTTAGCAATTCCAGGGAACCCAAGATTCTTGTTAGTTACTTGAAATCAGTTTGGTTGTTGCTATTGAAAGGATCGAACAACTCAAGGGATCATTACTTTCTGAAGCCTTTGCTGCAGCCATTGCCTTATGCTTCCATTTTGAAAAGGCATTTCCTAAGAGTTGCACATTATTATAAAGTGTTGTACAGTTGGTGGATTCATTTAGGACTACTTAACATGTACAAGCAACATGATGCCCCCAAGCTCTTTATTTTCAGATTGCAGAAGATCCATCTCACAGGTCATAGAGCTTTACATTGTGATACTTACATTATCTTCCTTGAGTTACAGTGTAAAAAGTTGTTGCACCATAAGGAAATGAATAACTCATTACATGGTAGCACCTGCTGGACTCGTCTCACTCCGTGGCTTGATATTCATAAATCTATTTTATTCCGCGAGACGAACCTTGAGGACAAGGTTCTCATTGAGGGCGGGTGTATTATTGTGAACCAAGTTAACTCTATAAGGGACTATGGGTTAAAAGTGATGAATGAGATTGGGCCGAGTAAAATGTTGGAGTGTTTTATTTGGGATCCAGGCCCAATTAGCAGTTGGTTAAAAGGGAGAGTGGGTTTGAAAGAAGGGGCATGCATATTGAAGAAAAATGGTTGTCCTCGATCTCTTCTTCTTCTAGAGTCTAAGCTTCCCATCCCCATTCTTATCTCTATCGTTAGTTACTTGTTATTTCCATTGTAATTCAGTAGTTTGGGTATTGCAATTACGATTCTAAAGTTGTAATCACATTCTAGTTCTCTTATCAATATACCAGGTAATTCGGGTTTGTTACACAGACATTAATTGATTACAGTTGACTTTGAGCATATTCATTTGGATCTCCCTGTGAAACAATAATGCTAAATGGTTCAGTACCAGCAAGACAACTCATCACCCATGTGATTCTCAAATGATTTTTTGTATTTAAATTGTTAATCTTCCCCTAAACAGTTGACTCATCATGTACCAAATGATTCATTTTCCTTTATGTATTTCAATCGTTAATTCCGCTGCAAATTAACGTGACACGTACATCAATGATTTACTACAAGGACTTCAAACTTTTACCTGATGTATAAGGATTGATCGAAGAAAGATTGGATTGGTGATCGACTACTTAAATAATTTTAATTGCACATTGGGTAACCATTTGTGAAAGTTACCAGTATTGAATGCAAACTTTTATCATCCACAATGGAACATGTTACATATGACAAAGCAAATCCGACTACAAATGGGACAATATCAAACATATAAAATAGGTACATTTTGTAGAACAGTATTCCAATTCAGTTTAAATATGACATCAACGCACACTAAACAAAAAATTCGTAATACGCCACTGGGAAAACAGGTTGAAAATACTTGACAACTATTGCTTTTGGTGATGCTCGAGTAATGCAGCTTAGCAGTTCCCTCAAATTTTCCTTATAGTTTGTTGCATTTCCTAATTTCTCGCACTGTTCAATGATCATCCTCTCAAGCTTTGGAGAATAAGAAAAGACGACTCTTATTAAATACATTTCAGTACTTGATCCCTTGAATTTCGGCAATCTCAATGTTTGAATCAATCTCAGAGCTTCATTTATACGGTCTTTTTCCATTGATAAGTAAGATAACAGTTCCGTTCTCTGATTCAATGTCTCATCAACCTGAAGAAAAAGTCTCATGATAGTCAACCTACAGTACCAAAATTAAAAATACAAACCGTAATAACAAAACTTACAGCAATATGAAAGTTCATAAGATTTCAAATAAATATACAACGATGTATACACATAGAACTGTCCTTATTAGGCATAATATGTCTTACCTTTACAACCTCGTCTATTTCAATTTCATAAAGGTTAGGAGAACTCCTAAGCAGGCAAACTGCACAAGAAATACTTTCAACTGAAATCTTAAAGTCACAAATTTTCAAGCTTTGCAATTTTAGTGGTTGGCAAAGCTTGTCTTTCACATTCGCCGAGCAAAGTTTCTGAAACAACCAATGCCAAAAAAATGAAGTTATAGAGTGTTGGTAACAACAGCTACGAATAAAAAACAAAGTAACGTTATTTTCTTACCTCTAGGGAAGTTCCATTCAGGCATAGATGCTTAATGATAGTAAAGATTGGGTTTGCACTAAAACACCGAAATGTAATTGTATAGCTGCTAATGATAGAAAAGTTCTCAAGTTTTGGAGAAACCAAATAAACAGAATCAACACCAACACAAAATCTCAACTCCAAAGTCTCAAGAATTGGCAAATTAAGATCGTCTTCTGATCCTCGATGACCGGCAATATTAGAATGTTCTAACTGAAGGCTAATAAGATTGGGAAATTGGGTATCATCCGGCAGCTTAAAGATACACCTTGAGAGCTTCAAATGTGTCAATGTTGCACAGGTAAATATGCTATCAGGCAACACATATCTTTCATCGTTGGCTATTTCAAGAGTTAGCTTCTGAATACCATGATTCGAGACAAAGATGATGAATTGATCCACATCAGACTGTGTTAAAGTGTCTGTCTCGGAGATAAGATGGAATCCCAGAATATCACCAGTATGTTTCATGAGAATTTTATGAATTACGCTTGCAGCAGAATCCTCAGTATTAGATACATACTGAAAAAACAGTGGATCAAACATAAGATTAGGTCGTGTAGACCATAACTTCCTCCAATGTTTTGATAAGATGCTAGCTCTTGCAGCATATTTGATGGGCATAAGTTCTAGTATTCTATGTAGTGCGTCAATCGGTAATTCAGAAATAATAGACTTTCTCAGATCACTAGCTAATTTGCTTCTAGTACATTGACTCATACTTAATTTTTCTCTGCAATATTTCACATACAAATTTAGACATTTGCTACAACATGAATTGAGGAGTCTATTAATAGTTGTCTTAGTAGTGAACAGTTTTAAAGTTGGAAGAAAACCAATGAGCACTATTATTGAGTTCTTCAAAAGACTTTTTGTTGAACTTCCCAAGCCTGTTGATTCCCAACAAATGCATTCACATTGCAAAATCAATGATGAGTAATCTGGAAATAAACGTTTACACAAATAACAAAGTAATGAGGTGTGTACAATTAACTTACTTTTTGGAATGATCCATGGATTCAACCTAATTACGTGGGATCTGTCAAATATATTCTTTTCATTGCCTCATATAATCTTGTCTACATGCCTTAATATGTGGCTAGTTTTGATAGAATTGTTTGGGACCTGACTTTAGCAGGAATTTTTCAGTTAAAACATCCTACCAAAGCCTTGCCTATTCTGGTAACCCAAGCACCAATTTATTGTGACACTGCTATTTATTGGCCATACTTTTTATACTGGCCTTGATTTTAGCTTAATAGGGAAACTTGACTATGAAAAGTTTGGCTGCTTCAGTCATATCCTAAATTTTTACGGTGATGTGCTTTTCATAGAACCCTTTTCTTGACGATCAATTTGTAACTGCGTCCTTTAACACACTTTCTTAGCCTTAAGTGTCACGCTTTATGCATATACCACTGTATTGCAGTTCATATTATAAGAGAACTACTATTATATATCCTTGTGCTCTGTTACTGTAGTTGGCCTTTCTCAAAGATACACCGATTCAAACTTGTGACACGTTGAAGGACAAAAACAAATAAGAAATAACAAGCTATGGAGAAGACTAGGCATTGAAGCAGTTTCTCTATTTCCGTAAAAACAGAAATGTCAGCTCTGTTATTCTTACTCAAGAACCTGCTACGAATGTTAATTCATCTAATTGAGACGTATCACCTCATATGAAATTGTTTTTCACTGCCCATAAATAAGGAGTTTATAAAAGAGAATGTAACGAATTTCGTTTGATTTCTTAATTAGGCTTAGCCAACCAAGAGAATTGGGACGTTAATGAACCACAAAGTCATGAAGTAAGAATTTCAAAGTAGTAATTCATGCAGTTCCCTCAAACTAATATGTATGTTTTACTGTGCCTCCAGAAGTATATAGACACTGCTTGGTGCTGTCTAATGGAACACAACAAAATTTAATAAAAGTTGAATCGAAACAGCTACAGCTGCAACAGAAATTTGAATTTTGTGCATCATAGTTAGTAATATAACATAAAGAAGGTCCATACCACTGCTACTAGCCAGGGGACAATAACAGCATCAAATCTCCATAGATATGAATCTTCGGAAAAGGCTTAAGCTAGCCACAGGGAAACCCATAACTTACTTTCAAATATCAGTTCGATCATGTGGCAGGTCTCATGAAGGATAGTCACAATCTGGATCATACTCAAAGCATTAAAGACTACTTCTGCAGTTCTGCTTTAGGTGATGCATGCCGAAATGCATTGACAACAGCAAGCAAACAGATTGTTTTTGGAAGTGACTCAAGTAATTGCTAGGGATCAAGAGCCAAGAGGAGTCTACTTACTGACACAAATAAATTTGACATGCACATGAATTCGTGTGAGGCAATTCAAAGGCTTTACTTCCTAATAAATTGAAGTGTAAAGAGAAAGCAAGAAAATGGAATACAAAAAGTTCAGTCTATTGGAAATTCTATTGCATCGATCTACGCCCATAAAATTCGGATCATGATTTGCCCTTGTTGAAAGTCGAACTTTGCTATATATTTGGAATGGCAAAAGATTTTGTAGGAGAGGTGTCAATTTATTGTCACAATTTTAGTTTTGCACATATTTGAGACAGTAGATTACTAGACAGATTGATGTTTACATTGTATCTACATAAAAAAAAAGTGACTTTTTAAATTTTTATGACCTTGTATTAGAAGAGGAACATCCTCTTTTAAGTAGTATTATGCTAAGGAATAGATAAATATGGGCAACTTTTTATCAGGCAAAGAGCACACGAGATCTCATCCTTCTCATCCAGATGAATAGAAGATAGGCAGAGACATTTGACAAATTTAAGATCAAAAGGAAGCCTTGTTGGTACTCCACCTGTGCCCGTTCCTAAGAACTAAGAAGAAAATGCATTACATTAAGGAGTGAAACAAATTTACCTTGAGACTACGGTGATTTAATTGAAGATACTCAAGAACAGAAAAAGACTTGAAAAAATTGGCAATATCACATTTTCTTGACTCTAGTGAATAATCATCATTGTCTATAAGCGAAACTTCTGCAAGAAGAGGGATATTCTTCAAGCAGATAAATAGTATACTTCCTCTAAAATCAAAAGATCTCAGCATTGGTGTTTAAATTTCAACAACGTTTGTCAATGTCCAGAGTTTCAACACCAATTTCTGGAGAAATGAGCATTTAGAGATTAAACTTTCAAGCAACTCAGAAGAAATTGTGACGTAACTTAGTTCAAGGCTTATTAACCTATCAAATTCTTTTAAGGCTGGTGGAGAAACAATCAAACAACTTCTGATAGTCAGATGCCTCAACTGCAAACATTTGAATACCGATGAAGGCAATTTCTCATCATACGGTAGTTCAAGAACAAGGTGTTGAATGTCATTCCTTGAGAGGAAACATATCAAGTTATCAATCACTGGGCAGGTTGCCAGACGAAAATTAAAAGAAAGAGTAAACTTAGTAATTGGTCCTACATGAAGGGTCAAAAGGTGATAGATAATATTGGTAAACTGAAAATTAGGAGATATCGAGTCCTTTGTTCTCAAATGTGTTAAATCAAGCGTCAACTCAGGAAGTTTGCACCACTTGTATCTCCATCGCTTTGATAAGATGCTTGTCCTCACGGTGTCTCGTAAAGGTAAACAGACTAGAATAGCATTAGTTACATCCGTTGGAAGGTTGCTGAATATATCCACAGATACACTTTCACAACTATGTTTTTCATCCTTAGGAGGCATCATAAAGCACAAATCTGCAACAACAAAAAAATTCAACTTAAACCAATTATATAAGGTATGTATATATAAACATGCTACATATGAAAGAAGAGGACAGAGGTTGCATTCTAATTGAAACTAATATACATATAAAAAAAAAACATGACATACTTAGTAATCTAAGCCTTTCTTATGGGAAAAATGCATGCCTAAAGTCTTCAGCTATTTGTAGTTTTAAATCTTCAAAGATAACTTTAGCCTTTTGACTCTTTGGATTCACCACTCTTTAATTCATCTTGAAAAATACATATAACTTTAGCCTTTTGACTCTTTGGATTCACCACTCTTTAATTCATCTTGAAAAATACATTTTTACTTCACTGAAAAAGAGAATGACCATTGAGATTGTAAAGATATGGCTGGTCTCCTTATATGGAGAGGGGCAATTCTATGACATAATTGTCTTCTTTTCAATGCCTAAACAAAGAAGCAGTAAATGATAGAGGATAAGTTTTACCAAATCATCCATAATAAATACAAGTCATCTAAACATTAAAAAATGAATAGTATTTAATAGTAAGAATAAAATAGACATAACATGGTAAATTATTCATTGATTTTATAAACTCGACAAGTATTGTTGACATCCCAAAATAGTATAGTGGACAAGTAAAAATAGACGGAGGGAGTAATAATGTTATTAAAAAAAAAAGTTTCAACAATTTTCATGAAATTTGAATAATTTACTTATTTTCAATTAAGAAAAAAGTCTTTAACAATTCAATTAATATGGTCTAGAGGAAGTATCATGCAACAACAATAACTATGACTCAAGCCTACACAAGTGGAGGTCAATTATGAATCGTCACTACACTTTATTGGCCATACTTTTCAAAAATATTGAATTTATTATATTAAAAAGGTGATATAATAAACTTATATTTAATTATATTATAATGTTAACGAACATAAATAAAAATCTAGAAATACTTAGATTCAGAAGTTGGGGCCTAAATAATTTTCACCCAATTGGTAAATGTGATAAAACAGACGCATTCACTTTGCAGAATCAATCTTCAATGACAATGACAAATTTTCTGGAAAATAAAGTTGCATACCCAAATAATAAAAGCAATGAGATTTATCTACAATTAGCTTAATTTGAGACTTTTTGTCTCATAGATCTTCAGTAGAATTTCAACATTCTTTTCAAATGTTATCATGCAACAACAACATTAATGCTTCAATTCTAAACAAGTTGAAATCGGCTATCTGAATCCTCACAACATTTTATTGGTCAAACTTATATTTTAGCTAAACAGGAAAACTAGATTATATGAGAAGTTAAAAACAGATAATTACAGCCATTTGTTGTAGTTTTGCTGCAAATTCAGTCTTATCCTAAATTGTTACAAACCTAGGAATACTTAACAGTCACCAGCCAGATATACGCATCCTTTATCCGGGGAAAACATGTTGTACATATATACTTAACCTCTAATGCTTTTGGTGATGCTCGACGAATGCAGCTTAGAAGTTCCTTCAACTGTTCCTTAAAGCTTAATTGTGACACTTCCTTTCTGGCACTATTCAATTATCATCCTTTCAAGTTTTTGAGAATGAGAAATGACGACTCGCATTAAGTACATTTCAGTGCTTGATGCCTTGAATTTCCTTAACGTCACTGTTTGAATCAATCTTAGAGCTTCATTCACGTGATCTTCTTCCATTGATAAGTAAGGATAACAGTTCTACTTCCTGACTTAATGTCTCATCAACCTGTAGAAAAAGACTCATATAGCACCACGTCAGTCAAACCTTTGAAACTTATGATCAACCATTAAATTTTTGTAACTATAAAATCATGGTACTAAAAGCAAGATGGATTTTTCACATTTCAAATATATATACATACATAGAAAAATGTCATTCTTTTAAGATAAGAAAATAGTGTCACATAAAAAAAACATAAATAATAGCATGTGATTTAAGTTATATGTATCGATCAAGGACGTTTTTCCTATCTATTACTCCTATAAGATTTAAGGATTAGATATATAGTGGAATCAATAGTATCTCTTACCTTCACAACCTCGTCTATGTCAAGTTCATAAAGTTTTGGAGAATTCCTAAGCAGACAAAATGCACAAGAAATACTTTCGACAGAAATCTTAAAATCACAAATTTTCAGGCTTTGCAAGTTTAATGGTCGATGAAGCTTCTCCGGCACACGAACCGACCCTAGTTTCTGAAAAAAAAAAAGTTAGCTACTCTGTTAGAATGGCTAGAAATCAAAAACACAAAAGCAAAAAGGTATTTTTGTCACCTCTAGGGATGTTCCATTCAAGCAGAGGTGTTTAATGCGTGTAAAGATTGAGTTCACATTAAAACAGGAAAATGTCACCGTATAGCTGCTAAGGAGAAAAACATTCTCAATTTTAGGAGAAACTATATCAACACGATCAACACCAGTGCAAAGCCTTAACTTCAGAGTCTCAAGCATTGGAAGATTAAGCGTGTGTTCTGATCCATGACGACCAAAAACTGTAGAACGTTCTAACTGAAGGCATACAAGATTGGGGAATTGGGTACCATCAGGCAGCTTAAAGATGCACCTCGATAGCTTCAAATGTGTCAACGTCCCACAAGTAAATAATTTGTTATGCAACACATATTTTCCAATGCTAATGGACGTTACAACATCTAGAGTGAGCTTTTGGATACCATGATTTGAGACAAACATGATGCATTCATCCACATCTGCCTGTGAAAATTTGTCTGTTGTCTTTGAGATTATATGGAATCCCAGAATAGGTGCAGTATGTTGCATGAGAATTTTATGAATTATGCTTGCGGGAGAAGCCCCTTTATTCGATGCATACTGAAAAAAGTGGCGATCAATCGGCCATGTGAACCATATCTGTACCCAATGCTTTGACAAGATGCTAGTTCTTGCAGCATCTTGAATGGGCACCTTCTCTAGTACTCTATGTAGAACGTCATTTGGTAAGTCACCAATAACGGTAGGCTTCCTCGAATCACTAGTAGCTACCTTGCATCGACTCGTACTTCTTCTCTGAAATATTTTAAAATTCTATTTGATTGAACATGAATTTTGTGGTCTATAAATAGTTGCATTTGTAGAAACAGTGGATAAGAAAACCAATAGGCACTTTTCTCGAGTTCGTCAAAAGACTTCTTGTGAAATTCCTAAACTCTATTCATTCCCAATAAAAACTGAAATTAATACTTGAAAGAGAATGTACAGATACATGAATTTACATTGCAAGATGAATCTTCAAAGGCTATGAATAGTTATCTGGAAATAAATGTGTATCCAAATATATGAGTGCATTATGCAGGTGTTGTCATATCATTCAGTCTAGAAGCAGGGCAGCTCTACAAGCCCAATAAAAAAACAGTTGCCTTAGGACCCCTAATTTGAGGGGCCTCATTTTCTTTTAGTAATACTTCATTCGTCTAATATTAGTTGGTCACCTTACAAGATAAAATTAATTAATATTTTTTCATTTTACCCCTACAATATTTTTTATATTTTTTTTATTTCTCACCCGGTGTCCGGGACTCACATTGGAGCCCGACTAAATTCGGATTCGAGCCGGGAAGTCCCCCATTGGGGGATAAAGCGTTCCCTAACAAAGGCGACTCCGTACCCAAGGGGACTCGAACCCGAGATCTCTTGGTTAAGGATGAATGAGTACTTACCACTCCTTCACAACTCTTGTTGCTACCCCTACAATTAATACTCTTTGAAAGCCTAAACAAATTAAGAAGTTAGTAAAAAAAAAATTCAAGAGTTCACTAATTACTTTGTATTTATTCCAATGTATCTATTTATATGCTCTAGGCTATTAAGCATACTTTTCATAAATTATTTTGATGTCCATCAATATGGATAAATGTTACTCTCTCTGAGTCTCAGTCTCATACTAACTGATCACCTTTCTAAAAATATTTGTTCCAAATTATTTGATCACTTACTAAATCAAGATAAAATAAATTATTTTTTTTCCATTTTACCCCTATAATTAATATCATCATCATACTTAATGTTTTCATAATTTCTCTTTGGAAGCTTAAATAAAATTAAAGTTCCTAGAATTTATTTTTCCAAAGAGTTCATTAAATACTTAATTACTCATTTGTACTCTAGCTCTCACCACTTTGGAGTACTTATACCTTTTGTATGTCCTATGTCATCATAAATTATCTTGATATCCATCAATATGGATAAAGGATAAACTAGTCAAATTGATCATTTTATTTATGATTACTTAAGTACCGTGTAAAATGGAAAGAGATCAATTATTATGGGACAGAGGGAGTAAGTTAGTAAAATTGACCATCTTATTTATTACTCCCTCCATTCTTATTTATATGTCACCATTTTAGATTTCACGTGCACTAAGAAACTAAGTAAGTTTACTATTCTACCCCTATTTAATATTTTTTTAAGTCAAGTTTTCAATCAATGAATACGAATTAATTTATTTTTATTAATTAATTTGACCAATGGACATAAATTATTTACTTAGTTTTTCTAGGATAGTCAAATGTATGTTTCCAAGGCTAATAACTCACAAGGGTAAAATAGGAAGAATATTGTAATTTATGCATTGATTTTATGAAATGACAAGTATTATGGATCAACTATTTATAATAAGGATGACATATAAAAGGAACAAAGGGAGTATTTCTTAAGTATCGTATAAAATAGAAAGTGACCAATTGATATGAGACGGAGGAAGTAATAAAGATGATTTAGAGAAAGAGTATTTAATGCTGAGGGTAAAACATGAAAAAACATAATTGTCTTTTCTTGATACGTCAAAAATGACAAGTAAAAATAAAAATCTATTTTTGGAATAAGTAACAAATAAAAGTGAACGGAGAGAGTAATTGAATTGTTCGAAGTTCAAGATGGATGTTTGAAATTTTTTCATATCTGCCCTTTCCCTTTAAAGGAGTTTGATATTTTCTAGGAGATAAATTGCACTACTTGTAAAGTTATATTTATGATTTCACAAAGGACAATAGTAGAAAGTATAATTTAAATTATGTCCTTGATAAGTGTGCATTGACTCACAAATTCAATTAATGTAAAGTAGCGGGAGTAATATTGAATGTCATATTCATGACAACTTTCATGTTTATGACATTTTTTTTAAGCCCTCTATAAGTAGAGGTAAAGTTCATATTGTATACACTTAAACACTTGGACGAATAAGAAAAATCTCCTCTCTTGTCTCTCTTTGTTGTTCTTGCTCTCTACTTTAAATTATTACTTATTTGCTCTAATTTTACAGAACTTGTTTCATTTTCATCTCTTGGTAATAATAAAAGCTACCAAGTTGATTATTAGATCCTAAATATAGGCCAAGATGAATTTCAGTAACACAAAGTAATGCACATCGAGATCTTGATAAAAGAAAAAGACCTTAGCATCATGAAACATATCTCAGTCAGAACATCCATCAAAATTCACTTTTGTTCCCAAACTGATAGCGTCTTCGCACCATTTTATGGCAAAGCACAGCCTAAATACGAATGCATCAACATTTGTTCCCATTTTTAAGCCTTTAACTTTCAAGTCATTTTAGCCAAAGATCAAGCAAGATTGTAACTGAGTACACTATATATGATAAGTTTTGTATCTTACAATCCAAGATTGGGGTATATCACCATTCTGACCAACGCTGGAGACTTGGCCAATTTATAGAAGCTGCATTTCAGGCCTTTTTCCAGCTATATATATGTTCAAGTTCAACTGTCCTGAGGTGATTCACTGTCACAGACGAGAAGCTTGCACGAAGTTTATTCGAACTTCCCAAGTCTGTTCGGTCTAATAATATTTCGTTTATTTCCTTTTCTCATATCACTATGTAGTTTATTCTTTTTTTTTCATGGCATAATGTAGTTTATGAACTTCCTATTTATTATCTGCTCGCTCAAGAATGTAGAGTACTTTTTGTTGAAAAAAAATCTTGTTATCCTACTATGAAGGTTAAAGAATATCTTCCATTTAATCCCTGTCTTATTTGATCCAATTCCATGATTTAACAAAGAACAATCAAAGTTCACATTCTAGTATAACAAACTAAGTTTTTTTTTTCTTTTCTAAGAAATCATTGGTATCATATACGGCTGTAGAAATTAAATCATCATCAGAAAAGATACTACTGATAAAAATTGATTGACTAGTAAAATACGTTGAAGAAAATATGAGCACAACTCTTAAACTACGATAGACCTACACCTATGGATATCAATATTAAGTTCAAATATGAAAGGAATGAACTTGATCAATAACAGTCAAGTGTACTTGATTTCTTCATTTGGTGATGCTCGACAATAGCTTAGGAGTTCCTTCAAATGTTGATAACTGTATGTGGCATTACTTTTCTTGCACTCTTCAATGATCATCCTCTCAAGTTTTGGACAAAGACCAAGCATGACTTTTATCAAGGACATTTCAGTAGTTGTCCCTTTGAATTTCCTTAACCTCACTATCCAAATCATCCTCAGAGCTTCACTCACTTCATTTACTGCCTCAGACAAGTAATCTAGCAGTTCATCTGTGTGACGTATTGTCTCATTAACCTGAGGAAAATATCATATTGTACAATGTAGTGAATCTTTCAAAAATTAGTGAAGCTTATATATATACATACACATTTTATAAACAAGAAATTCAAGAGGGCCAGCGGCACAAGGTTCAAATCCATGACATTCCCCTAATCCACATATCAATGTGTTGTAGTCTTATCACAAGAGTCGAGATATGTCTAACCTTCACAACTTCATCTATGTCAAGTTCAACAAGGTTAGGTGAATTCCGTAATAGGCAGAGTGCGCAGGTAATACGTTTAACAGAAATCTTGAAGTCATAAATTCTCAGGCTTTGCAAGTTTAGTGATACATCAAGCATATCTGGCACAGGAACTGACCCTAAGTTCTGAGAGGCAGCAATAACATTAGAGAATAGTTAGTGGTTCATATTCCAAATTAAAACACTGCAAATAAAAAAGAAAACAAGTCAAGTCATTTTCTCACCTTTAGGGATGAGCCATCCAAGCATAAGTGCTTAATCCTTTCAAATATTGGGTTCACATCGAAACACTCAAATGTTACCATATAGCTGCTAAGTATAGACAAGTTCACAAGTTTTGGAGAAACCATATCAACAGAATCAACATCAACACAAACTTTCTACTCTAAAGTCTCAAGCATTGGCAGAATAAGAGTAGTGTTTTTTGATCCTATTAGAGTTACTTAACCTATTTGTACACATATTGTAATTTACTTATTCTTCTGTACCACTTATGTAATACTTAGATAATATTTTGTCAATATATAATATTCTCTACCTCCACATTGGGGGTTAGGTTTTCCACTCTAACATGGTATCAGCCTAATCTTTCCTACTTCTACCCTCCCGCCGCCGCTCCTCTCTCGCTGCTGCCTCTCTTCTTCTTCTTCTTCCTTCGCTTTTCCTCTCCCCTCTTCTCCATTCGATCATGGCTGCCTCCTCCACCAGCGATGTCACTCTTCCCATTGCCACTGTTTTACACATGCTTACAATTAAGCTCTCCTCCACCAATTATCTCTATTGGAAAAATCAGATGCTGCCCCTACTTTCTTATCAACGCTTATTGGATCATGTTGATGGGTCCTCCGTAGCTCCTCCATCGTCTCTTCTTACGGATGGCAAAGAGGTTCTGAATCCTCTTTATGATGCCTGGCTTGCCATTGATCAACGGGCTGTCATTATCCTTAATTCTTCCCTTACGGAAGAGGCGGTCTCTGAAATTTTGGGTCTCACAACAGCCCGCCAAATCTGGGTTGCGCTTGAATCTGCCTATAGCAATTCTTCTGTTGAACGCGTCCATAATCTGCGCGATCAACTTCGTCAATTGGTCAAAGGTTCATTATCTGTTGCTGAATTTGGTCGTCAATTTAAATCCGTTTGTGATCAGTTGGCTGCCATTGGTCAGCCTGTTGATGATATCGATAAACTTCATTGGTTTTTATGCGGCTTAGGAGCCTCTTTTGAGACTTTCTCCACTGCCATTCGTGCCACCAAACCGGCGCCTACCTTTCGCGACTTACTCTCACAGGCGGAGAGTCATGAACTTTTTCTCAAATCCCTTCATGGTGCCGCATCCTCGCTGCCTGCTGCCTTCACTGCCCAGTCGCCTCGGCAGTCCTCTCTCGTCAGCGGCCGTGGTCGCTCTAACAGAGGCGGTGGTGGTTCGGGTGGTCGTGGTCGTGGCCGCAGGCCCCCTCACTGCCAATTATGTCGTACTGATGGCCACTATGCAAGTGCTTGTCCTACTCTTGCTACCTTTGCCGCTCAAGCTGCCTCTCGTGACGCAAACTTGGCTCAAGCGTTCAATGCCCAATGTCATGTCACTACTGCTGCCCCTGATTGGTATGTTGATTCCGGGGCCACTGATCACATGACTTCGTCTTCACCAAGTGTTCCTCATGCTTCTCCATACTCCGGCAATGCTAACGTGACATTTGGAAATGGTACTGCTCTTCCTATCACTCATACGGGTTCCTCTACTGTTTCTAATAATCTGCACTTGCGTGATGTTCTGGTTGTTCCACATCTTGCCAAGAATCTTTTGTCCATTAGTAAACTAACACATGATAATCCGGTGGATGTTTTGTTCTCCAAATCATTTTTTCAGATTCAGGACAGAAAAACGAAACAGGTTCTAACTCGAGGCAAATGTGAGAATGGGCTATATGTTTTGCATAATGAACATCAAGCTTTGGCGGCTACTACAAATTCAAGTTTGAAGGCATCTTATGAACTTTGGCATAGTCGTTTAGGGCATGTTGCCTTTGATACTGTTTTACTTTTACATAAGTTAGGTTCTTTGTCTGTTACTTCTATTTTACCCAAACCAGTCATTTGCTCTTCTTGTCAACTCTCTAAAGGACACCGTTTGTCATTTGATTTAAATAATAAACGATCTTTGCATCCTTTGGACTTAATACATTGTGATTTGTGGGGCCCTGCGCCTATTACATCTACTGATAACTATAGGTATTATGTGGCCTTTGTTGATGACTACTCTCGCTTCACTTGGTTTTATCCTCTCAAAACCAAGTCTGGATTTGCCGCTGTTTTGTCTGTTTTCATGAAGTTTGTGCAAACTCAATTTTCTCGGAAAATTAAGGTTTTTCAAAGTGATGGAGGCACAGAGTTTGTTAATCACACTGCTCGTCGACTATTTGAAGAAAATGGCACTTTTCACAGGTTATCTTGTCCGTATACGCCCCAGCAAAACGGCAGAGTTGAGAGAAAACACCGTCACATCGTGGAGACTGGTTTGGCCATGCTTTTTAATGCAAATGCTCCTACCTCTTATTGGGTAGATGCGTTCAGCTCCGCTGTTTATATCATCAATCGTCTACCTTCGAAGGTTTTGAACAACAAGTCTCCTTTTGAGCTCTTGTTTTCTGAGAAGCCCAATTATCGTACCTTCAAGGTCTATGGCTGCCGAGTATTTCCATATCTTCGAGACTATACAAATCACAAGTTATCTCCAAGAAGTCTTCCGTGCATCTTCATCGGTTATAGCTCTCAATACAAAGGTTATCGGTGTCTTGATCCGGCAACGTCTCGCATCTATGTTACTCGCCATGCTCGTTTTGATGAGCACTCTTTACCTTTTTCGGGCGTTACTTCATCAACGGACTTAAACTCCTTGCATCTCTCAACCTTTTTGGAGCCGTCTTCCATGCCGGCAGAATCCTCCGTGATCACTAGTTCTTCGTCTTCGCCAGCCTCAACGCATTTGCCTTCTCTATGTCCTCCTTGTTTGGATGGTTTTCACAGTGATAACCCGGCAGTATCCCAGCCATTACATGCTGCTCCGTCTGATGTTTCACCCGCTGCAGTGCCGCCAGTCCTTGTTCCTTCCACACCGTCTCGGGTCGGCCTTCCCTCGCAACAACCTGCTGCCCCATCTTTGCCGACTATGGCTGCCGATTTAGGTGATTCTTTGGCTCCACCTCAGCTCCCTGCATCAGTGTCCACTCCAGCAGTTCATCCCATGGTAACACGGTCCAAAGCAGGCATTTTTAAACCTTCCACTCGACATCAAGCCAACTTAGCTCATCTTGAAACTCATCGCCTCTTTAGCGCTTTATTTGCTTCTTCTGAACCAAGAGGGTTCAAGTCGGCTGCTAAGCACCCACAGTGGATGGCTGCAATGCATGAGGAAATGTCCGCTCTAACTCAAAATGCTACGTGGACTTTGGTGCCTCGTCCGCAATCCAGTAATGTTGTTGGTTCCAAATGGGTTTTTCGCACTAAGTACAACTCAGACGGGTCTGTTGAACGTTTCAAAGCGCGACTGGTGGCTCAAGGCTTCACTCAAATCCCTGGCTTAGATTATTCCCACACCTTTAGTCCGGTGGTTAAGGCTTCTACGGTACGAATTGTCTTATCTCTTGCCGTTATCAACAATTGGAAGCTTCATCAGCTTGATGTCAAAAATGCCTTCTTGCATGGTCATCTGAATGAAGTTGTTCATATGGAACAACCCCCTGGCTTTGCAGACTCTCGGTTTCCTGATCATGTGTGTCGCTTGAACAAAGCGTTATACGGCCTCAAGCAGGCTCCGCGTGCTTGGTTTCAGCGATTAAGTTCCTTCCTTCTCAACAATGGTTTTACGTGCAGTCGCTCAGATACATCTCTGTTTGTTTTCAAACGCTCCTCCTGCATTATGTACCTGCTCGTCTATGTTGATGATTTAATCCTCACTGGAAACCGAACTGACCTCATGGTTGCGTTTATCTCTCGTCTACACCAGGAGTTTGCTATTAAAGATCTTGGAGCTCTCAATTATTTTCTTGGTCTTGAAGTGACCTATATTGATAATGGGTTATTTCTCAGCCAATCCAAGTATGCTCGTGATATCCTTGAACGTGCTGCTTTGCTTGATTCTAAGCCTGTGCACACCCCCTTAGCTCCTCATGAGTCCTTCATCACCGCTGATGATCCTTTTCAGGATCCAACTCATTATCGGTCTCTAGTCGGAGCATTGCAGTACCTTACCATTACTCGTCCGGATCTGTCCTATGCAGTAAACCAGGTTAGTCAGTTCTTACAGACACCGACTGTTTTTCATTTCCAGTGTGTCAAGCGCATTCTTCGCTATGTCAAAGGCACACTTGCCTATGGCCTGTTGTTCACCAAGCCGCATAATGTCTCTATTCTTGGTTACTCGGATGCTGATTGGGCCAGATGTCTCGAAACTCGCCGTTCTACTTATGGCTACTCTATTTTTCTTGGTGGAAACTTAGTATCCTGGAGTGCTAAGAAACAACCGACTGTCTCCCGCTCCAGTTGTGAATCAGAGTATCGAGCCATGGCGAATACTGCGGCTGAAATTGTATGGATCACTCACTTGCTTCGCGAGCTCCATGCCTTGCCTCCTGATCGCCCCACGCTGCTATGTGACAATCGGAGTGCACTCTTTCTCACACAAAATCCTGTGTCTCATAAGAGGGCGAAACACATTGATCTGGACTATCACTTCATTCGGGAGCTTGTGTCGTCTGGTAAACTCTACACTAAGTTTGTCCCGACCACGCTTCAGGTGGCTGACATCTTTACCAAGAGTCTTCCTCGGCCTCAGTTTGAATCTTTTCGCGCAATGCTTGGCCTTCGTCCACCACCGTTTCGCTTGAAGGGGGGTATTAGAGTTACTTAACCTATTTGTACACATATTGTAATTTACTTATTATTCTGTACCACTTATGTAATACTTAGATAATATTTTGTCAATATATAATATTCTCTACCTCCACATTGGGGGTTAGGTTTTCCACTCTAACAGATCCAACAGGACTGACAAATTCAGAATGTTAAAGCTGAAGGCTAATAAGACTGGGAAATTGCACACCATCCAGCAGCTTAAAGATACAGCTTGAGAGCTTCAAATGTGCCAACGTTGCACAAGTAAATATGCTATCAGGCAACGCATAACTTTCATCGTTGGCCATATCTAGAGTCAGCTTCTGCACACCATGATTCGATACAAAGATGACGCATTGATCCACATATGACTGAGATAACTTCTGTGTTTCAGAGGTAAGATGAAGTCCCAGAACATTTCCTGTATGTTGCATTCAAATTTTATGAATTACGCTTTGCGGCAGAAGTGCCAATATGAGATACATACTGAAAAAACAGGGGATCAAACACAAGGTATGGCTGTGTGGACCATAACGTTCTCCATTACTTCGATAAGATGCTAGTTCTTGCAGCATATTTGATGGGCATGAGCTCTAGTATTTTATGTAGCATGTCAATTCGTAACTCGCAAATAATAAACTTACTCAGATCACTACCTAACTTGCTTCTAGCAC
Source organism: Solanum appendiculatum (assembly GCA_018342035.1). Classification (NCBI taxonomy): domain Eukaryota; kingdom Viridiplantae; phylum Streptophyta; class Magnoliopsida; order Solanales; family Solanaceae; genus Solanum; species Solanum appendiculatum. The sequence continues at coordinate 77,771 of JAGDQO010000453.1, forward strand.
ATCGACTCATACTTAGTTTTTTTCAGTAAATATTTTACATTCAGATTCAGATTCAGATTCAAATAATGATCATGAATTGAGGGGTCTATAAATAGATTTTAATGAACAGTTTTTAAGTTGAGAGAAATCAATGGGCACTTTCTTGAGTTCTTCAAAGGTTTTTTTCTTGAACTTCCCAAGTTTGTTCATTTCCCCATAAAATTTATTTAGCATAATAAAGCTGGAGTTAATATTTGAAACAGAGCACATTCAGGGATGGATGTAGACCCATCGGGCAGGGATAATCATTCCGGTCCTGGTAGAAGTGGCGACCATTCTCAAGAATGAAAAAGACTGCGCTGAGGGACGTAGGCAAATGGATTTAGAGCTTATTTGGCATTGGGAAGGCTAAAACACTTATTTTGGGAAAAAAATGTTTTTTTTTTTTTAAAAGTAAGTGTTTGACAAATCAATAAAAGTGTTTTTAAATGGAAGCAGAAACAGTTTTTTTGCAGTTGAAAGAAGCAATGGAAGCAAAAGCAATATTTTTGCAGTTGAAAGAAGCTAAAAATTTCTGTTTTTAAAACAAAAAAAAAGGAGAAGCAGAAATAGAAAATTATTTTTTCTAGATTAAAATATTCATTCCATGTATACATATTTACCAATATATTTCTTATTAATCAATTACCATATCTTATAAGTTTGGTTAAATTAAATTTATGGATTTTATATAAAAAAAATTAATTTTATTTTACTTTTATATATTATTATTTTATATTTTATATATTATTTTACGTATTATTTTTCAGAATTAACCAAAAAAAAAAGGTAACAACAATATGTTTGCAAGATTAGGTAAAACAATTAAGCATTTTGAGTCCCCCAAAAAAAAGTATAACATTGATTAAAAATTTTATATGTACATTTTAATTTAATAAAATAAAATTTTAATTAATTTTTTTATAATAGATATTTAAAATAGTTTCTCTCTAGAAAATAATTTAATATTAAAAGTACATTAATACTTGTCTTTTTTTGTAATTTGACTCAAAAAACACTTTTTAAAAAAGATTCGCCTAATTCAATTTGGTTATGAAAAACACTTTTCAAATGAATTATCCAAACATAAATTATTATTTTTCAAAAGCACTTTTCTTTAAAGCCAGTTCAAAAAAATACTTCTAAAAATAAACAATTTTTAGCAACAATGCCAAACAGCCTCTTACATTGATTAAATGTCCTGAAATAAATGCTAACCCAAATAATACACTCCCGTCAAATAATACTCCCCCGTCAAATAATCTTACTAAATATTTTATCAATTCTCTTTTGAAAATTTGCTCGTATATCCACCGCTCTTTTTGTCCTTCTATTTTTTACTATTTAGTTTAAGGAGAATTATTTTGTAACTCGATCATAATTTCTAAAGTAAAACAATTTATTAAAATTTCTTGAATTATGGAGTCAAAACGAAGAAGTGAAGGCTCACATGTTAATTGCTTCTTGATTTGAATGCAAATTTTGGTTTAAAAAATGTTCTTTTTATATAGTAGTGATTTTTTGAAAAATCATCTTTCTAGTGATTTGTTGTTATTTTCTTCTTGTGCTATCTATTATTCATGTGTATGTAGTGTTAGTTTAGGACTGATTTGAGTTTGAATATTTCTTCACTGATTTAGTTTTGAAATCTTTTTGCAATTGCACTTTTAGGATTTACAAATTAGTTGATCTCATAACTTTTAAATAAAATTAAAAAAAAAAAGAAATTGAAGCTAGTAAAGCTAGATGAAAATCTCATTGAGGATGGAAACTTTTTTTTTTGGTTGTAGATGAAAAGCTCTTCAACATCTATCAATGGAGGTTTTGAAGAAGATGGGAAGTGGGTCTTTTAATAAAGAAGAAAATTCAAATTGTCAGTGTCACGTGACATTTTTACACTGGTTTGGGGGTGTATTTTTACTCCTCCACGGGCCTATCAAATGTGAGAGCACAAGTGTTGTAAAAATGGGTCAAAAGTGTTTATTTATTGTGATTTGAAATAGTTCCATGAGGTAATAGGATGTCCGTAAACTTTAAGTGTCTTTTTGAAAATTCAGGACAATTTCAAGTGTCATTTTATGTCTTTAGCAAATATGATCCTTTTCCGTCAAGTTAATAAATGCAACACTACTTTTGACACACATTTATAGAGAATAAATATGAAAGTAAGACTATTTACAACTAACTAAGCACTCAGAAAATAAAGCAAGACTTGGTTGACTTGCCAAGTCTCGCTCTCTCTCCATATATAAATATTTAAGTGAGACCGTATTGCTATTTAAAGTCTCAAATCCATATGTTACTAGTCATACCATTTTCCTACTAATATTTGCACAAATGGAGAAAACCTTCACTTCTTTTCTCTTAACAATACTCTTGTTGCTTCGTTATGTTATGTCCAGTTCAGTCATGACCCAAGCCAACATTACTATTGATCAATTAGCTCTTTTTTCACTTAAATCCCAAATTATTTCAGACCCTTTTAACTTCTTGGATGAAAGTTGGTCTCCCGCTATTTTTGTTTGTCATTGGGTAGGAGTCACTTGTGGTTCTCGTCACCGGCGAGTGAAGTCCTTGAATCTTTCCTACATGGCTCTTTCAGGAAGGATCCCCCGTGATATTGGAAACCTCACATTTCTTGTTTCTCTTGACTTGAGCGGCAACAATTTCCAGGGAAATTTGCCTCGAGAAATGGCACACTTGTGTCGACTTAAGTTAATTGGTTTAAGTTTCAACAACTTCAATGGGGAGGTTCCTTCTTGGTTTGAGTTCTTACACCGACTTCAAGTTCTAAATCTTGGATATAATAATTTCACAGGTATCATTCCCTCCACAGTTTCTAATATTTCTAAGCTAGAAATTTTGGATTTGACATCCAATTTCTTAGAGGGTCAAATCCCAGAAGAGATTGGAAATCTTAAAAACCTGAGGACTTTAGACTTGAGAAGAAACAAGCTAGTAGGCTCTATTCCTCCGTCACTCTCGAATGCCTCAATGTTGGAAACTTTAAGACTCACTTTCAATTTCCTTCAAGGAAATATCCCAGAAGGGATGGGTAATCTTCACCACCTGAATTGGTTGTCTATAGAAGATAATCAACTTACGGGTTCTATACCATTCACAATTTTCAATAATTCTAGAATCGAAGTTATTTCATTTACAAACAATAGCTTATCAGGAAATCTTCCCAATGGTTTATGCAATGGTCTCCCAATACTCAAAGGGCTTCATCTATCAATGAACAAGCTTCATGGTCATATGCCTACAAGCTTGTCAAATTGTTCACAACTTCAAATATTGTCTTTATCATATAATGATTTTGATGGACCAATACATAGTGAAATTGGAAGAATGAGTAACTTGCGAACATTGTATCTCGGATATAACCATTTCACAGGTATGATCACAGTGATTTATGCATTTTTCTTCTATGAACGATTAATATAGTATCGTACCTAATTTCTCTATGAACTGCAGGAATTCCACTAGAATTTGGAAATCTTGTTAATTTGGAGGATTTAGACATAGCGAGAAACAAGATTACCGGCTCTTTCCCAATCTCTGTATTCAATATCTCCTCCTTGCAAAAATTGTTACTGGGAAGGAACAATCTCAAAGGATCCTTACCACGGGAAATTGGAAACTTAACCAAGATGCATATTCTAGAGCTTGACCAAAATATATTTACCGGTATGTATTTAAATGTGTAGCAAAATATATATTTACCAATATACTAGAGATTGAATCATCAACTCAGTTTATTCCATATTTCTTCAGGTGAAATACCCAAAGAGATAAGAAATCTCGTTGAGTTGGAGGAACTTCGTCTTTGGGATAATAGATTTGGCGGTCCACTTGATATGGAGATCTTCAACATATCAGGGTTGAGAGAAATTGATCTATCACACAACAATCTATCAGGAACTCTACCATCGAACATAGGTTATGTCTTACCCAACATAGAATTTCTTTATGTGAGCAGCTTAACCAATCTTGTTGGGACCATTCCTCATTCTATAACCAATTGTTCAAAACTTACTATTCTAGAGCTTTCATACAACGAACTCACAGGCTTCATTCCCAATTCTCTTGGATATTTGACTCGTCTACAAGTCCTAAACTTGGAGGGAAACAGTTTAACCAGTGATTCATTTTTAAGCTTCCTAACTTCCTTAACCAATTGTAGAAATTTGATATATCTTGTTTTATCTTTCAACCCTCTAAACGACATGCTTCCAGTATCTGTAGGGAACCTTTCCACATCTCTAACGAGGTTTTACGCCAGTTGTTGCCAAATTAAAGGGAGAATTCCAAATGAAGTTGGGAACTTAAGCAGCTTATTAGACCTTGAACTTTCTAATAATAACTTGATTGGATCAATTCCTACATCAACTCATAACTTGAGAAACCTTCAGCGCCTGTACTTGCACAACAATAAACTTTCAGGATTTATTGGAGATAATCTATGTAAATTGCAACATTTGGGTGCCATTTACTTTGGTCAAAATCAACTTTCAGGATCTCTTCCAAATTGTCTAGGGAATGTTACTTCACTTAGAGAGATACATCTGGGTTCCAACAAATTGAGTTCCAATATACCAGCAAGCTTAGGGAATCTTAAAGATGTATTGGCTCTTGACTTGTCGTCAAACAACATGGTTGGTTCTTTACCTCTAGAAATCGGAAATTTAAAGGCTGCGATATTGATAGATCTGTCAATGAATCAATTCTCAAATGGAATTCCTATAGAAATTGGAGGATTGCAGAATCTGGTGCACCTTTCTTTGAGGCACAACAAGTTGCAAGGATCTATACCTGACTCAATGAGCAACATGGTAGGTTTGGAATTCCTAGACCTTTCTCATAACAATATATCGGGAACCATTCCTATGTCATTGGAGAAACTTCAAAACATGAAGTATCTCAATGTTTCTGTTAACAAGTTGCATGGTGAAATTCCCTCGGGGGGTCTTTTCAAGAACCTCTCGAGTCAGTTTTTCATCGACAATAAAGCATTGTGTGGTTCTTCAAGGTTTAGTGTCCCGCCATGCCCCACATCATCAAAGCATAGATCAAATAGGAAAAAATTGCTTGTAATATTTCTTATGCTGGGAGTTGCACTTGTATTTGTTCCTATTACCCTTTTGCTTGTATGGATAAGGTATAGAAGAGGTAAGAAAGGCCCTCAACAAGATGATTCATTGTCTATTGCAACAAGAGGAAGAATTTCATACTATGAATTGCTCCAAGCAACCGATTCTCTCAGCGAGAGTAATCTGATTGGCTCTGGAAGTTTTGGCTCTGTCTACAAAGGCATTCTCAGAAGTGGGATTGCTATTGCAGTTAAAGTGTTTAATCTGCAACTGGATGCGGCATTCAATAGTTTTGATACAGAATGTGATGTTTTGCGCAACCTTCGCCATAGGAATCTCATAAAAGTCATCACTAGTTGTTCCAACCTTGATTTTAAGGCTTTAGTGCTCGAGTATATGCCTAATGGGAGTCTTGAGAAGTATTTGTATTCTCACAACTACTTCTTGGACATCAAGCAAAGACTAAGCATGATGATAGATGTGGCATGTGCATTGGAATATCTCCACCATGGTTGTTCCTCGCCCGTGATTCACTGTGATTTAAAGCCTAGTAATGTCCTGCTAGATGAGGAAATGGTAGCCCACTTAAGCGACTTTGGTATTTCAAAACTGCTTGGTGAAGATGAGAGTGATTTATACACTAAAACCTTAGCAACATTGGGATATATTGCACCAGGTACGTCTCTTTGTTTTGCTAATTATTTGACCATTGATTTTTCCTCTTCTCTTTTTACCCACCAAGAAAATATATTGCATCTTTAAATTAATTGTTTGACTGTAGAGTATGGACTGGATGGATTGGTATCAACAAAATGTGATGTATATAGTTACGGGATCATGTTGCTGGAAACATTTACTAGGAGAAAGCCTAATGAGTTTGAGGGAGATCTTAGCTTGAAGCAATGGGTGAGTTATTCACTTCCCGAGGCAGTAATGGATGTTGTAGATGCCAACTTGGTAACATCAACCGATAATCGCTTACAGATTGAGCTAGATGTTGTGGCATCAATTATGAAAGTGGCATTAGATTGTTGTGATGAATCTCTGACAAGAAGGCCAAACATGAAAGATGTTGTAAGGATTCTACAGAAGATCAAGATTCAACTTCTTGCATGTTGAGCATGTTCTCGAAATCACTTGTTTGTTGCAAATGCTTGCTAAATTGTTGGAATCATTCCACAACTCCTTTGGTTTTCATATTTTTACCTCTACGTTTTGATTTCTTGATTTTCCACTAGTTGTTACTCCTTGTCATGTCCAAACTGTATTCTGCAGTGTCTCTTTTTGTCACATATACAACATGGAAAGCTGGAGTAATCTCAAATATCTCTATATCAATTGCTAATTGCCCTTTTATCCCTTCTTTGCTTCCTTGAATTTTCACTGTCCCGTCTTTTAACAAGACAAAGTTGAACCATCCCAAAATCTTGTGTCAACTAGGCAAAACACAGCATAACATTTGTATCTGTCTATTCACTTCAACATCAAACACATCATTTGCCAAAATATCATGGTTATTGAAGAGCAGATCAGAGGATCAAATATCCAACTGTATAGACAATATCCGCTTGAGATGATGCACAAAATTTTGTTACCTCAATTTCAGATTGACTACTTATAAAATTTGGTGAAGAAAATATAAATACGACTCTACAAGTACGATAGACCTACACCAACAGACATCAAGATTAAGTTTAAATATGAAATGCATGCACTTGACCAATAACAGTCTAAGTGTACTTGAATTCTGCATTTGGAGATGCTTGAAGATAACTTATAGTTCCTTCAAATGTTGATTACCATATATGGCATTACTTTTCTTGCACTGTTCAATGATCATCCTGTCGAGTTTTGGAGAATGAGCAAGCATGACTTGTATCAAGTACATTTCAGTATTGTCCCTTTGAATTTCTTTAACCTCACTGTTCGAATCATCCTCAAAGCTTCACGTACACTTTTTTCTGCCTTCGACAAGAAATCAAATAGTTCCTTTGTGTGATGTATTGTCTCATCAACCTGAGGAAAGAAACATATAGTACAATGTGGTCGATCTTTCAATAATTGATGAAGCTTATACATATACATACACATTTTATAAACAAGATACTCCAGAGGCCACGGGCACAGTTCAAAACACTTATTCCAACTCAGTAGATAATCGGCTCACCCTTGTACACCTCTTCATTTAATACCAAGCGGCGCATGGTTCAAACCCATAACATGTGCCTAATCCACATATCATGAGTTGTAGACTTACCACAAGAGTGACCTGGGCCTGTGCGTACACACACACGTACATATATAATTGGTGATTGACTTCTTGAATAATTTTACCTGTACATTGTGTTCAAGCAAACTTTCATGCACCTCGAGGTTTCGCGGGTTGTCTTCATCGTCCAACCAAAATTGTGTAATTAATTTTGGTACAAAAACTTATAGTTGTTGGGTAAACCATTTGTGAAATTGACCAATATAGAACTCAAACTTTTATCATCCACAATGGAACAACTTACATATGCCAAAGCAAATCATATATCATATATATATACATATATATATTATAAGTGGGAAGCCTCAAGTTGCAAAGTTGAATTACCATTTTACCCCTATACTAAATTAAAACATTATAAAATATCGAATTAATTAAATATTAAATAGGCCTAAATTGCTAAGTTGATTCACTTACTGTTATAATAAAGCAGGAGAATGAAGAGTTGTAAGCATAACTACTTATAATGTTATGAAAAGCTATTAGAGAAACTTTTCGTTTCTTTATCTGATTATTTTTAGGTGTTATTTTTATCATAATGTGTATTAATACCACACCTCCACTATCTCATCATTAATCTTCCACACCTTCATAATCTTCCCACACTCTCAAGAAATTAATGACATGATTATGATACCTTTTGATTTTACTCAATTATATCCTATAAATTGTGATATTTGACCCAACAATCTATACACTTTGAAGAGACTTGGTTACACTTGGAAGAAATTTTTTAGTCTCTATATTTCTATTGTTTTTATATCCTTTAGTATTATCACTTTTAGCTTCATTTTATAACACTGATCACTAATTCTCCATATATTCGTTTGTTGTTTACATAAAGGAAATGTGTACAAATTCTTAGATCTTCTAATGGAGTTCGCGAAGAGAGAAGGGATATTGGAATTAATCTTCCCGGAGATTGAAATCAATCTTCAAAAGAACAAGTTGGACTTTAAGCAACTTTATTAATAATCATGATCATTTTCATGTTCTATGAAATTACATTATTCCTATTTTTGTTATTTCCTTTTTGTTTTATTCTTGAATGAATTTTACTGTAACGGTTGGTTTATTATGATAATTTATTTTAATATTATGTTGACATTAGATATTATTGTATGAAAATGCTTTGTTTGGGACCTAATGCCTGTGATTTCTTCATATTTAAAGCTTTCTACATCTAGATTATATATATAGGAAGCACATATATATATATAACAATGGTTGTTGCATGACCTACTAATAAAAATAAATTTATTCATGTAAAAATCTAAGTTGCAAATGAAAAGGTTTTAACTTTCGTATTATATTCATGCTTTAGATAAGGTATTTTTATTTTTTATGTATAATTATTGTATTTTAAATTTTTCCTTGTTATCATATTGAATGTAGTATTTTTTTTCTATGGTTTTTAACATGTCATGAGATTAAAAGAGAATTGCAATCAAAGTTTGCAATTGAAGATGTTTTGATCTAATATATACTCAACGGTCAACACAATATATCGCTAGGAGTGTAAATCACATGCCAACCGTTTGAGATGCAATGTTATTTAATTTTGTTTTGCTCTGGTTGCATGTTTTATTACAGTTGGTTTGGGAATTTTCATTTCAAAGCAAATTATTAGCTTGTAGACTTCCTCTGTGTCAATTTATAATGTGTTTTAGTTTCTATTTGAATAATCAAATATTGAATAGGTAGTGAAAAAATCGTCTTTCGTGATTCAAGTAGTAAGCTCGGATTCATGATTGAGAAATAAATTTTTCAAGCACAATTTGAGATTTTCTACTATTCGTAACATCGCATTATTAATAATTTTTTAAATTATTTTATTTGATTAAATATAGTTCTTACAAAATATAACACGATAATCATGTTTCAAATTTAATATCTACCAGTAGTTCAATATAAACTTTATAAACTAGAAATATAATTAAAAATTAAGCCAAACAAACAGTTTCTTAAAATTCATCATTTAAGTATGAGTCTCCAAATTAAGAAATTTCTGCAACCTGAGATGAGAGTTTTAAATATATTTTACCTCTTTCAAGTCTTGGATCGTCATGACGTCATAAATATTGAAGGGGAGTCACTCTTTAGCGATTTGAATTTTTGTGAAGTGGAGAGGGGGATGGCAGTGTGAATTAATGTGGGATTATCTTATATCTGAGTATACTAGAAATCACATTTTGAGATGTCTAAACCAATTATAAACTTGTTATAGGTAAAGAAGAGTTTATATATATATATATATGTCATTTGAATGAGTCGGCACGGATTAACATGGGACACACGTGTAACGTACATGCCCAAAACTAGTATATTATTAAAAGTGGGAAGCATTTTTGTGTAAAGTTAGATTATTTAGTGAGTTTTATTAAATATTAATCAATAAATTATTTAATTTCTTATCAGTTACGAATACTTTTTATTAACTTCAAATCTATTTGTCTTCTCAGAACTTATCTAAAGCTCTATCATATTAGAAAAGTTCAAAACTCTTTTATATAAGGAAAAGGTCAAGCAAGTTCTTCTGCAGAAAAATTCCTGCTCCAAAGTTCAAGACGGTTCATTCATTTGCTGCAACTAACTGTTAATATGATTATATTTTGGCTACACTTTTTGTTATCGCTACCACTAATTATTGTTGATTTTTGCTTGACTTTAAGTGTTTTCTTTTCTTTTTTCCTATCCACTCACTCTAAAAATATGTTCTATTTTTCTTCCTAGCTTCCACAAATTTACGTTAGGTAGAAATTTATGTGGTTGGATTTTGAAGCTTTTGACAACTTGCAACAATGATGAGAAAGATGGTAAGTTAGTTATCAGTTTCTCTATATTTTACAAATTTTTACTATGTAAATTATTCTAGCTAGATCATATTGATTTATGATGTTGTTATAGAGATCGCATGAACTAAGGAATGCAAAAGAAAGAAGGACAAGGAGTACGTTGTAAAATATTTTTATATGACATAGTTAATGCACTGGATTCATATATCATTATTAATATGTGAAAGGTGGAGAAGGAGTGGTAAAATGTCATTGAATCCACCAAAAGAAGGTGTTGAAGAACAAATTTATTTATTTATTACTATACATGAGTTTATAATGGCCACTTTAATTAGCTCTGTAAACTCTTTATATATATATAAGAAATTATTTGAATATTATCATATATTATTAAAAGTAAGTGTTGGTGTAATATACCACAAATTACAAAAAATTACATTTGAAATAAAATGACAAAAAAATGAATAAATAATCATTTAGGCTGAGGCGCGGATATCTCACTCTCTTTAAGGAGATTCAAGCCCATTGCGGCATAATCTACACCGATCTAGCAGTATAACTCCTGACTTGTCCCCTCCAGGATACAACAGCCCAACAACGTCGTACAACTCAAGCAACTCCGGATTAGTTGAAGAGTCCAAAGCTCCACAAAAGAACACCTTCCTTCACATATAAATACTCTTTTTTGTATAGTGAATATAGTTGAAGACTTAGAATATTTTTCTTTGTCTCAACTCTATCTTTCACTACACTAACTCAATATAAACACAATATAAACTTCTCATCTTTTTCGCTCTATATTTTCTTGTATATCTCTTATTTTCAACCAAAGTAAGACCACACTATTTATAGGTGAGGAATTCTTCCTTGCAATGAATAGAAAGATAATGGGTAGTAAATTGGATAAATGAATGACCTATAGGTTACATAGGTTACAAGAATAAAGAGGTAGAATAATGGGTGAAATGAAGAGTTGGTGGTTACAAGAGTTACAACAACTAATGACCACATTCTTCCACAATTGATGAGAGTAAAGAGGCACAAATGTAATGTCCATCAATGGACATAACATGATACATTATGTGACATATAATATATTTTTATTAATATTAAAATGTCACACCAACAATCCCCCACTCATTTTAATATTAAGATAAGAGAGTTCTTCACAATTTAGTTGAAGGCAGACTATTATGCATAATGAAGTTGTGCTCTGCATTGAACCTTCACTTAGTAAAACAATAACCTTTACTCCAGAGTCAGTAGTGGTCTCAGACTTGAACTATGACTGCTTAAGGGAAATAAAGTATCACTGCTTATACACAATAATCAAGGTATTGACATAAGCTTTACTAGCCAGCACATTACGGCCTTGTGCTATCCCGATTTTCATGAGCGTTTTTGAGAACAAGCCCATTCTCATAGAAAGCGACCTACTTTCACACTCACATAGGTGAATCTGTCAAGAGTGCTCCTACAATCTGACACCCCACTCATACGAGATACAGAATTCCATTAAGAGTTCAAAGACTCAACCTCCACAAATCATTATAGGATAAATGCACTCACACCATAGGGATTGAATAAAATTAACAATAGTGCATTTCACAACAAGTCACCATATGATTTGTTCTTCCCATTGAACCTGGTTATAGGATCTCTAGTCCCCAGATTGGGTTTCCTCATATATATAACTCAGAAATTTATAAGCTTCAATTTCATCCCCCTCAATGTACTTCAGACCCTTTATCTTGCTAAGGCCTTAGTTTATGAATCTGCAAGATTTCACACAATTAATATTGATGGTATACCAATACTGATCAATATGAATGAAAATGGTTCAATTAAAAATAATACAATTTCTTACATGTTTCCAATTGACCTCTAAAAAATAAAATTTTAAGTTATTATCTATTAAATTAATATAACTTAATGAAAAAATGAATTTATTTTTATGAATTTTATTTTTAGTATCAAACTTAACTAGAAAAAGAAAATATAAAAAAAATTATGCGGTGCGGGTTTATGCGGGGCGGAGTGAAAATGAAAAAAGTTGTTATGCGGGGCGGGTAAAAAATTTTGCAGGTTAAGCTCAACCCGTCCCGCCCCCACCCCCGCCCCGCCCCATTGCCATCCCTAGAATCCCCATAATATTTCCAGTATGTTGCCTTAGAATTTTATGAATAACAGTTGCAGCAGAAACACCAATATTAGACACACACTGAAAAAACAGGGGATCAAACACAAGGTGTGGCAGTGTGGACCATATATGTATCCGTTTCTTCGATAAGACGCCAGTTCTTGCAGCATCTTGGATGGGCATACACTCTGGTATTGTATGTAGTATGCCATTTGGTAAGTCACCGATAGTGGTAGACTTCCTCGCGTTACTAGCTACCTCACCCATACTTATTCTCTGAAGTATTTTACAATTTTAGAGTATTTTAATTGAACATGAATTGAGGGTCTATAAATAGTTGCATTAGTTTGTGGAAATTACTGCACAGTGGTTGAATAGGAAAGAAAGCCAAATTGGCACTTGTATTGAGTTCTTCAAAGGACTTTTTTGTTGAAGTTCCCTACTCTGTTCATTCCCATTGAATTCATTTAACAAATCAAGTTTTATTGAGTTCTTCAATGGACTTTTTGTTGAACTTCCCAAGTCTGTTCATTCCCATAATTCATTTAACATATCAAGGATTTTACTTGTCTAGTTTTGACTTGACACACTCTTTAAATCAATAAATAGAATATCAATTTTACTTTATCACTCTTTGAATATACTCCCTCTGTCCAACAATAGTTGTCCACTATTGACTTGGCACACCCTTGAGAAATAATAAATAATAGGGATAATATTACTATTTTATCCTTTGGCATTATTAAATTTGATGATTTGAGAAATGTGTTAGATGATAAGTGGTATTTAACTCCAAGGGTAAAATAGACACAATTATCTCTTGATTTTCTAAACTGGACAAGCATTGTTGGACAACTATTTTTAGTATAGTGGACAACTTGTCATGACCCGATCTCTCGAGTCATGATGGCTCCTACCACCCCACCAGTAGGCCAGCCAAAACCCTGTCCCAGAACTTAACAGTAATGGGACTAAGGGTGGAAACTAACCTCAGCTAAGCGGAAACACACAATAAGAACACATAAGAGAAGGCGGACACGAAACCAAACTATATTTACAAGACACCTCCCAAAACCTGGAAGTCACAAGTACAGAACTACTAACAAGAGTACAAGTCTCAAAATTGGACCACATAAACAAACTGTCTCGAAAGCAAAAGACAAGTCAAAATATAAATATAGAAGGAGACATGTAATCCCAGAACGCCATGTGCTCACCCTCATCTCCTGAACAGACAGCTGCTGGCTTGAACTCAACGCTGAGAACTGGTGCTCGGACCTGCATCACGAAAATAGATGCAGAGTGTAGCATGAGTACCAAAATAACATATACCCAGTAGATATCATAGGCCGATTGAGCAAGAAAGGTAAAAACACGCAGACAAGATAGAATCAATGCAACCGAGGTCAACAGAACGAGAAAGGAGTAACGGAAAGTAAAGCTAAGAGTATCACACTAAACCTAACTGGGCCCCCATAAGACCCGCTAGGCACACTCAAGCAAAGACAAACAAGAACCCGAACGAACCCCCATAAGCCCGACGAGTACACAGAAAAACTACAACTACGGAAATAAGGGAACCCAACTCCTAAAGCCTCAACACCCATGGGCCTCGAACCCCAAAAGAGAGATAAACTGGGCCTCGAACCCAAACCATATGGGCCTCAAACCCAATAAAGATATAACCTAGGCCTTGAACCCAAACCATCAGTCTCAGGCTGGAAATAACGGACTCTAACCATGTAACGTCAGCCTCGGATTGGAAATAACGGCCTCGAGCCGTAAATAATAGAACTTGGGCCTCGAACCCAAACCATCAGTCTCAAGCTGGAAATAACGGACTCTAACCGTATAACGTCAGCCTTGGACTAGAAAATAACACCTCTCGCTCTACAGTCTCAAGCTAAAAATAACGGACTCTAACCGAGTAACGTTAGCCTCGGACTGGAGCTAGCAGCCCTCGCTCAACAGTCTCGAGCTGGAAATAACGGACTCTAACCGTGTAACGTCAGACTTAGACTGGAGCTAGCCGCCTAGAACCAAATCAAGCCACCACCAACCAGCTCCACACAAGGCTAGGTACCGCGGGACGCCGCCCCCATTAGGATATCAACCGAAGGCTCCCAGCCTATCACAACCCAACCGTCAATCGGCTCAATAGTAAAATCTTCTGGCAGCACCCCAGAACCGCAGAGAGAGGAAGAGAAAGAATAGAAAATTTGGAAAGCCTTGAATTCGCCTAAACTAAGGCCCACACAATCAGACCCAAGTTTGCTATACCAGTCTACAAGGATCTAGTCCATCAGAATCGACGTCGGATACACACTCAAGTCAACCAGGTGCATGAGACTAAGACAACACTACCCTAGCCTATTCTAAGGTCGAAAATATCACCGCAATCATCAAACACAAGAAAATAACCCGAACACATGCATGCAACAGATAACCACCCAACAGATAACCCACAACAATTCATCAACAACCCAATTCAACACCCCACTCTAAAGCATGATATTAACCCCGAACAGTCCAAAAATCAACCCTAAACGAAGAAATCAGAGAAGAAGAACAGAAATACTAGTTATCCAACCCGGATTCACACAAGTCTACAAGTAATTACGCATTCAAGCTCAATCCAGGAGGAAAGGAAGTCGTAACCTACCAAAAAGCCGATCACGCGCGCTCCAAGTCACCCTGCCTGAGCTTTCCCCTTCCGAACGGCCTCAGACTGCTGCCACACTGCCAAAAATAGAGTCACGGCGTCAATACGGTCGTCTAGACACTGAAATCATCAAAATCGGAGACAAATCAATTTTTGAGTCAAAATCGGGAAATGTGGGATCCGCTCTGAAATTTCCAGTGAAGAGGTCCTAAACCTTCCCCCGAGCTTGTGTTCCAAAACGAAGCACCTCTCGGGGCTCGGAACAGCTCCATGTAACAACAAACCAAAATGCAAAACTTTACACAAAAAAGAGACTTGAGGCAGCAACTTACAACGCAGGTACTCCACAATCGGAGACTTTTCGACACACTCCGGACAGTCACCCACACAGCCAACAAGATTCCGAGCACCTGGGACTTCGAATCGCCCAAAACAGAGCTCTAGAACTCGAGATATCGAAGTTTTAAAATGAGGCCAGAATCTGATTTTTCGCTATTAAACAGCAGCAGTTCTGGTCGCTAAACACTAAATCTGGTCGCTAAAAGTCTAAATTCTGGTCGCTAAAGGTCTGCATCAGCAACCAGATTTTGCTATTTTTCAAAGTGTCCGAACGGGCCCTCGGAATTCGTTCGGGACCCGATGAAAATAAACCAGATATGCTACCCCACTAAATTTGACATTTCGGACTCAATGGCGCAATCGGAATTTCTATACGAGGTTATTTCAATAAAAAGTAGGCCCCACACTCAAATGCCATTTTTAGCCAATTTCCACAACGGGCCTCAGAATAAGACCGGAAGCCAACGGTAGCTCTCGAAGGGACATTCTGGACCAAACTCGGCATTTTGGAACTAACCGCGCTGAAGGAATCCTCATCCGAGCGCGTTTTCCAAGAATGTTGACCAAAGTCAACCTTATGCCAAATGTCAAAGGCTAAAGAGCTAACTTGCCCCAAAATCACACCGGAAGCCCCGGGACTCAGGCCAACCATGCTCCTAGCCTAATTTGGCTGCTCCGGAGCTGATGGAACCGTTAGAATTCCCATCTGAGGTCATTTACCTGAAGTTATGATCGAAATCAACTTTTCAAGGTTCAAAAGCTCCAAAACAGGAAAACAAGCATAAAAACCAAACGAGCAACCAGGTGACCGAACCTACAGTGCCAGCAAGTCATAAATGATTTGGGGTCGCTACAGAAATGCTCTAACCGACAGAAAAGAGGCACAAACACGCAAATGACCTGAAGGGTTATTACATAACTATTGTTGGACGGAGGAAGTATAATGAATTCAATGCTTTAGGAAATGTATTGGAAAAATGACTATAGTTAATAATAAGTATAAATTAGGAAGTATTTCCTCTGTTCATTTATTACTTGTCACTCTTTGCTTCACGAGTGTCAATTTTAGAAATCTTCGGAGCTAAATTTGATTGATTCAACATTTTAAATTTTAAATTTAGATGTTCAAAAACTATATAAAAAATTCTATAAGTTGCAATCCTTCTAGTATCAATACAATGAAAAAATGTATTTTAAAATGTTGGTCAAAGTTTTTGTAGTTTGACTCTCGAGAAGCAAAATGTGACATGATTTCTTCCGCTTTCATTTTTGCTGTTGGATTGTCCATAGGAACGGAGAGAGTAATTAATAAAAGAATAAGTTTATTATATCACCCTTTGAATATAACAAATTCAATATTTTGAAAAATGTATTGGAAATAAATAGTATTTAATAATAAGGGTAAAATAGGTATAGAAAGCTAAGTTATTTCTAGATATGTTAAAGTGAAATGGACTGATGGGAGTAGGATTCAAGAAGGCATATCATAAAAATACCAAGGGTCCGTCACTTTCTCAACCTGTATTAGAAAAATAATTGTTGTTGGCAAAGTAGTTGAAAACTAACCATTTTTAGTGTGGAATTAAAATGTGGATAAAAATACGCTTTGGTTAAACATGGAAAAATCTCGACAATATTGGAGATTTGAACTTTTGTAATTGAAACTCCAACACAATGTAAAATTCAAAACATGTAAAATACAACATAATGTGCTGGAATTTGAACTTTTACGAGTTCAAATTCCTACAGTGTGATGGAGTTCGTATATGAGTTGTGGCTTTCCCTTCGTCTTCTACTACACAGAGACTGCAGACCACATCACACAATCCAACTTCAGCACAAACTGAAACTCCAGCACCCGAATTTTTTTCTTATTACACTGTGGCAGAGGAATCTCATGATGCTTTTAATGGATTATTTGCCCCTGAGATATGCTTTTCATCAAAAAGGAGAAAAAGACGTCAATCTCGTCTACATTGTCAAACGAACCATAAAAAAAAAGGGAATCAATAAAAAAACATGAATAGCTACAATCACCTAAAAGCTTCCACTTTTTTGCCCCCCTTAGAGTTGGAATTTTTTTACTTCATTTTTTATTTCTGAAAGAGAGTAATGAGTACAGTCATTCAGTAAAAAGTGAACAGACACAATATATAACTTCTACTTTAGATGACGCTGGCAAAAGTTCTGTTATCTCTGCTACTACTTTGCGAGATGTTTTATGGGGATTTGTAGGGGTAGATCACCATTCTGACAAATGCTGGAGACTTGGCCAATATATCAAAGTTGCATTTCAAGCTTAACTGCCCTGAGGTTATTCATTGTCACAGCAAAGAAGCTTACAGGAATTTCATTTGAACTTCCCAAGTCTGTTCGGTCCATAGGATTTCGTTTATTTTAATGTTGTGTGTAAAGGCTGGAACCTTTACACATCTCTATGGATTTATTCTGTTTTCCATGTCATAATGTAATTTATGAACTTCCTATTATCCGCCTGCTCTAGGATATAATTTTTTCTAAAAAATAATATTTCTTCCATTTAATCCCTGTCTTATTTATCCAGTTCCATGATTTAACAATGATCGACATCAATCATTTGGTATCATATTCAGCCATGGAAATTAAATCAGCATCAGAAAAGACACTACTGATCAATCATCAATTTGAAACTGACTACTCAAAAAATTTCGGTGTAGAAAATATGAACACAACTCTAGAAATACGATAGACCTACACCTACATATATCAACATGAAGATTAAATATGAAATGAGTGCACCAACTGGCAGTCTAAGTGTACTTGATTTCTGCATGTGGTGATGCTCGAGGATAGCTTTCGAGTTCCTTCAAATGTTGATTACCATATATGACACTACTTTTCTTGCACTGATCAATGATCATCCTCTCAAGTTTTGGAGAATGAGCAAGCATGACTTGTATCAAGTACATTTCAGTAGTTGTCCCTTTGAATTTCCTCAACTTCACAGTTCGAATTGTCCTCAGAGCTTTACTCACTTCTCTTTCTGCCTTTGACAAGAAAGAAAATAGTTCCTTTGTGTGACGTATTGTTTCATCTATCTGAGGAAAGAAAATATTGTACAGCACAGTTCAAAACACTTCCAAATCAGTAAATAATGGGCTCACCCTTCTACCCTTCTTCATTTAATACCAAGCGGTGCAGGGTTCAAACCCACGACATGCGCCTGTGCGTACACACAGACACACACGTACATATATAATTGTAATGCCTTATAATTATTAGTCAAGGTATGTCTTACCTTCACAACTTCATCTATGTCAAGTTCAACAAGGTTAGGTGAATTCCGTAATAGGCAGAGTGCACAGGTAATACGTTTCACAGAAATCTTGAAGTCACAAATTCTCAAGCTTTGCAAGTTTAGCGATACATCAAGCATATCTGGCACAGGAACCGACCCTAAGTTCTAAGAGGCAGCAAAAACATTAGAATAAATTGTTAGTGCTTCATTTTACAAATAAAAAGAAAATAAGTCAAGTCATTTTCTCACCTTTAGGGATGAGCCATCCAAACATAGGTGCTTAATCCTTTCAAATATTGGGTTCAGATAGAAACACTCAAACGTTACCGTATAGCTGCTAATGATAGACAAGTTCATAAGTTTTGGAGAAACCATATCAACAGAATCAACATCAACACAAAATATCAATTGTAAAGTCTCAAGCATTGGCACAAAAAGAGTAGTTGATCCAACAGGACTGACAAATTCAGAATGTTCTATTTGAAGGCTAATAAGATTGGGAAAGTGGGTACCATCTGGCAGCTTGAAGATACACCTTGAGAGCTTCAAATGTGTCAATGTTGCACAAGTAAATATGCTATCAGGCAACGCATATTTTTCATCGTTGGCCATATCTAGAGTGAGCTTATGGACTCCATGATTCGATACAAAGATGACGCATTGATCCACATCTAACTGAGATAATTTGTGTGTTTCAGTGATAAGATGAAATCCCAGAACATTTCCAGTATGTTGCACTAAAATTTTATGCATTACACTTGCAGCAGAAGCACCAATATGAGATACATACTGAAAAAACAGGGGATCAAACACAAGGTATGGCTGTGTGGACCATAACTTTCTCCATTGCTTCGATAAGATGCTAGTTCTTGCAGCATATTTGATGGGCATGAGCTCTAGTATTTTATGTAGTATGTCAATTGGTAAGTCGCAAATAATAAACTTACTCAGATCACTAGCTAACTTGCTTCTAGCATATTGACTCATACTTAGTTTTTTTCTGTAAATACTTTATTCAGATATTTGATTCAACATGAATTGAGGGGTCTATAAATAGATTTTAATGAACAGTTTTTATGTTGGAAGAAAACCAATGGACACGTTCTTGAGTTCTTCAAAAGTCTTTTACTTCCCAAATTTGTTTCATTTTCCCATAAGATTTATTTAACAAAATAAAGTTGGAGTTAATATTTGAAACAGAACATCTAGATAAATGGATTCACATTGATTAACTGTCCCGAAATAACTGCTACCCCCAAATCTTACTGCCTCTAGTTCATATTAAGTGAATTGAAAAATATTTAATGACATAAATCAGAGACTACATGTCACTTTTATCCTTTTGATTATTTCTAAACTATTTTATTAGAAAAAGTAAATTAATTAAGAACCTCACTAAATGAAGCTTAAGCATAAAAAAAAAATAGTCTCAACAATTCTCTTCAACTTTGAATAATTCACTTATTTTCAATTAGGAAAAAAATCTTAACTATTCACTTAATATGTACTAGAGCAAGTATCATACAACAACAATAAGTTTGAACTCAAGCCTAAACAAGTGGGGTCGACTATATGAATTGTCACTACATTTTATTGGCCATACTTTTTATTGTTTAGACCTTTTTTTTAGTTAAGTATGAATTTTGTTTACAATAGTGTGCTTTTCATAGATTCCTTTTCTCGAGGAATAATCCGTAACCGCATCCTTAGACACAAATACTTAACTCATGTCGTAAGTCTCATTTCATAGATCAGTCAAGAACATGCTCTAAATGTAAAATCCCTTGGCATTGTAATACCAAATTCATAATGAAACAGATTAGTCACTATAATAATTATGAACAACTTCTACTTCAGGTGATGCACTCCGAAACAAGTTTAGCACAATGAGGATTGTGATTGTTTTGCTAGCATGATCATCTGCTGTCAAGGTCTCAATTAGCATTCTCTCCAACACGGGAGACTTGGCCAACAAAAGCTTGATAAGTTGCATCTCAGAGTCTGTGCCTATAGTACGCCTTAGCTTAACTTTCCTGAGGTAATTAAATGTCACGTCTTAGAAAGCTTAAAATTCAAGACATTCTGGAATATTGCGGTCTGAGGATAAGAATTTACAGTGATTAGTACTCTCTTGATGTTCTTCAGAGTTTACATAATGTATAAGAATTGGTCGAAGAAAGATTCAGGAATTGGTGATCGAATTGGTGATCGACTTCTTGAATAATTTTACTTGTACATTGTGTTCAAGCTAGCTTTTATGCACCTCGAGTTTTTGCTGAATGTCTTCATCGTCCAACCAAAATTGTGTAATTAATTTTGGTACAAAAATGTAATGGTCAGGGTAACCATTTATGAAATTTACCAATATTGAATGCAAACTTTTATCATCCGCAATGGAACATCTTACATATGACAAAGCAAATCCAACTATAAATGGGATGATATCAAACACATAAAATACGTAAACAAAATCAGCTTCCTTTGCTGCTAGATAGTAAGCGGCAGGGGAAAGCTAGCTGAAGATGCATAGAATGCCCTGTTAGGGAGAAGCTGATTCGCCTTAAGAAAGTATTTTCGAACTAATGCCAGTTCAATTTAAATATGAAATTGATGCACTTTATACCAAAAAAGTCGTTTTACACCACAGGGATCGATGCATTCTTGAGTACTTAACCAGTACTGATTTTGGTGATGCTCGAGGAATGCAGCTTAGCAATTCACTCAATTGTTCCTCAAAACTTGTGGCATTTCCTTTACCGCACTGTTCAATAATCATCCTCTCAAATTTTTTAGAATGAGAAATGAAGACTCTTATCAAGTACATTTCAGTACTTGATCCCTTGAATTTCCTTAAACTCATTGTTCGAATCATTCTCAGAGCTTCTTCAACACAGTCTTCTTCTCTTGATAAGTAAGATAACAGTTTCGTTGAGTCCCTCAATGTCTCATCAACCTGAAGAAAAAGACACATAATAGTCAACCTAATTCCCAAAAGATACATACTTTTCAATTTAGGCGGCCTAATTAGAGGACAAAAACTGTTAACAAACATAAAACTTAAGAAATTTGTGGTTTTACATTTTTCACGACACGTACGTGACTAAAAAACATGTCAAGATGTAAAGTTCATTTACAATTTCAAATATAAAAAGATATGATCAAACAACAAAGATAGTATATACATAGAACTGTACTTAGTAGGCAGGTATATTTTACCTTCACAACTTCATCTATTTCAATTGCATAAAGGTTAGAAGAATTGCGAAGCAGGTAAAATGCGCATGAAATACTTTCAACTGAAATTTTAAAGTCAAAAATTTTCAGCCTTTGCAATTGTAGTGGTCGGCGAAGCCTGTCTTTCACATAAACCGTCTGTAATTTCTGCAACAACAGATTAGCAGAAAAAGTGAAATTATGGAGTGTTAGTTAATATGTTTGAACAGCTAAGAATCAAAAACACATAAGCAAAAAGGTAATTTTGTCACCTCTAGGGATGTTCCATTCAGGCAGAGGTGTTTAATCCTTGCAAAGATTGGGTTCACATTAAAACACTGAAATGTAATTGTATAGCTGCTAATGATAGACATGTTGTCAAGTTTTGGAGAAACCAAATAAACAGAATCAACGCCAACACAAAATTTCAACTCCAAAGTCTCAAGCATTGGCAGATTAAGTTCATCTTCTGATCCTCGATGACCAGCAATTTTAGAATGTTCTAGCTGAAGGCTAATAAGATTGGGAAATTGAGTACCATCCGGAAGCTTAAAGACACACCTTGAGAGCTTCAAATATGTCAATGTTGCATAAGTAAATACTCTATAAGGCAACATGTAATTTTCATTGTTTGCAATATCGAGAGTGAGCTTCTGGATACCATGCTTCGAGAAAAAAATGATGCATTGATCCACATCTGACTGTGCTAGTTTGCACGTGCTCAAGATAAGATGAAATCCCATAATATTTCCAGTGTGTTGCATTAGAATCTTATGAATTATGGTTGCAGCAGAAGCACCAATATTAGATACATACTGAAAAAACAGGTGATCAAACACAAGGTGTGGCAGTGTGGACCATATATGTATCCATTTCTTCGATAAGACGCTAGTTCTTGCAGCATCTTGGATGGGCATAAACTCTAGTATTGTATGCAGTATGCGATTTGGTAAGTCATCGATAGTGGTAGACTTCCTCGCGTTACTAGCTACCTCACCCATACTTCTTCTTTGAAATATTTTACAATTCTGTTTTGATTGAACATGAATTGAGGGTCTATAAATAGTTGCCTTACTCTTAATTTGTGGATATTTCTGCACAGTTGTTAAATAGGAAAGAAAGCCAATATGCACTTTTATTGAGTTCTTCAAAGGACCTTTTGTTGAACTTCCCAAGTGTGGTCATTCCCATTGAATTCATTAAACAAAATCAACACTGGAACCAAGATTTAGATGTTAAATTAATCGAATATATTATTTTTAAAATTTAGATGTTCGAAAACTAGATGAAAAATTTTAGAAGTTGCAATCCTACTAGTATTAATACAATGAAAAAATACATCTTAAAATTCTGGTTAAAGTTTTTATAATTCTCGAGAAGTGAAACATGACAAGTAAAAGTTAACCGAATGAGTAATTAATAAAATAATAACTTTATTAAATAACCCTTTGAATATAATAAGTTAATTATTTTGAAAAATATATTGGGAAATGAATAGTACTTGATAATAAGGGTAGAATATGTATAAGATTGTAAGTTATTTCTTGATTATATAAACTAGACAAGTTCAAGTTGACATCTTTTCTCGTATAAGTGAACAAGTAAAAAAGGGCTGAGCGAGCCGGAGTCAAGAAGGTACAACTTACTTAAGAATGCCTAGTTCTCAATTTTTTCCAGAGTTAATTGGAAGTTCTCTTTCATACAACTTACAAGAAATTAAGTACATTGATTTGGGGAACTCAAAACACACTTTGGATAACCAATCACTCGAAATAGTTCTGAATGATAAAAGTTTGAGCAATCTAAGAAAATGTCTAATGATCAAAAATTTAATATTTCAATAGACTAAGTTACTATAAAAATTAAAAATACGCAGTTATCTAGGTTCTTGTATTAGTATTAATCTATAAAAAATTTAATATTATGCAGATCTCATTTTCCTATAAAAAAGATTAATACCTACAGTTGATGAATCATATAGTTGACCCCTATATGTTTAGCATTAAGGCGTAGTTATTGTTGCTGCATGACAAGAATTAAACAGAAAATTGAAATTCCACTGAATATCCATGAGACAGAAAATCTCAAATTATTCTACATCTCTCCTTACTTTGTTATTTGGGTACACATTTATTTCCAGAGAACTAGTCATTTTCATTGAAGATTGATTTTGCAATGTGAATGCATTTATCTACATATACTGTTTTCAAGTATTAATTCCAGCTTTTATCTGGAATGAACAGGCTTGGGAAGTTCAACAAAAAGTCTTTTGAAGAGCTCAAGAATAGTGTCCATTGGTTTTCTTCCAACTTAAAACTGTACATATCCACTGATACTAGTACGACAACTATTTATAGACCTCTCAATTCATATTGAAGCAAATTTCTAAATTTTTCTGTAAAATATTTCAGAGAAAAATTAAATATGAGTCGATGTGATAGAAGCAAGTTAGTTAGTGATCTGCAAAAGTCTATTATTTGTGAAACACAGATTATCTTACTAAAGAGAATGCTAAAGCTTATACCCTTCAAATATGCTGCAAGAATTAACACCTTATTAAACCATTGTAGACATACTTGGTCCACACAGTCACACCTTGTGTTTGATACCCTTTTTTTTCAATTCATCATCTTTGTCTCAAATCATGGTATCCAGAAGCTCACTTTAGGTATGGCAAACGATGAAAAATATGTGTTGCCTGATAGCATATTTACTTGTGCAACATTGACACATTTGAAGCTCTCAAGGTGTATTTTTGAGTTGCCGGATGGTACCCAATTTCCCAAACTTATTAGCCTTCAGTTAGAACATTCTGAAATTGTCGGTCATCAAGTATTAGAAGACACACTTAAACTGCCAATGCTCGAGACTTTAGATTTGATTTTTTGTGTTGAAAATAACGTTGCTTCTTTTTATTTTATTTTATTTTTGTAGCTGTTGTAACTAACAATCCATAGTTTCCTTCATTTTTTTTGGCGTTGTTGTTTCAGAAACTTCGCTCTATTCATGTGACAGACTGGCTTCGCCGACCACTAAAACTGCAAAGCCTGAAAATTTGTGACTTTAAGGTTTCAGTTGAAAGTATTTCTTGTGTTATTTTCCTGCTTAGGAATTCTCCAAACCTTTACGAAATTGAAATAGATGAGGTTGTAAAGGTAAGACGTACCATGCCTAATAAGGACAGCCCTATGTATATACATCTTTCTATATTTATTTGAAATTTTAAAAACTTCCATATTGCCCTTAATGACATGTTTTTTAGCCATATAAATTTCATGAAATATTTAAAACAAGAAGCTTCTAAAGTTTTATTGTTACACTTTGTATCTTTAATTTTGGTTATGTAGGTTGAATATTGTAATAAATTTTCTTCAGGTTGATGAGACATTGAGTCAGAAAACGGAACTGTTATCTTACTTTTCAATGGAAGAAGACCATGTGAATGAAGCTCTTAGATTGATTCAAACAGTGAGATTAAGGAAATTCAAGGGATCAAGTACGGAAATGCACTTAATAAGAGTCCTCTTTTCTCATTCTCCAAAACTTGAGAGGCTGATCGTTGAACAGTGCAAGAAATTAGAAAATGCAAAAAATTTAAGGAAGATTTGATGGAACTGCTAAATAGCTGCTTTCCAACAGCATCACTAAAACCTGTAGTGGTTAACTATCTATAACTTGTTTTCCCTAGATCAAGGATGTGTTGATCCCAGTGGCGTATTACGACTTTTTTTGTATTAAGTGTGTTGATGTCATATATAAACTGAATATGAATCTGCTGATCTATCACAAAACTCATGAATCACTTTTTCCTCCATTCGTTTAAGCCAGTCGAGTGACTTGGATCTGTTCTACAATTTTACTTATTTATGTGTATTGGTTCCAGTCGAGTGACTTAAACTGTTCAAAAAATTTACTTATTTTCCAAAAATTAGTCATTGTCATTAAATATTGATTTTGCAATGTGAATGCATTTAATTATCTACACTTTCTGTTTTAAGTATTAATTCCAGCTTTGCTTTGTTAAATCCTGTGGGAATGAACATACTATAGAAGTTCAACAAAAAGTCCTTTGAAAAATTCAAGAAAAGTGCCCGTTGCTTAGAACCCGCGAGACCTAAGCGACTTAATTAAACTCAGTTGATTGGCACGCAGTGTTTGGAGTTTGTATAGAGTTGAAAAAAATTACATTGATTAGGGAAATTAGGGAACTCAAAACACACTTGGGATAACCAATCACTTGAAACAAAGTGAAATTATGCAAAGACTCTCTATAGATATGCAGATTCAATATTCAGTTTAAATATGAAATAAAGCAATTCACTTGACCAATAAGTCGTAATATGCCACTTCTTGAATCAGTCCTAAATGTACTTGATTTCTGCTATTGGTGATGCCCGACCATAGCGTACAAGTTCTTCAAACATTCAATATAGCATTTGGCATTACTACTTTTCTTGCACTGTTTCGATGTTCATCCTCTTGAGATTTTGAGAATGAGCAAGGATGACTTCTAGCAAGAACATTTCAATACTTGTCCCTTTGAATTTCCCTAACCTCACTGTTCGAATCATCCTCAGAGCTTCACTGATCACTTGGTTATGTGCCTTCAAGTAATAAAACAGTTCTGTTGAGTGATTTCGTGTCGCATCAACCTAGAAGAAACAATAATATAGAACAAAATCAGTCAATACACATTCTTGAAGATACATAAAACTATACCTATTTCACAGTATAATACTTACCTATTTCACAGTATAATACTTAACTATTTCACAGTATAATTTTCCGGCAAACAATGTTTAACTGATGGACTTTGATCTACAGCTTTTAAGCCTATGTAGCTCGGCCACGACACTTGTTATTCAACAAGCTTAGGAGAAATCCGCAGAAGGCAAAGTAGGCAGGAAATACGCTTAACAGAAATCTTCAAGTCACAATTTTCAGGCTTTGCAAATTTAGTGATACATCAAGCCTATCTGGCGCAGGAACCAATCCTAAGTTCTGAAAAAACAAAAAAAATATCTGAGATTTGATTACTTAGTATAGCAAATTTTTTTTAAAAAAATGCAAGGTATTGATTAATATTCTCGCCTTTAGGGATGAGTCATCCAAGCAGAGGTGCTTAATCCTTTCAAAGAACGGGTTCACATTAAAAGACTGAAATGTAACTGTATAGCAGCTATAAGGATAGACAAGTTCACAAGCTTTGGACAAACCAAATTAACAGAATCAACATTAACACAACATATTAACTCCAAAGTCTCAAGTATTGGCAGAATAAGAGTTGTGTTATTCGATCCAACAGGACAGTCAATTGCAGAATGTTCTAACTGAAGGCTAACAAGATTGGGGAATTGGTTATCAACAGGCAGCTTAAAGATACACCTCGATAGCTTCAAATGTGTCAACGTTGAACAAGTAAATATGCTATCAGGCAACGCATATTTTCATCATTGGCCATATCTAGAGTGAGCTTCTGGACACCATCATTCGAGACAAAGGTAATGAATTGATCCACATCTGACTGTAAGAGTGTGTGTGACTCCGACATAAGACGGAATCCCTGAATATTTTCAGTATGTTGCATTAGAATTTTACGGATTATGCTTGCAGCAGAAGCCCCAACATGATGAAAAAACAGGTGATCAAACACAAGATGTGGCAGTGTGGACCATATATGTATCCATTTCTTTGATAAGATGCTAGTTATTACAGCATCTTTGACAGGCACGTTCTCTAGTATTCTATGAAGTATGTCATTTGGTAAGTCACCAATGATTATAGATATCGTTACATCACTAGCTACCTCGCGTAGACTCATGCTTCTTCTCTGAAATATTTTATATTCGACAAATCTATTCGATTGAACATGAATTGAGGATCTATAAATAGTTGCCTTACTAGTAACAGTAGGAGGCAGAAAGTCAATAGGCACTTATCTTGAGTTCTTTAAAGGATTTTAATCTGTTGAACTTCCCAAGTAGGTTCATTCCCTTTGGATTTATTTAATAAATCAATGCTCAAAGAAGTCGTGAAGTCATGTAAACAAATTAAGATTGTCTACTCACAGTCATTTATGGGTATAATACTATGGAACAAAGAAGAGCCCTGTAAAATTCTCAAGAGCAGGAAATGACACTGAAAAATTGACAATATGCTATTTTCCAGCCCTGCCATAATAATACTTACCCACAACTGATAGTTTTGTTAGAAGAGGGACACTTCTTCAAATAGGGATACTTACCAATATGTATAGACAACAAAAATTATTTTCAACAAAATGGTCATATGTATATGTAATGTGTGTGTATATATATATATCGATATTACATAAATAGTGTATAATCGTGTATAGATGATGTATAACTATGTATCGAATATGTATATATATCTATATACATTGTTGGTACAAAAAAGTAAACATTGCAAACAGATTTTGTTTCAATCCTAACCGACTCAAATCTCCTCTAAACAGTCCCAAAATTTATATGTGAGTTCCTCTCAATGTTTCAACTCTTTCGATATATTATTCACTCAAAATGATTCACGTTTGCGGCACGTCGATTTTAAAAGTCGAAGAGGAAGAGGGAGGAAGATGTCATTAATGGCCCGAAGAAGAAGACAAAGTAGAAAGGAAAAGCAGTAGCGAAAAAGCACTGTGCTTGCAATTGAAAGTGGCCGAATGATCATTTTATGTAATTACTGATAATTGAGTTATTTTGGGTAAGAAATTTTGATCCAATGGACATTTTGTCTAATTTTCCCTTATAAATATATAGAAAATGTTGTACTGCTTGTGAAGTCAAAGAACCTCAACAGGGGAACATAAATTTCAAATACATCACTTGAAATATTATGCAACACCAACTGCTCAAGCAACAAGGAATGAGAGATCAAACTTTCAAGAGATTTGGAATAAATTGCAATTTTACATAATTCAAGGCTAATTAACCTATCAAATCCTTTAAAGGCTGATGGCAGAAGTATTAACCAATTTTCAACAATCAACGCCTCATTTGAGAACATGAGACTGGAAAATTTAATTCTTTGAATGGGATGAAGAGACGGAAGGGAAAGATGATGATGACATTAAAATAGATGATATTGAATGGGAAGAAGCGAGATGATCATGAGTTTAAAAGACAGTGCATTCATGAGAGTTGAAGTTTCAAAAGCTTCTATTCGATACTATCAGGATAGTCATTAGTCCATTTGATTTAGTCTCTGAGGGGTAGTATACTATTTTCCATATACTCACAAATGGAATTCACAAGCAATCACCAACCGAATACTGAAAATAGACAGGTAGCAAAATACACAAGCAGACAATTGGAGGGGCCACGATTTGGCTCACTCAGTTCGAAAGAAACATTACTAAACTTTGCGAATTAAGAACTATCCTAGATTGTCAATAGGTCGCAAATTAGGTAATAGAGAAAAGATAGTTTAATTCCTTCCGCAGAAAAACTGATCACTCCTTAGCCTCTTTAGCAGGAGACTCAACTTCACTACCCACAGCATCCCCTTGAGAAGTGTTTCCATTTGATGCATCCCCCTGATAGGGCGTGATGTTGCAGCCTGAAGCTGGATTAACCATTGAACACCTTAACAAGAAAGATTCTCCTCTCATGGATCCACGACCACCATCATACTCACGATAACGATGCAAGTACAAAGCCAAGGGGTTAATGTAGTCATCAAAACCAAACTTGTCCATGGTGCAAAGCACGTCTTCAGCTGTGATGGTCTTGCGCTGATCACTCTGGCAACATTCGTTGGCATCGCCTGTTATGAAGCCTATGAACTCAGAGACACATTCTTGGATGATCAACTTGGAGCCATCGGATATCTTGGCATGGGGAGGAAGGATCTTGTGCATGATTCTGATCACGTTTGCTATTGGCATGAATCGGTCTTGCTCCCGATTGGTGCATTCAAAATGTTCTGCATTGGCAGCAATTGCCTGGTCGAGATGAGCAGGCAGTTCCAGGCTCATCTCCATATCTTAATTGCACACAACAACAAAGCATCAGAGTGAAATGAAAAAGAAGTATTGTATATATCATCAAAATATTCGTCTACTTTCATCAAAATCACATTTTCTATTAATTAACTTTTCAAGTATTGAAGAAATTACAAAACTAATGGCACACAGATATTTATGTTTCACTAATTATTAGCTGGATATGAGAGTAGTACTACTGTAAGACGGCACTATGAATTTTGGACAATATTCATGTGAACACCAAAAGCAAATATTATTTCAACAAAAGATTTGGCCTGTGTGAATACAAACTTGTTAAAGTGACATATAACGCTTCATATATAGTTTTCATCATCTATCTTATTTTTTCTGATCTTCAACTGACCCGCGCATATATCCAAAATTGCCTCTGATATAGGAATATGACTAAATTTTATTGTAACGGACACTACTCTACCCACTGTTTTCATATACTCTATATTTGTAGTACTATTTGTTCTTAAAGTTTATATGTTATGCTTCTTAAACTATGGATAAAGAAATCCTAGCTACATTTTAATTAACTTCTTAAAATGTATTTTAATTTTATGGCAAAAGCAGAGAGTACATATATAGGAAGATCTCCTCAGATCTTTAGGCAATTTTTATGCCAAAATTAAAGCCATTAATTTCTGCAATACAACTAGCTGGTTTTCAAACTTGCTACCTTTAGACGGTATGTTTCTCGCTCTCTCTTTTCATTATTCTTTTTGGAGGAGAGACACGCGTAAAAAAAGGGGTAGAGAGGACATACTACAGGTTAAAAAGATTGCATGTATGCCACTTGTTTCCATTTTGTCTTTACAGTTCCAAGAGAAAATCAGAAATAGCTGTGTCGATCACCATTACCATGAATCGATCCATTGATCTTTGATATACAAACAACTAGCTTTGCAAATATATATATATATATATATATATATGGAAAAAATTATGCATATATAGCCCCTGGCTAATTAAAGATGATGATACAGCAAGCTAAGAAACGTATACAAGTTGCAGCTCTTCATTTTTACCAGATCAACTGATATATATACACACACTCAACAGAGTGGAGTCTGGAAGAGTGATGTACACATAGCCTTACCCCTACCTTGTGAAGGTAGAGAGATTGTTCATAATAGAGACGCTCGGCTTGAGTAAGCATATCAAAATCAAATATATAAAGCAAATACAAAGTTTTACGAATGTTCCATCGGAAGGGGAATGCATTTGTAAAAGTAAAAGAGAAGCTAGGTAGCATACCAGGCGAAGGGGAACGGATTGGGGTTGGTTGTGGGGATCTGCGATAGCTATGAAATCCTCCATTTCCTGAACCAACAAGATTACCATCATCCATCTCTCTCTCTCTCTCTCTCTACAGATATATATATCTCTATATAGTATATGGCTATTGGCAACTAATAAGTGCCATATTTATAGCTACAATATTTAAGTGAAAAAGGAGACACCTGGCAACACGGCGTTGTGAACGAGAAGAGCTTTCACAGTTGGGCAGATGAGCATTGACCAGAAACAACATAACTATATACTACTACTTCCTCCATCCCAAAATAAGTGTCACTTTAGCTCATTTCACGCCCATTATCAAAATAATAAATTGAAGGTATAGTAGTTCTTTAATACTAGAGTAAAGATGAAAAAACATACTAATTTTGTCTTGAATTCCTATGATGAAACTTATTTTGGGACTATTTTTTTTTTTTGCTCAAGTGACTCTTATTTTGGGACAGAAGGAGTATATATTACCCTTTGAAATATAAGCTTATTATATATTAATAAAAATATATGCTTATTATATCACCCTTTGAAAATAACAATTTCAATATTTTGAAAAATGTATTGGGAAATGATTAGAATTTAATAATAAGGGTAAAATAGGTATAAAATGAAAAGTTATTTCTTGATTTTCGAACTCGACAAGTTAAAGTGGATATCTATTTATAGTGAACAAGTAAAAATGAACTTGATGGATTAGGAGCCAAGAAGGCATATCAAAAAAATAGCGCAGCTCCGTCACTTTCTCAACCTGTATTAGAAAAATAATCGTTGTATGCAAAGTCATTGAAAACTAACCACTTTTTAGCGTGGAATTAAAATCTGGATAAAAATAAGCTTTGGAAAGGAAATGAATACAACACAATCCAACTTGGAGATTCCAACACAATGTAAAATTCAAAACATGTATGTAAAATACAACATAATGTGCTAGAGTTTGAACTCTTACGAGTTCAAATTCCAACACAGTGTGGAGTTTGTATATGAGTTATGGATTTTACTCCGTCTTCGACTACACAGAGATTGCAGACCACATCACTCAATCCAACTTCAGCACAAACTGAAACTCCAGCACCGGGATATAATAACTGTCTGGAAATAAATGCTACCCCAAATATAATAAATTAATGAAAGTGTGTACAATTAGCTTGATTTGAGACTTTTTGTTTCATTGATATTCAGTGGAATTTTTATTTTATTTTTTCTAAATATTACTTCCTCTATTCCATATTAAGTGAATGGTTGGACATAAATCAAAGACTATATTTCATTGTCAACCGTTTGATTATTTCCAAACTATTTTACTAGAAAAAGTAAATTAGTAAAGTCAATTTTCTTGAACTTTGAATAATTCACTTCAATTAGGAAAAACGTTTTAACAATTTACTTAATATGAACTAGAGGAAATATCATGCAACAACAATAACTATATCTCAATCCCAAACAAGTAGGTATAGTCATGTAGATTACTAGATTATATGAATCGTCACTACATTTTATTGGCCATACTTTTTATTGTTTGGACCTTGATTTTAGCTAAGTACGAATTTTGTTTACCACAGATTCCTTTTCTTGAGGAATAATTTGTCATCTGCATCCTTTGACACTCTATCTACGCCTGAAGTGCAATATTCTATGAATTGAAAAAGTTTCCCACGAGTTTTTGCATGCAGTTAAGTTAGTTTGGAATTGAGTTAGATCTTCAGAAAGGCTTAATCCAGCCACAGAGAATTGACCAAGTAGAGAAGAGCAACCCACAACAAGACTTTCAAATAAACAACAACAACATTAATTGACTTTTGAGTATTCATTATATAGATTGTGCTCAATTAGCATTCTCTCCAAAACAAGAGACTATAGTACATCTTAACTTAACTTCCCTGAGGTGATTAAATGTCACATCTGAGAAAGCTTCCAATTCAAGACAATATGGAATATCATCATCTTCATCAATCACCTAAGAAGGATTATCAACAACCCAGCTATCAAAACTTATTCGAGGATACTGGAATCGGTGATAGACTTCTTGAATAAGTGTACTTGTAGATTAATGTGTTCAAGCAAACATTCATGCACCTCAATTTTTTACGGGATGTCTTTCTCGTCCAACCAAAATTGTGTAACTAATTTTGGTACAAAAACTTATTGTCGTTGGGTAACCATTTGTGAAACTTACCAATATAGAATGCAAACTTTTGTCATCCACAATGGAACAACTTACATATGCCAAAGCAAATCCGACTATGAATGGAACAATATCAAACACATAAAATTAGTAATTTTTTGTAGAACAGATCAACTTCCAATTCAGTTTAAAAATGACATCAACGCACTTTATACACAAAAGTTGTAATACACCACTGGGATTGACGCATCCTTGATCTGGGGAAAACAGGCTGTAAATACTCAACCTCTACTGCTTTCGGTAATGCTCAATGAATGCATCTTAGCAGTTCCCTCAACTGTTCCTTGAAGCTTGTGACATTTCCTTGATTGCACTGTTCAATAATCATCCTCTCAAATTTTTTAG
Organism: Solanum appendiculatum; assembly: GCA_018342035.1. Lineage (NCBI taxonomy): Eukaryota > Viridiplantae > Streptophyta > Magnoliopsida > Solanales > Solanaceae > Solanum > Solanum appendiculatum. The sequence continues at coordinate 111,408 of JAGDQO010000453.1, forward strand.
AATGAGATATGAGGACCCTTATTAAGTACATTTCAGTACTTGATCCCTTAAATTTCCTTAACCTCACTGTTTGAATCAATTTCAGAGCTTCATTCACACGGTCTTCTTCCATTGATAAGTAAGATAAAAGTTTCGCTGAGTCCCTCGATGTCTCATCAACCTGAAGAAAAATATTCATAATAGTCAACCTACAGGCTACGTTCCCAAAAGATACATACTTTTCTATTTAGGCAGTGTAGTTAGACTGGACACTAACTGTAATGAAAAAAAAAAAATACATAAGAAATTTGTGGTTTTAAATAAATCAGGACTAAAAAAACACGTCACGATGAAAAGTTCTTTTATAATTTCAATATTGAAAGATATGACGTAAAACAACAGATATAGTATATACATAAAACTCTTCTTATTAGGTACAATATGTCTTACCTTCACAACCTCATCTATTTCTAGTTCATAAAGATTGGGAGAATTGCGAAGCAGGCAAAATGCACAAGAAATACTTTCAACTGAAATTTTGAAGTAATAAATTTTCAGGCTTTGCAGATTTAGTGGCCGGCGAAGCCTGTCTGGCACACGAACAGACCCTAGTTTCTGAAACAATATATTTGCAGAAAAAGTGAAATTATGGGGTGTTAGTTCATTAGAACAGCTAGGAATCAAAACCACATAAGAAAAAAGGTAATATTGTCACCTCTAGGGAAGTTCCATTCAAGCAGAGGTGCTTAATGATTCTAAAGATTGGGTTCACATTAGAACACTGAAATGTAATTTTATAGCTGCTAAGGATAAAAAAGTTCTCAAGTTCTAGAGAAACCAAAGTAACAGAATCAACACCAACCCAAAATCTCAACTCCAAAGTCTCAAGCATTGGCAGATTAAGTTTGTCTTCTGATCCTCGATGACCAGCAATTTTAGAATGTTCTAACTGAAAGCTAGTAAGATTGGAAAATTGTGTACCATCCAGAAGCTTAAAGATACACCTTGAGAGCTTCAAATGTGTCAATGTTGCACAAGTTAATATTCTATAAGGCAACATGTAATTTTCATTGTTTGCCATATCGAGAGTGAGCTTCTGGACACCATGCTTCGAGACAAAAATGATGCATTGATCCACATCTGACTGTGCTAGTTTGCACTTACTCAAGATAAGATGAAATCCCATAATATTTCCAGTGTGTTGCATTAGAATCTTATGAATTATGGTTGCAGCAGAAACACCAATATTAGACACATACTGAAAAAATAGGGGATCAAACACAAGGGGTGGCAGTGTGGACCATATATGTATCCATTTCTTCGATAAGACGCCAGTTCTTGCAGCATCTTGGATGGGCATACACTTAGTATTGTATGTAGTATGCCATTTGGTAAGTCACCGATAGTGGTAGACTTCCTCGCGTTACTAGCTACCTCACCCATACTTATTCTCTGAAGTATTTTACAATTTTAGAGTATTTTAATTGAACATGAATTGAGGGTCTATAAATAGTTGCCTTAGTTTGTGGAAATTACTGCACAGTGGTTGAATAGGAAAGAAAGACAATAGGCACTTATATTGAGTTCTTCAAAGGACTTTTTTGTTGAAGTTCCCTACTCTGTTCATTCCCATTGAATTCATTTAACAAATCAAGTTTTATTGAGTTTTTCAATGGACTTTTTGTTGAACTTCCCAAGTCTGTTCATTCCCATTTAATTCATTTAACATATCAAGGATTTTACTTGTCTAGTATTGACTTGACACACTCTTTAATTCAATAAATAGAATATCAATTTTACTTTATCACTCTTTGAATATACTCCCTCTGTCCAACAATAGTTGTCCGCTATTGACTTGGCACACCCTTTAGAAATAATAAATAATAGGGATAATATTACTATTTTATCCTTTGGCATTATTAAATTTGATGATTTGAGAAATGTGTTAGATGATAAGTGGTATTTAACTCCAAGAGTAAAGTAGACACAAAAGGTAAATTATCTCTTGATTTTCTAAACTGGACAAGCATTGTTGGACAACTATTTTTAGTATAGTGGACAACTTGTCATGACCCGATCTCTCGAGTCATGATGGCTCCTACCACCCCACCAGTAGGCCAGCCAAAACCCTATCCCAGAACTTAACAGTAATGGGACTAAGGGTGGAAACTAACCTCAGCTAAGCGGAAACACACAATAAGAACACATAAGAGAAGGCGGACACGAAACCAAACTATATTTACAATACACCTCCCAAAACCTGGAAGTCACAAGTACAGAACTACTAACAAGAGTACAAGTCTCAAAATTGGACCACAGAAACAAACTGTCTCGAAAGCAAAAGACAAGTCAAAATATAAATATAGAAAGAGACAGGTAATCCCAGAACGCCATGTGCTCACCCTCATCTCCTGAACAGACAGCTGCTGGCTCGAGCTCAACGCTGAGAACTGGTGCTCGGACCTGCATCACGAAAATAGATGCAGAGTGTAGCATGAGTACCAAAATAACATATACCCAGTAGATATCATAGGCCGATTGAGCAAGAAAGGTAAAAACACGCAGACAAGATAGAATCAATGCAACCGAGGTCAACAGAACGAGAAAGGAGTAACGGAAAGTAAAGCTAAGAGTATCACACTAAACCTAACTGGGCCCCCATAAGACCCGCTAGGCACACTCAAGCAAAGACAAACAAGAACCCGAACGAACCCCCATAAGCCCGACGAGTACATAGAAAAACTACAACTACGGAAATAAGGGAACCCAACTCCTAAAGCCTTAACACCCATGGGCCTCGAACCCAAACCATATGGGCCTCAAACCCAATAAATATAGAACCTGGGCCTTGAACCCAAACCATCAGTCTCAGGCTGGAAATAACGGACTCTAACCATGTAACGTCAACCTCAGACTGGAAATAACTGCCTCGAACCGTAAATAATAGAACCTGGGCCTCGAACCCAAACCATCAGTCTCAAGCTGGAAATAACAGACTCTAACCGTATAACGTCAGTCTTGGACTAGAAAATAACACCTCTCGCTCTACAGCCTCAAGCTAAAAATAACGGACTCTAACCGTGTAACGTCAGCCTCGGACTGGAGCTAGCAGCCCTCGCTCAACAGTCTTGAGCTGGAACTAATGGACTCTAACCGTGTAACTTCAGACTCAGACTGGAGTTAGCCGCCTCGAACCGAATCAAGCCACCACCAACCAGCTCCACACAAGGCTAGGTATCGCGGGACACCACCCCCACTAGGATATCAACCGAAGGCTCCCAGCCTATCACAACCCAACCGTCAATCGGCTCAATAGCAAAATCTTCTGGCAGCACCCCAGAACCGCAGAGAGAGGAAGAGAAAGAATAGAAAATCTGGAAAGCCACGAATTCGCCTAAACTAAGGCCCATACAATCAGACCCGAGTTTACTATACCAGTCTACAAGGATCTAGTCCATCTGAATCGACGTCGGATACACACTCAAGTCAACCAAGTGCATGGGACTTAGACAACACTACCCTAGCCTATTCTAAGGTCGAAAATATCACCGCAATCATCAAACACAAGAAAATAACCCGAACCCATGCATGCAACAGATAACCACCCAACAGATAACCCACAACAATTCATCAACAACCCAATTCAACACCCCACTCTAAAGCATGATATTAACCCCGAACAGTCCAAAAATCAACCCTAAACGAAGAAATCAGAGAAGAAGAACAGAAATACTAGCTATCCAACCCGGATTCACACAAGTCTACAAGTAATTACGCATTCAAGCTCAATCCAGGAGTAAGGGAAGCCGTAACCTACCAGAAAGCCGATCACGCGCGCTCCAAGTCACCCTGCCGGAGCTTTCCCCTTCCGAACGTCCTCAGACTGCTGCCACACTACCAAAAATAGAGTCACGGTGTCAATACGGTCGTTTAGACACTAAAATCATCAAAATCGGAGACAGACCAATTTTGGAGTCAAAATCGGGAAATGTGGGATCCGCTCCGAAATTTCCGGAATTGACTCCTTGAAGAGGTCCTAAACCTTCCCCCGAGCTTGTGTTCCAAAACGAAGCACCTCTCGGGGCTCGGAACAGCTCCATGCAACAACAAACCAAAATGCAAAACTTTACACAAAAAAGAGACTTGAGGCAGCCACTTACAACGCAGGTAATCCACAATCGGAGACTTTTCGACACACTCCGGACAGTCACCCACACAGCCAACAAGATTCCGAGCACTTGGAACTTTGAATCGCCCAAAACAGAGCTCTAGAACTCGAGATATCGAAGTTTTAAAATGAGGCCAGAATCTGATTTTTCGCTATTAAATAGCAGCAGTTCTGGTCGCTAAACACTGAATCTGGTCGCTAAAAGTCTAAATTTTGGTCACTAAAGGTCTGCACCAGCAACCAGATTTTGCTATTTTTCAAAGTGTCCGAACGGGCCCTCGGAATTCGTTCAGGACCCGATGAAAAGAAACCTGATATGCTACCCTACTAAATTTGACATTTCGGACTCAATGGCGCAGTCGGAATTTCCATGGAGGTTATTTCGATAAAAAGTAGGTCCCACACTTAAATGCCATTTTTAGCCAATTTCCACAACGGGCCTCAGAATAAGACCAGAAGCCCTCGGTAGCTCTCGAAGGGTCATTCTGGACCAAACTCAGTATTTTGGAACTAACCGCGCTGACGGAATCCTCATCCGAGCGCATCTTCCAAGAATGTTGACCAAAGTCAACCTTATGCCAAATGTCAAAGGCTAAAGAGCTAACTGGCCCCAAAATCACACCGGAAGCCCCGGGACTCAGGCCAACCATGCTTCTAGCCTAATTTTGCTGCTCCGGAGCTGATGGAACCGTTAGAATTTCCATCTGAGGTCGTTTACCTGAAGTTATGATCGAAATCAACTTTCAAGGTTCAAAAGCTCCAAAACAGGAAAACAAGCATAAAAGCCAAACGAGCGACCAGGTGACCGAACCTACAGTTCCAGCAAGTCAGAAATGACTTGGGGTAGCTACAGAAAAGCTCTAACCGACAGAAAAGAGGCACAAACACGCAAATGACCTGAAGGGTTATTACTTAACTATTGTTGGACGGAGGAAGTATAATGAATTCAATGCTTTAGGAAATGTATTGGAAAAATGACTATAGTTAATAATAAGTATAAATTAGGAAGTATTTCCTCTGTTCATTTATTACTTGTCACTCTTTGCTTCACGAGTATCAATTTTAGTAATCTTCGGAGCTAAATTTGATTGATTCGACATTTTAAATTTTAAATTTAGATGTTCGAAAACTATATGAAAAATTCTGTAAGTTGCAATCCTTCTAGTATCAATACAATGAAAAAATGTATTTTAAAATGTTGGTCAAAGTTTTTGTAGTTTGACTCTCGAGAAGCAAAATGTGACATGATTTCTGCCGCTTTCATTTTTGCTGTTGGATTGGCCTTAGGAACGGAGAGAGTAATTAATAAAAGAATAAGTTTATTATATCACCCTTTGAATATAACAAATTCAATATTTTGAAAAATGTATTGGGAAATAAATAGTATTTAATAATAAGGGTAAAATAGGTATGGAAAGCTAAGTTATTTCTAGACATGTTAAAGTGAAATGGACTGATGGGAGTAGGATTCAAGAAGGCATATCATAAAAATAGCACGGGTCCGTCACTTTATCAACCTGTATTAGAAAAATAATCGTTGTTGGCAAAGTAGTTGAAAACTAACCATTTTTAGTGTGGAATTAAAATGTGGATAAAAATACGCTTTGGTTAAACATGGAAAAATCTCGACAATATTGGAGATTTGAACTTTTGTAATTGAAACTCCAACACAATGTAAAATTCAAAACATGTAAAATACAACATAATGTGCTGGAATTTGAACTCTTACGAGTTCAAATTCCAACAGTGTGATGGAGTTCGTATATGAGTTGTGGCTTTCACTCCGTCTTCTACTACACAGAGACTGCAGACCACATCACACAATCCAACTTCAGCACAAACTGAAACTTCAGCACCCGAGTTTTTTTCTTATTACAATTTGGCAGAGGAATCTCATGATGCTTTTAATGGATTATTTGAGCCTGAGATATGTTTTTCATCAAAAAGGAGAAAAAGACGTCAATCTCGTCTACATTGTCAAATGAACCATAAAAGAAAAGGGAATCAATAAAAAAATATGAATAGCTACAATCACCTAAAAGCTTCCACTTTTTTCCCCCCTTAGAGTTGGAATTTTTTTACTTCATTTTTTATTTCTGAAAGAGAGTAATGAGTACAGTCATTCAGTAAAAAGTGAACAGACACAATATATAACTTCTACTTTAGATGACGCTAGCCAAAGTTCTGTTATCTCTGCTACTATTTTGCGAGATGTTTTATGGGGATTTGTAGGGGTAGATCACCATTCTGACAAATGCTGGAGACTTGGCCAATATATAAAAGTTGCATTTCAAGCTTAACTGCCCTGAGGTTATTCATCGTCACAGCCAAAAAGCTTACAGGAATTTCATTTGAACTTCCCAAGTCTGCTCGGTCCATAGGATTTCGTTTATTTTAATGTTGTGTGTAAAGGCTGGAACCTTTACACATCTTTATGGATTTATTCAGTTTTTCATGTCATAATGTAGTTTATGAACTTCCTATTATCCGCCTGCTCTAGGATATAATTTTTTCTAAAAAAAAATATTTCTTTCATTTAATCCATGTCTTATTTATCCAGTTCCATGATTTAACAATGATCAACATCAATCATTTAGTATCATATTCAGCCATGGAAATTAAATCAGCATCAGAAAAGACACTACTGATCAATCATCAATTTGAAACTGACTACTCAAAAAATTTCGGTGTAGAAAATATGAACACAACTCTAGAAATACGATAGACCTACACCTACAGATATCAACATGAAGATTAAATATGAAATGAGTGCACCAACTGGCAGTCTAAGTGTACTTGATTTCTGCATGTGGTGATGCTCGAGGATAGCTTTCGAGTTCCTTCAAATGTTGATTACCATATATGACATTACTTTTCTTGCACTGATCAATGATCATCCTCTCAAGTTTTGGAGAATGAGCAAGCATGACTTGTATCAAGTACATTTCAGTAGTTGTCCCTTTGAATTTCCTCAACTTCACAGTTCGAATCGTCCTCAGAGCTTTACTCACTTCTCTTTCTGCCTTTGACAAGAAAGCAAATAGTTCCTTTGTGTGACGTATTGTTTCATCTACCTGAGGAAAGAAAATATTGTACAGCACAGTTCAAAACACTTCCAAATCAGTAAATAATGGGCTCACCCTTCTACCCTTCTTCATTTAATACCAAGCGGTGCAGGGTTCAAACCCACGACATGCGCCTGTGCGTACACACAGACACACACGTACATATATAATTCTAATGCCTTGTAATTATTAGTCAAGGTATGTCTTACCTTCACAACTTCATCTATGTCAAGTTCAACAAGGTTAGGTGAATTCCGTAATAGGCAGAGTGCACAGGTAATACGTTTCACAGAAATCTTGAAGTCACAAATTCTCAAGCTTTGCAAGTTTAGCGATACATCAAGCATATCTGGCACAGGAACCGACCCTAAGTTCTAAGAGGCAGCAAAAACATTAGAATAAATTGTTAGTGCTTCATTTTACAAATAAAAAGAAAATAAGTCAAGTCATTTTCTCACCTTTAGGGATGAGCCATCCAAACATAGGTGCTTAATCCTTTCAAATATTGGGTTCAGATAGAAACACTCAAACGTTACCGTATAGCTGCTAATGATAGACAAGTTCATAAGTTTTGGAGAAACCATATCAACAGAATCAACATCAACACAAAATATCAATTGTAAAGTCTCAAGCATTGGCAGAAAAAGAGTAGTTAATCCAACAGGACTGACAAATTCAGAATGTTCTAGCTGAAGGCTAATAAGATTGAGAAATTGGGTACCATCTGGCAGCTTAAAGATACACCTTGAGAGCTTCAAATGTGTCAATGTTGCACAAGTAAATATGCTATCAGGCAACGCATATTTTTCATCGTTGGCCATATCTAGAGTGAGCTTATGGACTCCATGATTCGATACAAAGATGACGCATTGATCCACATCTAACTGAGATAATTTGTGTGTTTCAGAGATAAGATGAAATCCCAGAACATTTCCAGTATGTTGCACTAAAATTTTATGCATTACGCTTGCAGCAGAAGCACCAATATGAGATACATACTGAAAAAACAGGGGATCAAACACAAGGTATGGCTGTGTGGACCATAATTTTCTCCATTGCTTCGATAAGATGCTAGTTCTTGCAGCATATTTGATGGGCATTAGCTCTAGTATTTTATGTAGTATGTCAATCGGTAAGTCGCAAATAATAAACTTAGTCAGATCACAAACTAACTTGCTTCTAGCATATTGACTCATACTTAATTTTTTTCTGTAAATACTTTATTCAGATATTTGATTCAACATGAACTGAGGGGTCTATATATAGATTTTAATGAACAGTTTTTATGTTGGAAGAAAACCAAAGGACACTTTCTTGAGTTCTTCAAAGGTCTTTTTCTTGAACTTCCCAAATTTGTTTCATTTTCCCATAAGATTTATTTAACAAAATAAAGTTGGAGTTAATATTTGAAACAGAGCATCTAGATAAATGGATTCACATTGATTAACTGTCCCGAAATAAATGCTACCCCCAAATCTTACTGCCTCTAGTTCATATTAAGTGAATTGAAAAATATTTAATGACATAAATCAGAGACTACATTTCATTATTATCCTTTTGATTATTTCTAAACTATTTTATTAGAAAAAGTAAATTAATTAAAAACCCTTCTAAATGAAGCATAAACATAAAAAAAATAGTCTCAACAATTCTCTTCAACTTTGAATAATTCACTTATTTTCAATTAGGAAAAAAATCTTAACTATTCACTTAATATGAACTAGAGCAAGTATCATACAACAACAATAAGTTTGAACTCAAGCATAAACAAGTGGGGTCGACTATATGAATTGTCACTACATTTTATTGGCCATACTTTTTATTGTTTAGACCTTTTTTTTAGTTAAGTATGAATTTTGTTTACAAGTGTGCTTTTCATAGATTCCTTTTCTCGAGGAATAATCCGTAACCGCATCCTTAGACACAAATACTTAACTCATGTCGTAAGTCTCATTTCATAGATCAGTCAAGAACATGCTCTAAATGTAAAATCCCTTGGCATTGTAATACCAAATTCATAATGAAACAGATTAGTCACTATAATAATTATGAACAACTTCTACTTCAGTTGATGCACTCCGAAACAAGTTTAGCACAATGAGGATTTTGATTGTTTTGCTAGATTGATCATCTGCTGTCAAGGTCTCAATTAACATTCTCTCCAACACAGGAGACTTGGCCAACAAAAGCTTGATAAGTTGCATCTCAGAGTCTGTGCCTATAGTACGCCTTAGCTTAACTTTCCTGAGGTGATTAAATGTCACGTCTTAGAAAGCTTAAAATTCAAGACATTCTGGAATATTGAGGTCTGAGGATAAGAATTTACAGTGATTAGTACTTTCTTGATGTTCTTCAGAGTTTACGTATTGTATAAGAATTGGTCGAAGAAAGATTCAGGAATTGGTGATCGAATTGGTGATCAACTTCTTGAATAATTTTACTTGTACATTGTGTTCAAGCAAGTTTTTATGCACCTCGAGTTTTTGCTGACTGTCTTCATCGTCCAACCAAAATTATGTAATTAATTTTGGTACAAAAATGTAATGGTCAGGGTAACCATTTATGAAATTTACCAATATTGAATGCAAACTTTTATCATCCGCAATGGAACATCTTACATATGACAAAGCAAATCCAACTATAAATTGGATGATATCAAACACATAAAATACGTAAACAAAATCAACTTCCTTTGCTGCTAGATAGTAAGCGGCAGGGGAAAGCTAGCTGAAGATGCATAGAATGCCCTGTTAGGGAGAAGCCGATTCGCCTTAAGAAAGTATTTTCGAACTAATGCCAGTTCAATTTAAATATGAAATTGATGCACTTTATACCAAAAAACTCGTTTTACACCACAGGGATCGACGCATTCTTGAGTACTTAACCAGTACTGATTTTGGTGATGCTCGAGGAATGCAGCTTAGCAATTCACTCAATTGTTCCTCAAAACTTGTGGCATTTCCTTTACCGCACTGTTCAATAATCATCCTCTCAAATTTTTTACAATGAGAAATGAAGACTCTTATCAAGTACATTTCAGTACTTGATCCCTTGAATTTCCTTAAACTCATTGTTCGAATCATTCTCAGAGCTTCTTCAACACAGTCTTCTTCTCTTGATAAGTAAGATAACAGTTTCGTTGAGTCCCTCAATGTCTCATCAACCTGAAGAAAAAGACACATAATAGTCAACCTAATTCCCAAAAGATACATACTTTTCAATTTAGGCAGCCTAATTAGACCGGAAAAAAACTGTTAACAAACATAAAACTTAAGAAATTTGTGGTTTTAAATATTTCACGACACGTACGTGACTAAAAAACATGTCAAGATGTAAAGTTCATTTACAATTTCAAATATAAAAAGATATGATCAAACAACAAAGATAGTATATACATAGAACTGTACTTAGTAGGCAGGTATATTTTACCTTCACAACCTCATCTATTTCAATTGCATAAAGGTTAGAAGAATTGCGAAGCAGGTAAAATGCGCATGAAATACTTTCAACTGAAATTTTAAAGTCAAAAATTTTCAGGCTTTGCAATTGTAGTGGTCGACGAAGCCTGTCTTTCACATAAACCGTCTGTAATTTCTGCAACAACAGATTAGCAGAAAAAGTGAAATTATGGAGTGTTAGTTAATATGTTAGAACAGCTAAGAATCAAAAACACTTGAGCAAAAAGGTAATTTTGTCACCTCTAGGGATGTTCCATTCAGGCAGAGGTGTTTAACCCTTGCAAAGATTGGGTTCACATTAAAACACTGAAATGTAATTGTATAGCTGCTAACGATAGACATGTTGTCAAGTTTTGGAGAAACCACATAAACAGAATCAACGCCAACACAAAATCTCAACTCCAAAGTCTCAAGCATTGGCAGATTAAGTTCATCTTCTGATCCTCGATGACCAGCAATTTTAGAATGTTCTAGCTGAAGGCTAATAAGATTGGGAAATTGGGTACCATCCGGAAGCTTAAAGACACACCTTGAGAGCTTCAAATATGTCAATGTTGCATAAGTAAATACTCTATTAGGCAACATGTAATTTTCATTGTTTGCAATATCGAGAGTGAGCTCCTGGATACCATGCTTCGAGACAAAAATGATGCATTGATCCACATCTGACTGTGCTAGTTTGCACGTACTCAAGATAAGATGAAATCCCATAATATTTCCAGTGTGTTGCATTAGAATCTTATGAATTATGGTTGCAGCAGAAGCACCAATATTAGATACATACTGAAAAAACAGGTGATCAAACACAAAGGTGTGGCAGTGTGGACCATATATGTATCCATTTCTTCGATAAGACGCTAGTTCTTGCAGCATCTTGGATGGACATAAACTCTAGTATTGTACGCAGTATGCGATTTGGTAAGTCATCGATAGTGGTAGACTTCCTCGCGTTACTAGCTACCTCACCCATACTTCTTCTTTGAAATATTTTACAATTCTGTTTTGATTGAACATGAATTGAGGGTCTATAAATAGTTGCCTTACTCTTAATTTGTGGAAATTACTGCACAGTTGTTAAATAGGAAAGAAAGCCAATATGCACTTTTATTGAGTTCTTCAAAGGAACTTTTGTTGAACTTCCCAAGTGTGGTCATTCCCATTGAATTCATTAAACAAAATCAACACTGGAACCAAGATTTAGATGTTAAATTAATTGAATATATTATTTTTAAAATTTAGATGTTCGAAAACTAGATGAAAAATTTTAGAAGTTGCAATCCTACTAGTATTAATACAATGAAAAAATACATCTTAAAATGCTGGTTAAAGTTTTTATAATTCTCGAGAAGTGAAACATGACAAGTAAAAGTTAACCGAATGAGTAATTAATATAATAATAACTTTATTAAATAACCCTTTGAATATAATAAGTTAATTATTTTGAAAAATATATTGGGAAATGAATAGTACTTGATAATAAGGGTAGAATATGTATAAGATTGTAAGTTATTTCTTGATTATATAAACTAGACAAGTTCAAGTTGACATCTTTTCTCGTATAAGTGAACAAGTAAAAAAGGGCTGAGCGAGCCGGAGTCAAGAAGGTACAACTTACTTAAGAACGCCTAGTTCTCAATTTTTTCCAGAGTTAATTGGAAGTTCTCTTTCATACAACTTACAAGAAATTAAGTACACTGATTTGGGGAACTCAAAACACACTTTGGATAACCAATCACTCGAAATAGTTCTGAATGATAAAAGTTTGAGCAATCTAAGAAAATGTCTAATGATCAAAAATTTAATATTTCAATAGACTAAGTTACTATAAAAATTAAAAATACGCAGTTATCTAGGTTCTTGCATTAGTTTTAATCTTCTGAAGTATACAAATCTTCTTAAATATTTCAATTACTATTGTTTGAGATTGAAGTAGCGTAGTTGCTATTGCTGTTGAATTTTTAGTACTGCAATCACCGACTATTGGGAAAAAAAATTTACTAACTCGTTTGGAAGTATGAGGTTGAATTAAGTACAACGTCCAATTTAATCTTCAACGATCTAATTTCACAAATCAATAGGATTACAAGTGGAAAAAAGGGGTGAAATTATGCAAAGACTCCCAATAGATATGTGCAGATTATATTCAATATTCAATTTAAATGTGAAATAAATCAATTCACCTGACCAATAAGTCGTAATATACCACTTCTTGAATCAGTCCTATATGTACTTTATTTCTGCTATTGGTGATGCCTGATCATAGCTTACAAGTTCCTTCAAAAGTTCAATATAGCATGTGGCATTACTACTTCTCTTGCACTGTTTCGATGTTCATCCTCTCGAGATTTGGAGAATGATCAAGGATGACTTCTAGCAAGTACATTTCAATAACTGTCCCTCTGAATCATCCTTAGAGCTTCACTGATCACTTGGTTGTGTGCCTTCAAGTAATAAAACAGTTTTGTTTTGTGACCTCGTGTCGCTTCAACCTAAAAGAAAGAATAATACAGAACCAAATCAGTCAATACACATTCTTGAAGATACATTTACGCAGCAAACTCAAAATATATAGCTAAAGTTGTTCAATATTTAATAGAGGCACTAAATACAACTCCATGAATCAGGAAAATGAAGGCTGCATATAAGATATCTAATACAATCATACACAAAATTAGAAATTTCACTAAGGGTGTTCAAGATTTACTAAATATGTAGGATAGAACTATACCTAGTGGTGAAATTAAAAAATTCACCAAGGGTATCCAAGATTCAATTATGTATAGAAAGTAATACATAACCTATTTCGCAGTATAATTTTTCAACAAACAATGTTTAACTATTGGACTTTGATCTACAGCTTTTGAGCCTATGTAGCTCCCCACAGCTCTTGTTATTCACGATGTGTGTCTTACCTTCACAATTTCATCCATGTAGAGTTCAACAAGTTTAGGAGAATTCCTCAGTAGGCAAAGTAGACAGGAAATACGCTTAACAGAAATCTTCAAGTCACAAATTTTCAGGCTTTGCAAGTTTAGTGATACATCAAGCCTATCTAGCACAGGAACCGATCCTAAGTTCTGAAAAAAACAACAACAAAAACATCTGAGATTTGATTACTTAGTATAGCAAAGTTTTAAAAAAAAACTTCAAGGCATTAATATTCTCGCCTTTAGGGATGAGCCATCCAAGTAGAGGTGCTTAATTAATCCTTTCAAAGAATGGGTTCACATTAAAACACTGAAACGTAACTGTATAGCTGCTAAGGATAGACAGGTTCACAAGCTTTGAACAAACCAAATTAACAGAATCAACATTAACACAACATATTAACTCCAAAGTCTCAAGCATTGGCAGAATAAGAGTTGCGTTATTCGATCCAACAGGACAGTCAATTGCAGAATGTTCTAATTGAAGGCTAACAAGATTGGGGAATTGAGTATCAACAGGCAGCTTAAAGATACACTTCGATAGCTTCAAATGTGTCAACGTTGAACAAGTAAATATGCCATCAGGCAACACATATTTTTCATTGTTGGTCATATCTAGAGTGAGCTTCTGGACACCATGATTCAAGACAAAAATGATGAATTGATCCACATCTGACTGTAAAAGTGTGTGTGACTTCGATATAAGATAGAGTACCTGAATATTTTCAGTATGTTGTATTAGAATTTTATGGATTATGCTTGCAGCAGAAGCCCCAACATTAGATACATGATGAAAGAATAGTGGATCAAACACGAGATGTGGAAGTGTGGACCATATATGTATCCATTTCTTTGATAAGATGCTAGTTATTACAGCATCTTTGATGGGCACGTTCCCTAGTATTCAATGTAGTATGTCATTTGGTAAGTCATCAATACTGGTAGGCTTCATTGAATCACCAGCTATCTCGCATAGACTCATATGTCTTATCTGAAATATTTTATATTTGATAAATCTATTTGATTGAACCTGAATTGAGGATCTATAAATAGTTGCCAGGAGGAGGCAGAAAACCAACAGGCGTATCTTGAGTTCTTCAGAAGACTTTTTGTTGGACTTCCCAAGTCTGTTCATTCCCATTGGATTTATTCCTCTCCGTCCAACAATAGTTGTCCATTATACTATTTTGGGAGGTCCAACAATACTTGTCCACTTTATGAAATCAATCGATAATTTTACACTTTGTTCCTATTTACCCTTATAATTAATTATAGCAATTTCCCTATTACATTTTTCAAGACATTGTATTTATTATATCCAAAGGGTAATATAATAAAATTACCCTTCTATTTATAATTTCTTAAGAAGTGTGCAAAGTCAATAGTGGACAAGTATTATTGGACAGAGGAAGTATTTAACAAATCAATGCTTGAAGGAGTCAAGAAGGCATGTAAATAAATTAAGTTAGGGGTGTGGAATCTGGGCATTGCTTATATTATGCAGATCCCATTTTCCTATAAAAAAGATTAATACCTACAGCTGACGAATCATATAGTTGACCCCTATATGTTTAGCATTAAGGCGTAGTTATTGTTGCTGCATGGCAAGAATTAAACAGAAAATTGAAATTCCACTGAATATCCATGAGACAGAAAATGTCAAATTATTCTACATCTCTCCTTACTTTGTTATTTGGGTACACATTTATTTCCAGAGAACTAATCATTTTCATTGAAGATTGATTTTGCAATGTGAATGCATTTATCTACATATTCTGTTTTCAAGTATTAATTCCAGCTTTTATCTGGAATGAACAGGCTTGGGAAGTTCAACAAAAAGTCTTTTGAAGAGCTCAAGAATAGTGTCCATTGGTTTTCTTCCAACTTAAAACTGTACATATCCACTGATACTAGTACGACAACTATTTATAGACCTCTCAATTCATGTTGAAGCAAATTTCTAAATTTTTCTGTAAAATATTTCAGAGAAAAATTAAATATGAGTCGATGTGATAGAAGCAAGTTAGTTAGTGATCTGCAAAAGTCTATTATTTGTGAAACACAGATTATCTTACTACAGAGGATGCTAAAGCTTATACCCTTCAAATATGCTGCAATAATTAACACCTTATTGAACCATTGTAGACATACTTGGTCCACACAGTCTCACCTTGTGTTTGATACCCTTTTTTTTCAATATGTATCGAATATTGGGGCTTCAGCTGCAAGCATAATTCATGAAATTCTCATGCAACATACTGGAAATATTCTGGAATTCCTTCTTATCTCCGAGACAGACACTTTAGCACAGTCCGATGTGGATCAATTCATCATCTTTGTCTCAAATCATGGTATCCAGAAGCTCACTTTAGGTATGGCAAACGATGAAAAATATGTGTTGCCTGATAGCATATTTACTTGTGCAACATTGACACATTTGAAGCTCTCAAGGTGTATTTTTGAGTTGCCGGATGGTACCCAATTTCCCAATCTTATTAGCCTTCAGTTAGAACATTCTGAATTTGTCGGTCATCAAGTATTAGAAGACACACTTAAACTGCCAATGCTCGAGACTTTAGAGTTGATTTTTTGTGTTGATGTTGATTCTATTACTTTGGTTTCTCCAAAACTTGAGAACTTGTCTATCATTAGCAGCTATAGAATTACATTTGAGTGTTTTAATGTGAACCCGATCTTTACAATCATTAAGCACCTCTGCTTGAATGGAACTTCCCTAGAGGTAAGAAAATAACGTTGCTTCTTTTTATTTTATTTTATTTTTGTAGCTGTTGTAACTAACAATCCATAGTTTTCTTCATTTTTTTTGGCGTTTTTGTTTCAGAAACTTCGCTCTATTCATGTGACAGACTGGCTTCGCCGACCACTAAAACTGCAAAGCCTGAAAATTTGTGACTTTAAGGTTTCAGTTGAAAGTATTTCTTGTGTGATTTTCCTGCTTAGGAATTCTCCAAACCTTTATGAAATTGAAATAGATGAGGTTGTAAAGGTAAGACGTACCATGCCTAATAAGGACAGCCCTATGTATATACATCTTTCTATATTCATTTGAAACTTTAAAAACTTCCATATTGCCCTTAATGACATGTTTTTTAGCCATATAAATTTCATGAAATATTTAAAACAAGAAGTTTCTAAAGTTTTATTGTTACACTTTGTATATCTTTAATTTTGGTTATGTAGGTTGAATATTGTGATAAATTTTCTTCAGGTTGATGAGACATTGAGTCAGAAAACGGAACTGTTATCTTACTTTTCAATGGAAGAAGACCATGTGAATGAAGCTCTTAGATTGATTCAAACAGTGAGATTAAGGAAATTCAAGGGATCAAGTACGGAAATGCACTTAATAAGAGTCCTCTTTTCTCATTCTCCAAAACTTGAGAGGCTGATCGTTGAACAGTGCAAGAAATTAGAAAATGCAAAAAACTTTAAGGAAGATTTGATAGAACTGCTAAATAGCTGCTTTCCAACAGCATCACTAAAACCTGTAGTGGTTAAGTATCTATAGCTTGTTTTCCCTAGATCAAGGATGTGTTGATCCCAGTGGCGTATTACGACTTTTTTTGTATTAAGTGTGTTGATGTCATATTTAAACTGAATATGAATCTGCTGATCTATCACAAAACTCATGAATCACTTTTTCCTCCATTCGTTTAAGCCAGTCGAGTGACTTGGATCTTTTCTACAATTTTACTTATTTATGTGTATTGGTTCCAGTCGAGTGACTTAAACTGTTCAAAAAATTTACTTATTTTCCAAAAATTAGTCATTGTCATTAAATATTGATTTTGCAATGTGAATGCATTTAACTATCTACACTTTCTGTTTTAAGTATTAATTCCAGCTTTGCTTTGTTAAATCCTGTGGGAATGAACATACTATAGAAGTTCAACAAAAAGTCCTTTGAAGAATTCAAGAAAAGTGCCCGTTGCTTAGAACCCGCGAGACCTAAGCAACTTAATTAAACTCAGTTGATTGGCACACACAGTGTTTGGAGTTTGTATAGAGTTGAAAGAAATTACATTGATTAGGGAAATTGAGTAACTCAAAACACACTTGGGATAACCAATCACTTGAAACAAAGTGAAATTATGCAAAGACTCTCTATAGATATGCAGATTCAATATTTCAGTTTAAATATGAAATAAAGCAATTCACTTGACCAATAAGTCGTAATATGCCACTTCTTGAATTAGTCCTAAATGTACTTGATTTCTGCTATTGGTGATGCCCGACCATAGCGTACAAGTTCCTTCAAACGTTCAATATAGCATTTGGCATTACTACTTTTCTTGCACTGTTTCGATGTTCATCCTCTTGAGATTTTGAGAATGAGCAAGGATGACTTCTAGCAAGTACATTTCAATACTTGTCCCTTTGAATTTCCCTAACCTCACTGTTCGAATCATCCTCAGAGCTTCACTGATCACTTGGTTACGTGCCTTCAAGTAATAAAATAGTTCTGTTGAGTGATTTCGTGTCGCATCAACCTAGAAGAAACAATATTATAGAACAAAATCAGTCAATACACATTCTTGAAGATACATTCACATAAAACTATACCTATTTCACAGTATAATACTTAACCTATTTCACAGTATAATACTTAACCTATTTCACAGTATAATTTTCCGGCAAACAATGTTTAACTGATGGACTTTGATCTACAGCTTTTAAGCCTATGTAGCTCGGCCACGACACTTGTTATTCACGATATGTGTCTTACCTTCACAAGTAAATCTATGTCGACTTCAACAAGCTTAGGAGAAATACGCAGAAGGCAAAGTAGACAGGAAATACGCTTAACAGAAATCTTCAAGTCACAAATTTTCAGGCTTTGCAAATTTAGTGATACATCAAGCCTATCTGGCGCAGGAACCAATCCTAAGTTCTGAAAAAACAAAAAAAATATCTGAGATTTGATTACTTAGTATAGCAAATTTTTTTTAAAAAAATGCAAGGTATTGATTAATATTCTCGCCTTTAGGGATGAGTCATCCAAGCAGAGGTGCTTAATCCTTTCAAAGAATGGGTTCACATTAAAAGACTGAAACGTAACTGCATAGCAGCTAAGGATAGACAAGTTCACAAGCTTTGGACAAACCAAATTAACAGAATCAACATTAACACAACATATTAACTCCAAAGTCTCAAGTATTGGCAGAATAAGAGTTGTGTTATTCGATCCAACAGGACAGTCAATTGCAGAATGTTCTAACTGAAGGCTAACAAGATTGGGGAATTGGGTATCAACCGGCAGCTTAAAGATACACCTCGATAGCTTCAAATGTTGTCAACGTTGAACAAGTAAATATGCTATCAGGCAACACATATTTTTCATCCTTGGACATATCTAGAGTGAGCTTCTGGACACCATCATTCGAGACAAAGGTAATGAATTGATCAACATCTGACTGTCACAGGGTGTGTGACTCCGACATAAGACGGAATCCCTGAATATTTTCAGTATGTTGCATTAGAATTTTACGGATTATGCTTGCAGCAGAAGCCCCAACATGATGAAAAAACAGGTGATCAAACACAAGATGTAGCAGTGTGCACCATATATATATCCATTTCTTCCTGAATAAGTGTACTTGTAGATTAATGTGTTCAAGCAAACATTCATGCACCTCAATTTTTTACGGGATGTCTTTCTCGTCCAACCAAAATTGTGTAACTAATTTTGGTACAAAAACTTATTGTCGTTGGGTAACCATTTGTGAAACTTACCAATATAGAATGCAAACTTTTGTCATCCACAATGGAACAACTTACATATGCCAAAGCAAATACGACTAAGAATGGAACAATATCAAACACATAAAATTAGTAATTTTTTGTAGAACAGATCAACTTCCAATTCAGTTTAAAAATGACATCAACGCGCTTTATACACAAAAGTTGTAATACACCATTGGGATTGACGCATCCTTGATCTGGGGAAAACAGGTTGTAAATACTCAACCTCTACTGCTTTCGGTAATGCTCGATGAATGCATCTTAGCAGTTCCCTCAACTGTTCCTTGAAGCTTGTGACATTTCCTTGATTGCACTGTTCAATAATCATCCCCTCAAATTTTTTAGAATGAGATATGAGGACCCTTATTAAGTACATTTCAGTACTTGATCCCTTAAATTTCCTTAACCTCACTGTTTGAATCAATTTCAGAGCTTCATTCACACGGTCTTCTTCCATTGATAAGTAAGATAAAAGTTTCGCTGAGTCCCTCGATGTCTCATCAACCTGAAGAAAAATATTCATAATAGTCAACCTATAGGCTACATTCCCAATAGATACATACTTTTCTATATAGGCAGTGTAGTTAGACTGGACACTAACTGTAATGAAAAAAAAAATACATAAGAAATTTGTGGTTTTAAATAAATCAGGACTAAAAAAACACGTCACGATGAAAAGTTCTTTTATAATTTCAATATTGAAAGATATGACGTAAAACAACAGATATAGTATATACATAAAACTCTTTGTTAGAGTGGAAAACCTAACCCCCAATGTGGAGGTAGAGAATATTATATATTGACAAAATATTATCTAAGTATTACATAAGTGGTACAGAAGAATAAGTAAATTACAATATGTGTACAAATAGGTTAAGTAACTCTAATATGCGAAAAACCCATTTGGAACCAACAACATTACTGGATTGCGGACGAGGCACCAAAGTCCACGTAGCATTTTGAGTTAGAGCGGACATTTCCTCATGCATTGCAGCCATCCACTGTGGGTGCTTAGCAGCCGACTTGAACCCTCTTGGTTCAGAAGAAGCAAATAAAGCGCTAAAAAGGCGATGAGTTTCAAGATGAGCTAAGTTGGCTTGATGTCGAGTGGAAGGTTTAAAAATGCCTGCCTTGGACCGAGTTACCATGGGATGAACTGCTGGAGTGGACACTGATGCAGGGAGCTGAGGTGGAGCCAAAGAATCACCTAAATCGGCAGCCATAGTCGGCAGAGATGGGGCAGCAGGTTGTTGCGAGGGAAGGCCGACCCGAGACGATGTGGAAGGAACAAGGACTGGCGGCACTGCAGCGGGTGAAACATCAGACGGAGCAGCATGTAATGGCTGGAATACTGCCGGGTTATCACTGTGAAAACCATCCAAACAAGGAGGACATAGAGAAGGCAAATGCGTTGAGGCTGGCGAAGACGAAGAACTAGTGATCACGGAGGATTCTGCCGGCATGGAAGACGGCTCCAAAAAGGTTGAGAGATGCAAGGAGTTTAAGTCCGTTGATGAAGTAACGCCCGAAAAAGGTAAAGAGTGCTCATCAAAACGAGCATGGCGAGTAACATAGATGCGAGACGTTGCCGGATCAAGACACCGATAACCTTTGTATTGAGAGCTATAACCGATGAAGATGCACGGAAGACTTCTTGGAGATAACTTGTGATTTGTATAGTCTCGAAGATATGGAAATACTCGGCAGCCATAGACCTTGAAGGTACGATAATTGGGCTTCTCAGAAAACAAGAGCTCAAAAGGAGACTTGTTGTTCAAAACCTTCGAAGGTAGACGATTGATGATATAAACAGCGGAGCTGAACGCATCTACCCAATAAGAGGTAGGAGCATTTGCATTAAAAAGCATGGCCAAACCAGTCTCCACGATGTGACGGTGTTTTCTCTCAACTCTGCCGTTTTGCTGGGGCGTATACGGACAAGATAACCTGTGAAAAGTGCCATTTTCTTCAAATAGTCGACGAGCAGTGTGATTAACAAACTCTGTGCCTCCATCACTTTGAAAAACCTTAATTTTTTGAGAAAATTGAGTTTGCACAAACTTCATGAAAACAGACAAAACAGCAGCAAATCCAGACTTGGTTTTGAGAGGATAAAACCAAGTGAAGCGAGAGTAGTCATCAACCAAGGCCACATAATACCTATAGTTATCAGTAGATGTAATAGGCGCAGGGCCCCACAAATCACAATGTATTAAGTCCAAAGGATGCAAAGATCGTTTATTATTTAAATCAAATGACAAACGGTGTCCTTTAGAGAGTTGACAAGAAGAGCAAATGACTGGTTTGGGTAAAATAGAAGTAACAGACAAAGAACCTAACTTATGTAAAAGTAAAACAGTATCAAAGGCAACATGCCCTAAACGACTATGCCAAAGTTCATAAGATGCCTTCAAACTTGAATTTGTAGTAGCCACCAAAGCTTGATGTTCATTATGCAAAACATATAGCCCATTCTCACATTTGCCTCGAGTTAGAACCTGTTTCGTTTTTCTGTCCTGAATCTGAAAAAACGATTTGGAGAACAAAACATCCACCGGATTATCATGTGTTAGTTTACTAATGGACAAAAGATTCTTGGCAAGATGTGGAACAACCAGAACATCACGCAAGTGCAGATTATTAGAAACAGTAGAGGAACCCGTATGAGTGATAGGAAGAGCAGTACCATTTCCAAATGTCACGTTAGCATTGCCGGAGTATGGAGAAGCATGAGGAACACTTGGTGAAGACGAAGTCATGTGATCAGTGGCCCCGGAATCAACATACCAATCAGGGGCAGCAGTAGTGACATGACATTGGGCATTGAACGCTTGAGCCAAGTTTGCGTCACGAGAGGCAGCTTGAGCGGCAAAGGTAGCAAGAGTGGGACAAGCACTTGCATAGTGGCCATCAGTACGACATAATTGGCAGTGAGGGGGCCTGCGGCCACGACCACGACCACCCGAACCACCACCGCCTCTGTTAGAGCGACCACGGCCGCTGACGAGAGAGGACTGCCGAGGCGACTGGGCAGTGAAGGCAGCAGGCAGCGAGGATGCGGCACCATGAAGGGATTTGAGAAAAAGTTCATGACTCTCCGCCTGTGAGAGTAAGTCGCGAAAGGTAGGCGCCGGTTTGGTGGCACGAATGGCAGTGGAGAAAGTCTCAAAAGAGGCCCCTAAGCCGCATAAAAACCAATGAAGTTTATCGATATCATCAACAGGCTGACCAATGGCAGCCAACTGATCACAAACGGATTTAAATTGACGACCAAATTCAGCAACAGATAATGAACCTTTGACCAATTGACGAAGTTGATCGCGCAGATTATGGACGCGTTCAACAGAAGAATTGCTATAGGCAGATTCAAGCGCAACCCAGATTTGGCGGGCTGTTGTGAGACCCAAAATTTCAGAGACCGCCTCTTCCGTAAGGGAAGAATTAAGGATAATGACAGCCCGTTGATCAATGGCAAGCCAGGCATCATAAAGAGGATTCAGAACCTCTTTGCCATCCGTAAGAAGAGACGATGGAGGAGCTACGGAGGACCCATCAACATGATCCAATAAGCGTTGATAAGAAAGTAGGGGCAGCATCTGATTTTTCCAATAGAGATAATTGGTGGAGGAGAGCTTAATTGTAATCATGTGTAAAACAGTGGCAATGGGAAGAGTGGCATCGCTGGTGGAGGAGGCAGCCATGATCGAATGGAGAAGAGGGGAGAGGAAAAGCGAAGGAAGAAGAAGAAGAGAGGAGGCAGCAGCGAGAGAGGAGCGGCGGCGGGAGGGTAGAAGTAGGAAAGATTAGGCTGATACCATGTTAGAGTGGAAAACCTAACCCCCAATGTGGAGGTAGAGAATATTATATATTGACAAAATATTATCTAAGTATTACATAAGTGGTACAGAAGAATAAGTAAATTACAATATGTGTACAAATAGGTTAAGTAACTCTAATACTCTTTTTATTAGGTACAATATGTCTTACCTTCACAACCTCATCTATTTCTAGTTCATAAAGATTGGGAGAATTGCGAAGCAGGCAAAATGCACAAGAAATACTTTCAACTGAAATTTTGAAGTAATAAATTTTCAGGCTTTGCAGATTTAGTGGCCGGCGAAGCCTGTCTGGCACACGAACAGACCCTAGTTTCTGAAACAATAAATTTGCAGAAAAAGTGAAATTATGGGGTGTTAGTTCATTAGAACAGCTAGGAATCAAAACCACATAAGAAAAAAGGTAATATTGTCACCTCTAGGGAAGTTCCATTCAAGCAGAGGTGCTTAATGATTCTAAAGATTGGGTTCACATTAGAACACTGAAATTTAATTTTATAGCTGCTAAGGATAAAAAAGTTCTCAAGTTTTAGAGAAACCAAAGTAACAGAATCAACACCAACACAAAAACTCAACTCCAAAGTTTCAAGCATTGGCAGATTAAGTTTGTCTTCTGATCCTCGATGACCAGCAATTTTAGAATGTTCTAACTGAAAGCTAGTAAGATTGTAAAATTGTGTACCATCCAGAAGTTTAAAGATACACCTTGAGAGCTTCAAATGTGTCAATGTTGCACAAGTAAATATTCTATTAGGCAACATGTAATTTTCATTGTTTGCCATATCGAGAGTGAGCTTCTGGACACCATGCTTCGTGACAAAAATGATGCATTGATCCACATCTGACTGTGCTAGTTTGCACGTACTCGAGATGAGATGAATCCCCATAATATTTCCAGTATGCTGCATTAGAATTTTATGAATAATAGTTGCAATAGAAACACCAATATTAGACACATACTGAAAAAATAGGGGATCAAACACAAGGGGTGGCAGTGTGGACCATATATGTATCCATTTCTTCGATAAGACGCCAGTTCTTGCAGCATCTTGGATGGGCATACACTCTAGTATTGTATGTAGTATGCCATTTGGTAAGTCACCGATAGTGGTAGACTTCCTCGCGTTACTAGCTACCTCACCCATACTTATTCTCTGAAGTATTTTACAATTTTAGAGTATTTTAATTGAACATGAATTGAGGGTCTATAAATAGTTGCATTAGTTTGTGGAAATTACTGCACAGTGGTTGAATAGGAAAGAAAGCCAAATTGGAACTTGTATTGAGTTCTTCAAAGGACTTTTTTGTTGAAGTTCCCTACTCTGTTCATTCCCATTGAATTCATTTAACAAATCAAGTTTTATTGAGTTCTTCAATGGACTTTTTGTTGAACTTCCCAATTCTGTTCATTCCTATTTAATTCATTTAACATATCAAGGATTTTACTTGTCTAGTATTGACTTGACACACTCTTTAATTCAGTAAATAGAATATCAATTTTACTTTATCACTCTTTGAATATACTCCCTCTGTCCAACAATAGTTGTCCACTATTGACTTGGCACACCCTTGAGAAATAATAAATAATAGGGATAATATTACTATTTTATCCTTTGGCATTATTAAATTTGATGATTTGAGAAATGTGTTAGATGATAAGTGGTATTTAACTCCAAGGATAAAATAGACACAAAAGGTAAATTATCTCTTGATTTTTTAAACTGGACAAGCATTGTTGGACAACTATTTTTAGTATAGTGGACAACTTGTCATGACCCGACCTCTCGAGTCATGATGGCTCCTACCACCCCACCAGTAGGCCAGCCAAAACCCTATCCCGGAACTTAACAGTAACGGGACTAAGGGTGGAAACTAACCTCAGCTAAGCGGAAACACACAATAAGAACACATAACGAAACCAAACTATATTTACAAGACACCTCCCAGAACCTGGAAGTCACAAGTACAGAACTACTAACAAGAGTACAAGTCTCAAAAGTGAACCACAGAAACAAACTGTCTCGAAAGCAAAAGACAAGTCAAAATATAAATACCGAAGGAGACAGGTAATCCCAGAACGCCATGTGCTCACCCTCATCTCCTGAACAGACAGCTGCTGGCTCGAACTCAACGCTGAGAACTGGTGCTCGGACCTGCATCACAAAAATAGATGCAGAGTGTAGCATGAGTACCAAAATAACCGGTACCTAGTAGACATCATAGGCCGATTGAGCAAGAAAGGTAAAAACACGCAGACAAGATAGAATCAATGCAACCGAGGTCAACAGAACGAGAAAGGAGTAACGGAAAGTAAAGCTAAGAGTATCACACTAAACCTAACTGGGCCCCCATAAGACCCGCTAGGCACACTCAAGCAAAGACAAACAAGAACCCGAACGGACCCCCATAAGCCCGACGAGTACACAGAAGAACTATAACTACGAAAATAAGGGAACCCAACTCCAAAAGCCTTAACATCCATGGGCCTCGAACCGCAAAAGAGAGAGAAACTGGGCCTCGAACCCAAACCATATGGGCCTCAAACCCAATAAAGATAGAACCTGGGCCTTGAACCCAAACCATATGGGCCTCAAACCCAATAAAGATAGAACCTGGGCCTTGAACCCAAACCATCAGTCTCAGGCTGGAAATAACGGACTCTAACCATGTAACGTCAACCTCGGACTGGAAATAACTGCCTCGAACCGTAACTAATAGAACCTGGGCCTCGAACCCAAACTATCAATCTCAAGCTAGAAATAACGGACTCTAACCGTATAACGTCAGCCTTGGACTAGAAAATAACACCTCTCGCTCTACAGTCTCAAGCTAAAAATAACGGACTCTAACCGTGTAACGTCAGCCTCGAACTTGAGCTAGAAGCCCTCGCTCAACAGTCTCGAGCTGGAACTAACAGACTCTAACCGTGTAACATCAGACTCAGACTGGAGCTAGCCGCCTCGAACCGAATCAAGCCACCACCAACCAGCTCCACACAAGGCTAGGTACCGCGGGACACCGCCCCCACTAGGATATCAACCGAAGGCTCCCAGCCTATCACAACCAAACTGTCAATCGGCTCAATAATAAAATCTTCTGGCAGCACCCCAGAACCGCAAAGAGAGGAAGAGAAAGAATAGAAAATCTGGAAAGCCACGAATTCGCCTAAACTAAGGCCCATACAATCAGACCCAAGTTTGCTATACCAATTTACAAGGATCTAGTCCATCCGAATCGACGTCGGATACACACTCAAGTCAACCAGGTGCATGGGACTTAGACAACACTACCCTAGCCTATTCTAAGGTCAAAAATATCACCGCAATCATCAAACACAAGAAAATAACCCGAACCCATGCATGCAACAGATAACCACCCAACAGATAACCCACAACAATTCATCAACAACCCAATTCAACACCCCACTCTAAAGCATGATATTAACCCCGAACAGTCCTGAAATCAACCCTAAACGAAGAAATCAGAGAAGAAGAACAGAAATACTAGCTATCCAACCCGGATTCACACAAGTCTACAAGTAATTACGCATTCAAGCTCAATCCAGGAGGAAGGGAAGCCGTAACCTACCAGAAAGCCGATCACGCGCGCTCCAAGTCACTCTGCCGGAGCTTTCCCCTTCCGAACGTCCTCAGACTGCTTCCACACTGCCAAAAATAGAGTCACGGCATCAATACGATCATTTAGACACTAAAATCATCAAAATCGGAGACAGACCAATTTTGGAGTCAAAATCGGGAAATGTGGGATCCGGTTCGAAATTTCAAGAATTGACTCCGTGAAGAGGTCCTAAACCTTCCCCCGAGCTTTTGTTCCAAAACGAAGCACCTCTCGGGGCTTGGATCAGCTCCATGCAACAACAAACCAAAATGCAAAACTTTACACAAAAAAGAGACTTGAGGCAGCCACTTACAACGCAGGTACTCCACAATCGGAGACTTTTCGACACACTCCGGACAGTCACCCACACAGCCAACAAGATTCCAAGCACCTGGGACTTTGAATAACCCAAAACAGAGCTCTAGAACTCGAGATATCGAAGTTTTAAAATGAGGCCAGAATCTGATTTTTCGCTATTAAATAGCAGCAGTTCTGGTCGCTAAACACTAAATCTGGTCGCTACAAGTCTAAAATTCTGGTCGCTAAAGGTCTGCACCAGCAATCAGATTTTGCTATTTTTCAAAGTGTCCGAACGGGCCCTCGGAATTCGTTCAGGACCCGATGAAAATAAACCAGATATGCTACCCCACTAAATTTGACATTTCGGACTCAATGGCGCAGTCGGAATTTCCATACGAGGTTATTTCGATAAAAAGTAGGTCCCACACCCAAATGCCATTTTTAGCCAATTTCCACAACGGGCCTCAGAATAAGGCCGGAAGCCCCCAGTAGCTCTCAAAGGGTCATTCTGGACCAAACTTGGCATTTTTGAACTAACCGCGCTGACGGAATCCTCATCCGAGCGCGTTTTCCAAGAATGTTGACCAAAGTCAACCTTATGCCAAATGTCAAAGGCTAAAGAGCTAACTGGCCCCAAAATCACACCGGAAGCCCCGGGACTCAGGCCAACCATTCTTCTAGCCTAATTTGGCTGCTCCAGAGCTGATGGAACTGCTAGAATTCCCATCTGAGATCGTTTACCTGAAGTTATGATCGAAATCAACTTTTCAAGGTTCAAAAGCTCCAAAACAGGAAAGCAGGCATAAAAAACAAACGAGCGACCAGGTGACCGAACCTACAGTGCCAGCAAGTCAGAAATGACTTGGGGTCGCTACAGGAAAGCTCTAACCGACAGAAAAGAGGCACAAACACGCAAATGACCTGAAGGGTTATTACTTAACTATTGTTGGACGGAGGAAGTATAATGAATTCAATGATTTAGGAAATGTATTGGAAAAATGACTATAGCTAATAATAAGTATAAATTAAGAAGTATTTCCTCTGTTCATTTATTACTTGTCACTCTTTGCTTCACGAGTGTCAATTTTAGTAATCTTCGGAGCTAAATTTGATTGATTCAACATTTTAAATTTTAAATTTAGATGTTCGAAAACTATATGAAAAATTCTGTAAGTTGCAATCCTTCTAGTATCAATACAATGAAAAAATGTATTTTAAAATGTTGGTCAAAGTTTTTGTAGTTTGACTCTCGAGAAGCAAATTGTGACATGATTTCTGCCGCTTTCATTTTTGCTGTTGTATTGTCCATAGGAACGGAGAGAGTAATTAATAAAAGAATAAGTTTATTATATCACCCTTTGAATATAACAAATTCAATATTTTGAAAAATGTATTGGGAAATAAATAGTATTTAATAATAAGGGTAAAATAGGTATAGAAAGCTAAGTTATTTCTAGACATGTTAAAGTGAAATGGACTGATGGGAGTAGAATTCAAGAAGGCATATCATAAAAATAGCACGGGTCCGTCACTTTCTCAACCTGTATTAGAAAAATAATCGTTGTTTGCAAAGTAGTTGAAAACTAACCATTTTTAGTGTGGAATTAAAATGTGGATAAAAATACGCTTTGGTTAAACATGGAAAAATCTCGACAATATTGGAGATTTGAACTTTTGTAATTGAAACTCCAACACAATGTAAAATTCAAAACATGTAAAATACAAAATAATGTGCTGGAATTTGAACTTTTACGAGTTCAAATTCCAACAGTGTGATGGAGTTCGTATATGAGTTGTGGCTTTCACTCGTCTTCTACTACACAGAGACTGCAGACCACATCACACAATCCAACTTCAGCACAAACTGAAACTCCAGCATCATCTCAAGTTTTGGAGAATGAGCAAGCATGACTTGTGTCAAGTACATTTCAGTAGTTGTATCAAGTACATTTCAGTAGAAAAAGTGAAATTATGGAGTGTTAGTTAATATGTTAGAACAGCTAAGAATCAAAAACACATAAGCAAAAAGGTAATTTTGTCACCTCTAGGGATGTTCCATTCAGGCAGAGGTATTTAATCCTTGCAAAGATTGGGTTCACATTAAAACACTGAAATGTAATTGTATAGCTGCTAACGATAGACATGTTGTCAAGTTTTGGAGAAACCAAATAAACAGAATCAACGCCAACACAAAATCTCAACTCCAAAGTCTCAAGCATTGGCAGATTAAGTTCATCTTCTGATCCTCGATGACCAGCAATTTTAGAATGTTCTAGCTGAAGGCTAATAAGATTGGGAAATTGGGTACCATCCGGAAGCTTAAAGACACACCTTGAGAGCTTCAAATATGTCGATGTTGCATAAGTAAATACTCTATTAGGCAACATGTAATTTTCATTGTTTGCAATATCGAGAGTGAGCTTCTGGATACCATGCTTCGAGACAAAAATGATGCATTGATCCACATCTGACTGTGCTAGTTTGCACGTACTCAAGATAAGATGAAATCCCATAATATTTCCCGTGTGTGGCATTAGAATCTTATGAATTATGGTTGCAGCAGAAGCACCAATATTAGATACATACTGAAAAAACAGGTGATCAAACACAAGGTGTGGCAGTGTGGACCATATATGTATCCATTTCTTCGATAAGACGCTAGTTCTTGCAGCATCTTGGATGGGCATAAACGCTAGTTAAGAATGCCTAGTTCTCAATTTTTTCCAGAGTTAATTGGAAGTTCTCTTTCATACAACTTACAAGAAATTAAGTACATTGATTTGGGGAACTCAAAACACACTTTGGATAACCAATCACATCTCTCCTTACTTTGTTATTTGGGTACACATTTATTTCCAGAGAACTAATCATTTTCATTGAAGATTGATTTTGCAATGTGAATGCATTTATCTACATATTCTGTTTTCAAGTATTAATTCCAGCTTTTATCTGGAATGAACAGGCTTGGGAAGTTCAACAAAAAGTCTTTTGAAGAGCTCAAGAATAGTGTCCATTGGTTTTCTTCCAACTTAAAACTGTACATATCCACTGATACTAGTACGACAACTATTTATAGACCTCTCAATTCATGTTGAAGCAAATTTCTAAATTTTTCTGTAAAATATTTCAGAGAAAAATTAAATATGAGTCGATGTGATAGAAGCAAGTTAGTTAGTGATCTGCAAAAGTCTATTATTTGTGAAACACAGATTATCTTACTACAAATTTGTGTGATTTTAAGATTATAAAACTGCAAAGCCTGAAAATTTGTGACTTTAAGGTTTCAGTTGAAAGTATTTCTTGTGTGATTTTCCTGCTTAGGAATTCTCCAAACCTTTATGAAATTGAAATAGATGAGGTTGTAAAGGTAAGACGTACCATGCCTAATAAGGACAGCCCTATGTATATACATCTTTCTATATTTATTTAAAATTTTAAAAACTTCCATATTGCCCTTAATGACACTTTGTATCTTTAATTTTGGTTATGTAGGTTGAATATTGTAATAAATTTTCTTCAGGTTGATGAGACATTGAGTCAGAAAACGGAACTGTTGTCTTACTTTTCAATGGAAGAAGACCATGTGAATGAAGCTCTTAGATTGATTCAAACAGTGAGATTAAGGAAATTCAAGGGATCAAGTACGGAAATGCACTTAATAAGAGTCCTCTTTTCTCATTCTCCAAAACTTGAGAGGCTGATCGTTGAACAGTGCAAGAAATTAGAAAATGCAAAAAATTTAAGGAAGATTTGATGGAACTGCTAAATAGCTGCTTTCCAACAGCATCACTAAAACCTGTAGTGGTTAACTATCTATAACTTGTTTTCCCTAGATCAAGGATGTGTTGATCCCAGTGGCGTATTACGACTTTTTTTGTATTAAGTGTGTTGATGTCATATATAAACTGAATATGAATCTGCTGATCTATCACAAAACTCATGAATCACTTTTTCCTCCATTCGTTTAAGCCAGTCGAGTGACTTGGATCTGTTCTACAATTTTACTTATTTATGTGTATTGGTTCCAGTCGAGTGACTTAAACTGTTCAAAAAATTTACTTATTTTCCAAAAATTAGTTATTGTCATTAAATATTGATTTTGCAATGTGAATGCATTTAATTATCTACACTTTCTGTTTTAAGTATTAATTCCAGCTTTGCTTTGTTAAATCCTATGGGAATGAACATACTATAGAAGTTCAACAAAAAGTCCTTTGAAGAATTCAAGAAAAGTGCCCGTTGCTTAGAACCCGCGAGACCTAAGCGACTTAATTAAACTCAGTTGATTGGCACACACAGTGTTTGGAGTTTGTATAGAGTTGAAAAAAATTACATTGATTAGGGAAATTAGGGAACTCAAAACACACTTGGGATAACCAATCACTTGAAACAAAGTGAAATTATGCAAAGACTCTCTATAGATATGCAGATTCAATATTCAGTTTAAATATGAAATAAAGCAATTCACTTGACCAATAAGTCGTAATATGCCACTTCTTGAATCAGTCCTAAATGTACTTGATTTCTGCTATTGGTGATGCCCGACCATAGCGTACAAGTTCTTCAAACATTCAATATAGCATTTGGCATTACTACTTTTCTTGCACTGTTTCGATGTTCATCCTCTTGAGATTTTGAGAATGAGCAAGGATGACTTCTAGCAAGAACATTTCAATACTTGTCCCTTTGAATTTCCCTAACCTCACTGTTCGAATCATCCTCAGAGCTTCACTGATCACTTGGTTATGTGCCTTCAAGTAATAAAACAGTTCTGTTGAGTGATTTCGTGTCGCATCAACCTAGAAGAAACAATAATATAGAACAAAATCAGTCAATACACATTCTTGAAGATACATAAAACTATACCTATTTCACAGTATAATACTTACCTATTTCACAGTATAATACTTAACCTATTTCACAGTATAATTTTCCGGCAAACAATGTTTAACTGATGGACTTTGATCTACAGCTTTTAAGCCTATGTAACTCGGCCACGACACTTGTTATTCACGATATGTGTCTTACCTTCACAAGTAAATCTATGTCGACTTCAACAAGCTTAGGAGAAATCCGCAGAAGGCAAAGTAGGCAGGAAATACGCTTAACAGAAATCTTCAAGTCACAAATTTTCAGGCTTTGCAAATTTAGTGATACATCAAGCCTATCTGGCGCAGGAACCAATCCTAAGTTCTGAAAAAACAAAAAAAATATCTGAGATTTGATTACTTAGTATAGCAAATTTTTTTAAAAAAAATGCAAGGTATTGATTAATATTCTCGCCTTTAGGGATGAGCCATCCAAGTAGAGGTGCTTAATCCTTTCAAAGAACGGGTTCACATTAAAAGACTGAAATGTAACTTTATAGCTGCTAAGGATAGACAAGTTCACAAGCTTTGGACAAACCAAATTAACAGAATCAACATTAACACAACATAAACTCCAAAGTCTCAAGCATTGGCAGAATAAGAGTTGCGTTATTTGATCCAACAGGACAGTCAATTGCAGAATGTTCTAATTGAAGGCTAACAAGATTGGGGAATTGGGTATCAACAGGCAGCTTAAAGATACACCTCGATAGCTTCAAATGTGTCAACGTTGAACAAGTAAATATGCTATCAGGCAACGCATATTTTCATCCTTGGCCATATCTAGAGTGAGCTTCTGGACACCATCATTCGAGACAAAGGTAATGAATTGATCCACATCTGACTGTAACAGTGTGTGTGACTCCGACATAAGACGGAATCCCTGAATATTTTCAGTATGTTGCATTAGAATTTTACGGATTATGCTTGCAGCAGAAGCCCCAACATGATGAAAAAACAGGTGATCAAACACAAGATGTGGCAGTGTGGACCATATATGTATCCATTTCTTTGATAAGATGCTAGTTATTACAGCATCTTTGACGGGCACGTTCTCTAGTATTCTATGAAGTATGTCATTTGGTAAGTCACCAATGATTATAGATTTCGTTACAACACTAGCTACCTAGCGTAGACTCATGCTTCTTCTCTGAAATATTTTATATTCGACAAATCTATTCGATTGAACATGAATTGAGGATCTATAAATAGTTGCCTTACTAGTAACAGTAGGAGGCAGAAAGCCAATAGGCACTTATCTTGAGTTCTTTAAAGGATTTTAATCTGTTGAACTTCCCAAGTAGGTTCATTCCCTTTGGATTTATTTAATAAATCAATGCTCAAAGAAGTCGTGAAGTCATGTAAACAAATTAAGATTGTCTACTCACAGTCATTTATGGGTATAATACTATGGAACAAAGAAGAGCCCTGTAAAATTCTCAAGAGCAGGAAATGACGCTGAAAAATTGACAATATGCTATTTTCCAGCCCTGCCATAATAATACTTACCCACAACTGATAGTTTTGTTAGAAGAGGGACACTTCTTAAAATAGGGATACTTACCAATATGTATAGACAACAAAAATTATTTTCAACAAAATGGTCATATGTATATGTAATGTGTGTATATATATATATATATATATATATATATCGATATTACATAAATAGTGTATAATCGTGTATAGATAATGTATAACTATGTATCGAATATGTATATATATCTCTATAAATTGTAGGTACAAAAAAGTAAACATTGCAAACAGATTTTGTTTCAATCCTAACCTACTCAAATCTCCTCTAAACAGTCCCAAAATTTATATGTGAGTTCCTCTCAATGTTTCAACTCTTTTGATTCACGTTTGCGGCGCGTCGATTTTAAAAGTCGAAGAGGAAGAGGGAGGAAGATGTCATTAATGGCCCGAAGAAGAAGACAAAGTAGAAAGGAAAAGCAGTAGCGAAAAAGCACTGTGCTTGCAATTGAAAGTGGCCGAATGATCATTTTATGTAATTACTGATAATTGAGTTATTTTGGGTAAGAAATTTTGATCCAATGGACATTTTGTCTAATTTTCCCTTTTAAATATATAGAAAATGTTGTACTGCTTGTGAAGTCAAAGAACCTCAACAGGGGAACATAAATTTCAAATACATCACTTGAAATATTATGCAACACCAACTGCTCAAGCAACAACGAATGAGAGATCAAACTTTCAAGAGATTTGGAATAAATTGCAATTTTACATAATTCAAGGCTAATTAACCTATCAAATCCTTTAAAGGCTGATGGCAGAAGTATTAACCAATTTTCAACAATCAAATGCCTCATTTGAGAACATGAGACTGGAAAATTTAATTCTTTGAATGGGACGAAGAGACGGAAGGGAAAGATGATGATGAGATTAAAATAGATGATATTGAATGGGAAGAAGCGAGATGATCATGAGTTTAAAAGACAGTGCATTCATGAGAGTTGAAGTTTCAAAAGCTTCTATTCGATACTATCAGGATAGTCATTGGTCCATTTGATTTAGTCTCTGAGGGGTAGTATACTATTTTCCATATACTCACAAATGGAATTCACAAGCAATCACCAACCGAATACTGAAAATAGACAGGTAGCAAAATACACAAGCAGACAATTGGAGGTGCCACGATTTGGCTCACTCAGTTCGAAAGAAACATTACTAAACTTTGCGAATTAAGAACTATCCTAGATTGTCAATAGGTCGCAAATTAGGTAATAGAGAAAAGATAGTTTAATTCCTTCCGCAGAAAAACTGATCACTCCTTAGCCTCTTTAGCAGGAGACTCAACTTCACTACCCACAGCATCCCCTTGAGAAGTGTTTCCATTTGATGCATCCCCCTGATAGGGCGTGATGTTGCAGCCTGAAGCTGGATTAACCATTGAACACCTTAACAAGAAAGATTCTCCTCTCATGGATCCACGACCACCATCATACTCACGATAACGATGCAAGTACAAAGCCAAGGGGTTAATGTAGTCATCAAAACCAAACTTGTCCATGGTGCAAAGCACGTCTTCAGCTGTGATGGTCTTGCGCTGATCACTCTGGCAACATTCGTTGGCATCGCCTGTTATGAAGCCTATGAACTCAGAGACACATTCTTGGATGATCAACTTGGAGCCATCGGATATCTTGGCATGGGGAGGAAGGATCTTGTGCATGATTCTGATCACGTTTGCTATTGGCATGAATCGGTCTTGCTCCCGATTGGTGCATTCAAAATGTTCTGCATTGGCAGCAATTGCCTGGTCGAGATGAGCAGGCAGTTCCAGGCTCATCTCCATATCTTAATTGCACACAACAACAAAGCATCAGAGTGAAATGAAAAAGAAGTATTGTATATATCATCAAAATATTCGTCTACTTTCATCAAAATCACATTTTCTATTAATTAACTTTTCAAGTATTGAAGAAATTACAAAACTAATGGCACACAGATATTTATGTTTCACTAATTATTAGCTGGATATGAGAGTAGTACTACTGTAAGACGGCACTATGAATTTTGGACAATATTCATGTGAACACCAAAAGCAAATATTATTTCAACAAAAGATTTGGCCGGTGTGAATACAAACTTGTTAAAGTGACATATAACGCTTCATATATAGTTTTCATCATCTATCTTATTTTGTCTGATCTTCAACTGACCCGCGCATATATCCAAAATTGCCTCTGATATAGGAATATGACAAAATTTTATTGTAACGGACACTACTCTACCCACTGTTTTCATATACTCTATATTTGTAGTACTATTTGTTCTTAAAGTTTATATGTTATGCTTCTTAAACTATGGATAAAGAAATCCTAGCTACATTTTAATTAACTTCTTAAAATGTATTTTAATTTTATGGCAAAAGCAGAGAGTACATATATAGGAAGATCTCCTCAGATCTTTAGGCAATTTTTATGCCAAAATTAAAGCCATTAATTTCTGCAATACAACTAGCTGGTTTTCAAACTTGCTACCTTTAGACGGTATGTTTCTCGCTCTCTCTTTTCATTATTCTTTTTGGAGGAGAGACACGCGTAAAAAAAGGGGTAGAGAGGACATACTACAGGTTAAAAAGATTGCATGTATGCCACTTGTTTCCATTTTGTCTTTACAGTTCCAAGAGAAAACCAGAAATGGCTGTGTCGATCACCATTACCATGAATCGATCCATTGATCTTTGATATACAAACAACTAGCTTTGCAAATATATATATATATATAGATATGGAAAAAATTATGCATATATAGCCCCTGGCTAATTAAAGATGATGATACAGCAAGCTAAGAAACGTATACAAGTTGCAGCTCTTCATTTTTACCAGATCAACTGATATATATACACACACTCAACAGAGTGGAGTCTGGAAGAGTGATGTACACGTAGCCTTACCCCTACCTTGTGAAGGTAGAGAGATTGTTCATAATAGAGACGCTCGGCTTGAGTAAGCATATCAAAATCAAATATATAAAGCAAATACAAAGTTTTACGAATGTTCCATCGGAAGGGGAATGCATTTGTAAAAGTAAAAGAGAAGCTAGGTAGCATACCAGGCGAAGGGGAACGGATTGGGGTTGGTTGTGGGGATCTGCGATAGCTATGAAATCCTCCATTTCCTGAACCAACAAGATTACCATCATCCATCTCTCTCTCTCTCTCTCTCTACAGATATATATATCTCTATATAGTATATGGCTATTGGCAACTAATAAGTGCCATATTTATAGCTACAATATTTAAGTGAAAAAGGAGACACCTGGCAACACGGCGTTGTGAACGAGAAGAGCTTTCACAGTTGGGCAGATGAGCATTGACCAGAAACGACATAACTATATACTACTACTTCCTCCATCTCAAAATAAGTGTCACTTTAGCTCATTTCACGCCCACTATCAAAATAATAAATTGAAGGTATAGTAGTTCTTTAATACTAGAGTAAAGATGAAAAAACATACTAATTTTGTCTTGAATTCCTATGATGAAACTTATTTTGGGACTAATTTTTTTTTTTGCTCAAGTGACTCTTATTTTGGGACAGAAGGAGTATATATTACCCTTTGAAATATAAGCTTATTATATATTAATAAAAATATATGCTTATTATATCACCCTTTGAAAATAACAATTTCAATATTTTGAAAAATGTATTGGGAAATGATTAGAATTTAATAATAAGGGTAAAATAGGTATAAAATGAAAAGTTATTTCTTGATTTTCGAACTCGACAAGTTAAAGTGGATATCTATTTATAGTGAACAAGTAAAAATGAACTTGATGGAGTAGGAGCCAAGAAGGCATATCATAAAAATAGAGCGGCTCCGTCAGTTTCTCAACCTGTATTAGAAAAATAATCGTTGTATGCAAAGTCTTTGAAAACTAACCACTTTTTAGCGTGGAATTAAAATCTGGATAAAAATAAGCTTTGGAAAGGAAATGAATACAACACAATCCAACTTGGAGATTCCAACACAATGTAAAATTCAAAACATGTATGTAAAATACAACATAATGTGCTGGAGTTTGAACTCTTACGAGTTCAAATTCCAACACAGTGTGGAGTTTGTATATGAGTTATGGATTTTACTCCGTCTTCGACTACACAGAGATTGCAGACCACATCACTCAATCCAACTTCAGCACAAACTGAAACTCCAGCACCGGGATATAATAACTGTCTGGAAATAAATGCTACCCCAAATATAATAAATTAATGAAAGTGTGTACAATTAGCTTGATTTGAGACTTTTTGTTTCATTGATATTCAGTGGAATTTTTATTTTATTTTTTCTAAATATTACTTCCTCTATTCCATATTAAGTGAATGGTTGGACATAAATCAAAGACTATATTTCATTGTCAACCGTTTGATTATTTCCAAACTATTTTACTAGAAAAAGTAAATTAGTAAAGTCAATTTTCTTGAACTTTGAATAATTCACTTCAATTAGGAAAAACGTTTTAACAATTTACTTAATATGAACTAGAGGAAATATCATGCAACAACAATAACTATATCTCAATCCCAAACAAGTAGGTATAGTCATGTAGATTACTAGATTATATGAATCGTCACTACATTTTATTGGCCATACTTTTTATTGTTTGGACCTTGATTTTAGCTAAGTACGAATTTTGTTTACCACAGATTCCTTTTCTTGAGGAATAATTTGTCATCTGCATCCTTTGACACTCTATCTACGCCTGAAGTGCAATATTCTATGAATTGAAAAAGTTTCCCACGAGTTTTTGCATGCAGTTAAGTTAGTTTGGAATTGAGTTAGATCTTCAGAAAGGCTTAATCCAGCCACAGAGAATTGACCAAGTACAGAAGAGCAACCCACAACAAGACTTTCAAATAAACAACATTAATTGACTTTTGAGTATTCATTATATAGATTGTGCTCAATTAGCATTCTCTCCAGCACAAGAGACTATAGTACATCTTAACTTAACTTCCCTGAGGTGATTAAATGTCACATCTGAGAAAGCTTCCAATTCAAGACAATATGGAATATCATCATCTTCATCAATCACCTAAGAAGGATTATCAACAACCCAGCTCTCAAAACTTATTCGAGGATACTGGAATCGGTGATAGACTTCTTGAATAAGTGTACTTGTAGATTAATGCGTTCAAGCAAACATTCATGCACCTCAATTTTTTACGGGATGTCTTTCTCGTCCAACCAAAATTGTGTAACTAATTTTGGTACAAAAACTTATTGTCGTTGGGTAACCATTTGTGAAACTTACCAATATAGAATGCAAACTTTTGTCATCCACAATGGAACAACTTACATATGCCAAAGCAAATACGACTATGAATGGAACAATATCAAACGCATAAAATTAGTAATTTTTTGTAGAACAGATCAACCTCCATTCAGTTTAAAAAATGACATCAACGCACTTTATACACAAAAGTTGTAATACACCACTGGGATTGACGCATCCTTGATCTGGGGAAAACAGGTTGTAAATACTCAACCTCTACTGCTTTCGGTAATGCTCGATGAATGCATCTTAGCTGTTCCCTCAACTGTTCCTTGAAGCTTGTGACATTTCCTTGATTGCACTGTTCAATAATCATCCTCTCAAATTTTTTAGAATGAGATATGAGGACCCTTATTAAGTACATTTCAGTACTTGATCCCTTAAATTTCCTTAACCTCACTGTTTGAATCAATTTCAAAGCTTCATTCACACGGTCTTCTTCCATTGATAAGTAAGATAAATGTTTCGCTGAGTCCCTCGATGTCTCATCAACCTGAAGAAAAATATTCATAATAGTCAACCTATAGGCTACATTCCCAAAAGATACATACTTTTCTATTTAGGCAGTGTAGTTAGACTGGACACTAACTGTAATGAAAAAAAAAATACATAAGAAATTTGTGGTTTAAAATAAATCAGGACTAAAAAAACACGTCACGATGAAATTTTTTTTCATAATTTCAATATTGAAAGATATGACGTAAAACAACAGATATAGTATATACATAAAACTCTTCTTATTAGGTACAATATGTCTTACCTTCACAACCTCATCTATTTCTCGTTCATAAAGATTGGGAGAATTGCGAAGCAGGCAAAATGCACAAGAAATACTTTCAACTGAAATTTTGAAGTAATAAATTTTCAGGCTTTGCAGATTTAGTGGCCGGAGAAGCCTGTCTGGCACGCGAACAGATCCTAG
This sequence comes from Solanum appendiculatum, assembly GCA_018342035.1. NCBI lineage: Eukaryota > Viridiplantae > Streptophyta > Magnoliopsida > Solanales > Solanaceae > Solanum > Solanum appendiculatum. The sequence continues at coordinate 151,114 of JAGDQO010000453.1, forward strand.
TTTCTGAAACAATAAATTTGCAGAAAAAGTGAAATTATGGGGTGTTAGTTCATTAGAACAGCTAGGAATCAAAACCACATAAGAAAAAAGGTAATAGTGTCACCTCTAGGGAAGTTCCATTCAAGCAGAGGTGCTTAATGATTCTAAAGATTGGGTTCACATTAGAACACTGAAATGTAATTTTATAGCTGCTAAGGATAAAAAAGTTCTCAAGTTCTAGAGAAACCAAAGTAACAGAATCAACACCAACCCAAAATCTCAACTCCAAAGTCTCAAGCATTGGCAGATTAAGTTTGTCTTCTGATCCTCGATGACCAGCAATTTTAGAATGTTCTAACTGAAAGCTAGTAAGATTGGAAAATTGTGTACCATCCAGAAGCTTAAAGATACACCTTGAGAGCTTCAAATGTGTCAATGTTGCACAAGTAAATACTCTATTAGGCAACACGTAATTTTCATTGTTTGCCATATCGAGAGTGAGCTTCTAGACACCATGCTTCGAGACAAAAATGATGCATTGATCCACATCTGACTGTGCTAGTTTGCACGTACTCGAGATGAGATGAATCCCCATAATATTTCCAGTATGTTGCATTAGAATTTTATGAATAACAGTTGCAGCAGAAACACCAATATTAGACACATACTGAAAAAATAGGGGATCAAACACAAGGGGTGGCAGTGTGGACCATATATGTATCCATTTCTTCGATAAGACGCCAGTTCTTGCAGCATCTTGGATGGGCATACACTTAGTATTGTATGTAGTATGACATTTGGTAAGTCACCGATAGTGGTAGACTTCCTCGCGTTACTAGCTACCTCACCCATACTTATTCTCTGAAGTATTTTACAATTTTAGAGTATTTTAATTGAACATGAATTGAGGGTCTATAAATAGTTGCATTAGTTTGTGGAAATTACTGCACAGTGGTTGAATAGGAAAGAAAGCCAAATTGGAACTTGTATTGAGTTCTTCAAAGGACTTTTTTGTTGAAGTTCCCTACTCTGTTCATTCCCATTGAATTCATTTAACAAATCAAGTTTTATTGAGTTCTTCAATGGACTTTTTGTTGAACTTCCCAATTCTGTTCATTCCTATTTAATTCATTTAACATATCAAGGATTTTACTTGTCTAGTATTGACTTGACACACTCTTTAATTCAGTAAATAGAATATCAATTTTACTTTATCACTCTTTGAATATACTCCCTCTGTCCAACAATAGTTGTCCACTATTGACTTGGCACACCCTTGAGAAATAATAAATAATAGGGATAATATTACTATTTTATCCTTTGGCATTATTAAATTTGATGATTTGAGAAATGTGTTAGATGATAAGTGGTATTTAACTCCAAGGATAAAATAGACACAAAAGGTAAATTATCTCTTGATTTTTTAAACTGGACAAGCATTGTTGGACAACTATTTTTAGTATAGTGGACAACTTGTCATGACCCGACCTCTCGAGTCATGATGGCTCCTACCACCCCACCAGTAGGCCAGCCAAAACCCTATCCCGGAACTTAACAGTAACGGGACTAAGGGTGGAAACTAACCTCAGCTAAGCGGAAACACACAATAAGAACACATAACGAAACCAAACTATATTTACAAGACACCTCCCAGAACCTGGAAGTCACAAGTACAGAACTACTAACAAGAGTACAAGTCTCAAAAGTGAACCACAGAAACAAACTGTCTCGAAAGCAAAAGACAAGTCAAAATATAAATACAGAAGGAGACAGGTAATCCCAGAACGCCATGTGCTCACCCTCATCTCCTGAACAGACAGCTGCTGGCTCGAACTCAACGCTGAGAACTGGTGCTCTGACCTGCATCACGAAAATAGATGCAGAGTGTAGCATGAGTACCAAAATAACCGGTACCTAGTAGACATCATAGGCCGATTGAGCAAGAAAGGTAAAAACACGCAGACAAGATAAAATCAATGCAACCGAGGTCAACAGATCGAGAAAGGAGTAACGGAAAGTAAAGCTAAGAGTATCACATTAAACCTAACTGGGCCCCCATAAGACCCGCTAGGCATACTCAAGCAAAGACAAACAAGAACCCGAACGGACCCCCATAAGCCCGACGAGTACATAGAAAAACTACAACTACGGAAATAAGGGAACCCAACTCCAAAAGCCTTAACACCCATGGGCCTCGAACTCCAAAAGAGAGAGAAACTGGGCCTCGAACCCAAACCATATGGGCCTCAAACCCAATAAAGATAGAACCTGGGCCTTGAACCCAAACCATCAGTCTCAGGCTGAAAATAACGGACTCTAACCATGTAACGTCAACCTCGGACTGGAAATAACTGCCTCGAACCGTAACTAATAGAACCTGGGCCTCGAACCCAAACTATCAGTCTCAAGCTGGAAATAACGGACTCTAACCGTATAACGTCAGCCTTGGACTAGAAAATAACACCTCTCGCTCTACAGTCTCAAGCAAAAAATAACGGACTCTAACCGTGTAACGTCAGCCTCGGACTGGAGCTAGCAGCCCTCGCTCAACAGTCTCGAGCTGGAACTAACGGACTCTAACTGTGTAACATCAGACTCAGACTGGAGCTAGCCACCTCGAACCGAATCAATCCACCACCAACCAGCTCCACACAAGGCTAGGTACCGTGGGACACCGCCCCCACTAGGATATCAACCGAAGGCTCCCAGTCTATCACAACCCAACTGTCAATCGGCTCAATAACAAAATCTTCTGGCAGCACCCCAAAACCGCAGAGAGAGGAAGAGAAAGAATAGAAAATCTGGAAAGCCACGAATTCGCCTAAACTAAGGCCCATACAATCAGACCCAAGTTTGCTATACCAGTTTACAAGGATCTAGTCCATCCGAATCGACGTCGGATACACACTCAAGTCAACCAGGTGCATGGGACTTAGACAACACTACCCTAGCCTATTCTAAGGTCGAAAATATCACCGCAATCATCAAACACAAGAAAACAACCCGAACCCATGCATGCAACAGATAACCACCCAACAGATAGCCCACAACAATTCATCAACAACCCAATCCAACACCCCACTCTAAAGCATGATATTAACCCCGAACAGTCCAAAAATAAACCCAAAACGAAGAAATCAGAGCAGAAGAACAGAAATACTAGCTATCCAACCCGGATTCACACAAGTCTACAAGTAATTACGCATTCAAGCTCAATCCAGGAGGAAGGGAAGCCGTAACCTACCAAAAAGCCGATCACGCGCTCTCCAAGTCACTCTGCCGGAGCTTTCCCCTTCCGAACTGCCTCAGACTGCTTTCACACTGCCAAAAATAGAGTCACGGCGTCAATACGATCGTTTAGACACTAAAATCATCAAAATCGGAGACAGACCAATTTTGGAATCAAAATCGGGAAATGTGGGATCCGCTCCGAAATTTCAAGAATTGACTCTGTGAAGAGGTCCTAAAACTTCCCCCGAGCTTGTGTTCCAAAATGAAGCACCTCTCGGGGCTCGAAACAGCTCCATGCAACAACAAACCAAAATGCAAAACTTTACACAAAAAAGAGACTTGAGGCAGCCACTTACAACGCAGGTACTCCACAATCGGAGACTTTTCGACACACTCCGGAAAGTCACCCACATAGACAACAAGATTCCGAGCACCTGGGACTTCGAATCGCCCAAAACAGAGCTCTAGAACTCGAGATATCGAAGTTTTAAAATGAGGCCAGAATCTGATTTTTCGCTATTAAATAGCAGCAGTTCTGGTCGCTAAACACTAAATCTGGTCGCTACAAGTCTAAATTCTGGTCGCTAAAGGTCTGCACCAGCAACCAGATTTTGCTATTTTCCAAAGTGTCCGAACGGGCCCTCGGAATTCGTTCAGGACCCGATGAAAATAAACCAGATATGCTACCCCACTAAATTTGACATTTCGGACTCAATGGCGCAGTCGGAATTTCCATACGAGGTTATTTCGATAAAAAGTAGGTCCCACACCCAAATGCCATTTTTAGCCAATTTCTACAACGGGCCTCAGAATAAGACCGGAAGCCCCCGGTAGCTCTCGAAGGGTCATTCTGGACCAAACTCGGAATTTTTGAACTAACCGCGCTGACGGAATCCTCATCCGAGAGCGTTTTCCAAGAATTTTGACCAAAGTCAACCTTATGCCAAATGTCAAAGGCTAAAGAGATAACTGGCCCCAAAATCACACCGGAAGCCCCGGGACTCAGGCCAACCATGCTTCTAGCCTAATTTGACTGCTCTGGAGCTGATGGAACCGTTAGAATTCCCATCTGAGGTCGTTTACCTGAAGTTATGATCGAAATCAACTTTTCAAGGTTCAAAAGCTCCAAAACAGGCATAAAAACCAAACGAGCGACCAGGTGACCGAACCAACAGTGCCAGCAAGTCAGAAATGACTTGGGGTCGCTACAAGGAAGCTCTAACCGACAGAAAAGAGGCACAAACACGCAAATGACCTGAAGGGTTATTACTTAACTATTGTTGGACGGAGGAAGTATAATGAATTCAATGCTTTAGGAAATGTATTGGAAAAATGACTATAGTTAATAATAAGTATAAATTAAGAAGTATTTCCTCTGTTCATTTATTACTTGTCACTCTTTGCTTCACGAGTGTGAATTTTAGTAATCTTCGAAGCTAAATTTGATTGACTCAACATTTTAAATTTTAAATTTAGATGTTCGAAAGCTATATGAAAAATTTGTAAGTTGCAATCCTTCTAGTATCAATACAATGAAAAAATGTATTTTAAAATGTTGGTCAAAGTTTTTGTAGTTTGACTCTCGAGAAGCAAAATGTGACATGATTTCTGCCGCTTTCATTTTTGCTGTTAGATTGTCCATAGGAACGGAGAGAGTAATTAATAAAAGAATAAGTTTATTATATCACCCTTTGAATATAACAAATTCAATATTTTGAAAAATGTATTGGGAAATAAATAGTATTTAATAATAAGGGTAAAATAGGTATAGAAAGCTAAGTTATTTCTAGACATGTTAAAGTGAAATGGACTGATGGGAGTAGAATTCAAGAAGGCATATCATAGCACGGGTCCGTCACTTTCTCAACCTGTATTAGAAAAATAATCGTTGTTTGCAAAGTAGTTGAAAACTAACCATTTTTAGTGTGGAATTAAAATGTGGATTAAAATACGCTTTGGTTAAACATGGAAAAATCTCGACAATATTGGAGATTTGAACTTTTGTAATTGAAACTCCAACACAATGTAAAATTCAAAACATGTAAAATACAACATAATGCGCTGGAATTTGAACTTTTAAGAGTTCAAATTCCAACAGTGTGATGGAGTTCGTATATGAGTTGTGGCTTTCACTCCGTCTTCTACTACACAGAGACTGCCGACCACATCACACAATCCAACTTCAGCACAAACTGAAACTCCAGCACCAGAGTTTTTTTCTTATTACACTGTGGCAGAGGAATCTCATGATGCTTTTAATGGATTATTTGCGCCTGAGATATGTTTTTCATCAAAAAGGAAAAAAAGACGTCAATCTCGTCTGCATTGTCAAACGAACCATAAAAGAAAAGGGAATCAATAAAAAAACATGAATAGCTACAATCACCTAAAAGCTTCCACTTTTTTGCCCCCCTTAGAGTTGGAATTTTTTTACTTCATTTTTTATTTCTGAAAGAGAGTAATGAGTACAGTCATTCAGTAAAAAGTTTTGGAGAATGAGCAAGTATTACTTGTATCAAGTACATTTCAGTAGTTGTCCCTTTGAATTTCCTCAACTTCACAGTTCGAATTGTCCTCAGAGCTTTACTCACTTCTCTTTCTGCCTTTGACAAGAAAGCAAATAGTTCCTTTGTGTGACGTATTGTTTCATCTACCTGAGGAAAGAAAATATTGTACAGCACAGTTCAAAACACTTCCAAATCAGTAAATAATGGGCTCACCCTTCTACCCTTCTTCATTTAATACCAAGCGGTGCAGGGTTCAAACCCACGACATGCGCCTGTGCGTACACACAGACACACACGTACATATATAATTGTAATGCCTTGTAATTATTAGTCAAGGTATGTCTTACCTTCACAACTTCATCTATGTCAAGTTCAACAAGGTTAGGTGAATTCCGTAATAGGCAGAGTGCACAGGTAATACGTTTCACAGAAATCTTGAAGTCACAAATTCTCAAGCTTTGCAAGTTTAGTGATACATCAAGCATATCTGGCACAGGAACCGACCCTAAGTTCTAAGAGGCAGCAAAAACATTAGAATAAATAGTTAGTGCTTCATTTTACAAATAAAAAGAAAATAAGTCAAGTCATTTTCTCACCTTTAGGGATGAGCCATCCAAACATAGGTGCTTAATCCTTTCAAATATTGGGTTCAGATAGAAACACTCAAACGTTACCGTATAGCTGCTAATGATAGACAAGTTCATAAGTTTTGGAGAAACCATATCAACAGAATCAACATCAACACAAAATATCAATTGTAAAGTCTCAAGCATTGGCAGAAAAAGAGTAGTTAATCCAACAGGACTGACAAATTCAGAATGTTCTAGCTGAAGGCTAATAAGATTGAGAAATTGGGTACCATCTGGCAGCTTAAAGATACACCTTGAGAGCTTCAAATGTGTCAATGTTGCACAAGTAAATATGCTATCAGGCAACGCATATTTTTCATCGTTGGCCATATCTAGAGTGAGCTTATGGACTCCATGATTCGATACAAAGATGACGCATTGATCCACATCTAACTGAGATAATTTGTGTGTTTCAGAGATAAGATGAAATCCCAGAACATTTCCAGTATGTTCCACTAAAATTTTATGCATTACGCTTGCAGCAGAAGCACCAATATGAGATACATACTGAAAAAACAGGGGATCAAACACAAGGTATGGCTGTGTGGACCATAACTTTCTCCATTGCTTCGATAAGATGCTAGTTCTTGCAGCATATTTGATGGGCATGAGCTCTAGTATTTTATGTAGTATGTCAATTGGTAAGTCGCAAATAATAAACTTACTCAGATCACTAGCTAACTTGCTTCTAGCATATTGACTCATACTTAATTTTTTTCTGTAAATACTTTATTCAGATATTTGATTCAACATGAATTGAGGTCTATAAATAGATTTTAATGAACAGTTTTTATGTTGGAAGAAAACCAATGGACACGTTCTTGAGTTCTTCAAAGGTCTTTTTCTTGAACTTCCCAAATTTGTTTCATTTTCCCATAAGATTTATTTAACAAAATAAAGTTGGAGTTAATATTTTAAACAGAGCATCTAGATAAATGGATTCACATTGATTAACTGTCCCGAAATAAATGCTACCCCCAAATCTTACTGCCTCTAGTTCATATTAAGTGAATTGAAAAATATTTAATGACATAAATCAGAGACTACATTTCACTGTTATCCTTTTGATTATTTCTAAACTATTTTAGTAGAAAAAGTAAATTAATTAAGAACCTCACTAAATGAAGCTTAAGCATAAAAAAAAAATAGTCTCAACAATTCTCTTCAACTTTGAATAATTCACTTATTTTCAATTAGGAAAAAAATCTTAACTATTCACTTAATATGAACTAGAGCAAGTATCATACAACAACAATAAGTTTGAACTCAAGCATAAACAAGTGGGGTCGACTATATGAATTGTCACTACATTTTATTGGCCATACTTTTTATTGTTTAGACCTTTTTTTTAGTTAAGTATGAATTTTGTTTACAATAGTGTGCTTTTCATAGATTCCTTTTCTCGAGGAATAATCCGTAACCGCATCCTTAGACACAAATACTTAACTCATGTCGTAAGTCTCATTTCATAGATCAGTCAAGAACATGCTCTAAATGTAAAATCCCTTGGCATTGTAATACCAAATTCATAATGAAACAGATTAGTCACTATAATAATTATGAACAACTTCTACTTCAGGTGATGCACTCCGAAACAAGTTTAGCACAATGAGGATTGTGATTGTTTTGCTAGCATGATCATCTGCTGTCAAGGTCTCAATTAGCATTCTCTCCAACACGGGAGACTTGGCCAACAAAAGCTTGATAAGTTGCATCTCAGAGTCTGTGCCTATAGTACGCCTTAGCTTAACTTTCCTGAGGTGATTAAATGTCAAGTCTTAGAAAGCTTAAAATTCAAGACATTCTGGAATATTGAGGTCTGAGGATAAGAATTTACAGTGATTAGTACTTTCTTGATGTTCTTCAGAGTTTACCTAATGTATAAGAATTGGTCGAAGAAAGATTCAGGAATTGGTGATCGAATTGGTGATCGACTTCTTGAATAATTTTACTTGTACATTGTGTTCAAGCAAGCTTTTATGCACCTCGAGTTTTTGCTGAATGTCTTCATCGTCCAACCAAAATTGTGTAATTAATTTTGGTACAAAAATGTAATGGTCAGGGTAACCATTTATGAAATTTACCAATATTGAATGCAAACTTTTATCATCCGCAATGGAACATCTTACATATGACAAAGCAAATCCAACTATAAATGGGATGATATCAAACACATAAAATACGTAAACAAAATCAACTTCCTTTGCTGCTAGATAGTAAGCGGCAGGGGAAAGCTAGCTGAAGATGTATAGAATGCCCTGTTAGAGAGAAGCCGATTCGCCTTAAGAAAGTATTTTCGAACTAATGCCAGTTCAATTTAATTATGAAATTGATGCACTTTATACCAAAAAAGTCGTTTTACACCACAGGGATCGACGCATTCTTGAGTACTTAACCAGTACTGATTTTTGTGATGCTCGAGGAATGCAGCTTAGCAATTCACTCAATTGTTCCTCAAAACTTGTGGCATTTCCTTTACCGCACTGTTCAATAATCATCCTCTCAATTTTTTTAGAATGAGAAATGAAGACTCTTATCAAGTACATTTCAGTACTTGATCCCTTGAATTTCCTTAAACTCATTGTTCGAATCATTCTCAGAGCTTCTTCAACACAGTCTTCTTCTCTTGATAAGTAAGATAACAGTTTCGTTGAGCCCTCAATGTCTCATCAACCTGAAGAAAAAGATACATAATAGTCAACCTAATTCCCAAAAGATACATACTTTTCAATTTTGGCGGCCTAATTAGACCGGGCAAAAACTGTTAACAAACATAAAACTCAAGAAATTTGTGGTTTTAAATATTTCACGACACATACGTGACTAAAAAACATGTCAAGATGTAAAGTTCATATACAATTTCAAATATAAAAAGATATGATCAAACAACAAAGATAGTATATACATAGAACTGTACTTAGTAGGCAGGTATATTTTACCTTCACAACCTCATCTATTTCAATTGCATAAAGGTTAGAAGAATTGCGAAGCAGGTAAAATGCGCATGAAATACTTTCAACTGAAATTTTAAAGTCAAAAATTTTCAGGCTTTGCAATTTTAGTGGCCGGCGAAGCCTGTCTTTCACATAAACCGTCTGTAATTTCTGCAACAACAGATTAGCAGAAAAAGTGAAATTATGGAGTGTTAGTTAATATGTTAGAACAGCTAAGAATCAAGAACACATAAGCAAAAAGGTAATTTTGTCACCTCTAGGGATGTTCCATTCAGGCAGAGGTGTTTAATCCTTGCAAAGATTGGGTTCACATTAAAACACTGAAATGTAATTGTATAGCTGCTAACGATAGACATGTTGTCAAGTTTTGGAGAAACCAAATAAACAGAATCAACGCCAACACAAAATCTCAACTCCAAAGTCTCAAGCATTGGCAGATTAAGTTCATCTTCTGATCCTCGATGACCAGCAATTTTAGAATGTTCTAGATGAAGGCTAATAACATTGGGAAATTGGGTACCATCCGGAAGCTTAAAGACACACCTTGAGAGCTTCAAATATGTCAATGTTGCATAAGTAAATACTCTATTAGGCAACATGTAATTTTCATTGTTTGCAATATCGAGAGTGAGCTTCTGGATACCATGCTTCGAGACAAAAATGATGCATTGATCCACATCTGACTGTGCTAGTTTGCACGTACTCAAGGTAAGATGAAATCCCATAATATTTCCAGTGTGCTGCATTAGAATCTTATGAATTATGGTTGCAGCAGAAGCACCAATATTAGATACATACTGAAAAAACAGGTGATCAAACACAAGGTGTGGCAGTGTGGACCATATATGTATCCATTTCTTCGATAAGACGCTAGTTCTTGCAGCATCTTGGATGGGCATAAACTCTAGTATTGTATGCAGTATGCGATTTGGTAAGTCATCGATAGTGGTAGACTTCCTCGCGTTACTAGCTACCTCACCCATACTTCTTCTTTGAAATATTTTACAATTCTGTTTTGATTGAACATGAATTGAGGGTCTATAAATAGTTTCCGTACTCTTAATTTGTGGATATTACTGCACAGTTGTTAAATAGGAAAGAAAGCCAATATGCACTTTTATTGAGTTCTTCAAAGGACCTTTTGTTGAACTTCCCAAGTGTGGTCATTCCCATTGAATTCATTAAACAAAATCAACACTGGAACCAAGATTTAGATGTTAAATTAATTGAATATATTATTTTTAAAATTTAGATGTTCGAAAACTAGATGAAAAATTTTAGAAGTTGCAATCCTACTAGTATTAATACAATGAAAAAATACATCTTAAAATGCTGGTTAAAGTTTTTATAATTCTCGAGAAGTGAAACATGGCAAGTAAAAGTTAACCGAATGAGTAATTAATAAAAAAATAACTTTATTAAATAACCCTTTGAATATAATAAGTTAATTATTTTGAAAAATATATTGGGAAATGAATAGTACTTGATAATAAGGGTAGAATATGTATAAGATTGTAAGTTATTTCTTGATTATATAAACTAGACAAGTTCAAGTTGACATCTTTTCTCGTATAAGTGAACAAGTAAAAAAGGGCTGAGCGAGCCGGAGTCAAGAAGGTACAACTTACTTAAGAACGCCTAGTTCTCAATTTTTTCCAGAGTTAATTGGAAGTTCTCTTTCATACAACTTACAAGAAATTAAGTACACTGATTTGGGGAACTCAAAACACACTTTGGATAACCAATCACTCGAAATAGTTCTGAATGATAAAAGTTTGAGCAATCTAAGAAAATGTCTAATGATCAAAAATTTAATATTTCAATAGACTAAGTTACTATAAAAATTAAAAATACGCAGTTATCTAGGTTCTTGCATTAGTTTTAATCTTCTGAAGTATACAAATCTTCTTAAATATTTCAATTACTATTGTTTGAGATTGAAGTAGCGTAGTTGCTATTGCTGTTGAATTTTTAGTACTGCAATCACCGACTATTGGGAAAAAAAATTTACTAACTCGTTTGGAAGTATGAGGTTGAATTAAGTACAACGTCCAATTTAATCTTCAACGATCTAATTTCACAAATCAATAGGATTACAAGTGGAAAAAAGGGGTGAAATTATGCAAAGACTCCCAATAGATATGTGCAGATTATATTCAATATTCAATTTAAATGTGAAATAAATCAATTCACCTGACCAATAAGTCGTAATATACCACTTCTTGAATCAGTCCTAAATGTACTTTATTTCTGCTATTGGTGATGCCTGATCATAGCTTACAAGTTCCTTCAAACGTTCAATATAGCATGTGGCATTACTACTTCTCTTGCACTGTTTCGATGTTCATCCTCTCGTGATTTGGAGAATGATCAAGGATGACTTCTAGCAAGTACATTTCAATAACTGTCCCTCTGAAATTCCCGAACCTCACTGTTCGAATCATCCTCAGAGCTTCACTGATCACTTGGTTGTGTGCCTTCAAGTAATAAAACAGTTTTGTTTTGTGACCTCGTGTCGCTTCAACCTAAAAGAAAGAATAATACAGAACCAAATCAGTCAATACACATTCTTGAAGATACATTTACATAGCAAACTCAAAATATATAGCTAAAGTTGTTAAATATTTAATAGAGGCACTAAATACAACTCCATGAATCAGGAAAATGAAGGCTGCATATAAGATATATAATACAATCATACACGAAATTAGAAATTTCGCTAAGGGTGTTCAAGATTTACTAAATATGCAGGATAGAGCTATACCTAGTGGTGAAATCAAAAAATTCACCAAGGGTATCCAAGATTCAATTATGTATAGAAAGTAATACATAACCTATTTCGCAGTATAATTTTTCGTTAAACAATGTTTAACTAATGGACTTTGATCTACAGCTTTTGAGCCTATGTAGCTCCCCACAACTCTTGTTATTCACGATGTGTGTCTTACCTTCACAATTTCATCTATGTAGAGTTCAACAAGTTCAGAAGAATTCCTCAGTAGGCAAAGTAGACAGAAAATATGCTTAACAGAAATCTTCAAGTCACAAATTTTCAGGCTTTGCAAGTTTAGTGATACATCAAGCCTATCTATCCTAAGTTCTGAAAAAAAACAACAACAAAAACATCTGAGATTTGATTACTTAGTATAGCAAATTTTTTTAAAAAAATGCAAGGTATTGATTAATATTCTCGCCTTTAGGGATGAGTCATCCAAGCAGAGGTGCTTAATCCTTTCAAAGAACGGGTTCACATTAAAAGACTGAAACGTAACTGTATAGCAGCTAAGGATAGACAAGTTCACAAGCTTTGGACAAACCAAATTAACAGAATCAACATTAACAGAACATATTAACTCCAAAGTCTCAAGTATTGGCAGAATAAGAGTTATGTTATTCGATCCAACAGGACAGTCAATTGCAGAATGTTCTAACTGAAGGCTAACAAGATTGGGGAATTGGGTATCAACAGGCAGCTTAAAGATACACCTCAATAGCTTCAAATGTGTCAACGTTGAACAAGTAAATATGCTATCAGGCAACGCATATTTTTCATCCTTGGCCATATCTAGAGTGAGCTTCTGGACACCATCATTCGAGACAAAAGTAATGAATTGATCCACATCTGACTGTAACATTGTGTGTGACTCCGACATAAGACGGAATCCCTGAATATTTTCAGTATGATGCATTAGAATTTTACGGATTATGCTTGCAGCAGAAGCCCCAACATGATGAAAAAACAGGTGATCAAACACAAGATGTGGCAGTGTGGACCATATATGTATCCATATCTTTGATAAGATGCTAGTTATTACAGCATCTTTGATGGGCACGTTCTCTAGTATTCTATGAAGTATGTCATTTGGTAAGTCACCAATGATTGTAGATTTCGTTACATCACTAGCTACCTCGCGTAGACTCATGCTTCTTCTCTGAAATATTTTATATTCGACAAATCTATTCGATTGAACATGAATTGAGGATCTATAAATAGTTGCCTTACTAGTAACAGTAGGAGGCAGAAAGCCAATAGGCACTTATCTTGAGTTCTTTAAAGGACTTTTAATCTGTTGAACTTCCCAAGTAGGTTCATTCCCTTTGGATTTATTTAATAAATCAATGCTCAAAGAAGTCGTGAAGTCATGTAAACAAATTAAGATTGTCTACTCACAGTCATTTATGGGTATAATACTATGGAACAAAGAAGAGCCCTGTAAAATTCTCAAGAGCAGGAAATGACACTGAAAAATTGACAATATGCTATTTTCCAGCCCTGCCATAATAATACTTACCCACAACTGATAGTTTTGTTAGAAGAGGGACACTTCTTCTAATAGGGATACTTACCAATATGTATAGACAACAAAAATTACTTTCAACAAAATGGTCATATGTATATGTAATGTGTGTGTATATATATATATCGATATTACATAAATAGTGTATAATCGTGTATAGGTGATGTATAACTATGTATCGAATATGTATATATATCTATATACATTGTTGGTACAAAAAAGTAAACTTTGCAAACAGATTTTGTTTCAATCCTAACCGACACAAATCTCCTCTAAACAGTCCCAAAATTTATATGTGAGTTCCTCTCAATGTTTCAACTCTTTCGATATATTATTCACTCAAAATGATTCACGTTTGCGGCGCGTCGATTTTAAAAGTCGAAGAGGAAGAGGGAGGAAGATGTCATTAATGGCCCGAAGAAGAAGACAAAGTAGAAAGGAAAAGCAGTAGCGAAAAAGCACTGTGCTTGCAATTGAAAGTGGCCGAATGATCATTTTATGTAATTACTGATAATTGAGTTATTTTGGGTAAGAAATTTTGATCCAATGGACATTTTGTCTAATCTTCCCTTTTAAATATATAGAAAATGTTGTACTGCTTGTGAAGTCAAAGAACCTCAACAGGGGAACATAAATTTCAAATACATCACTTGAAATATTATGCAACACCAACTGCTCAAGCAACAAGGAATGAGAGATCAAACTTTCAAGAGATTTGGAATAAATTGCAATTTTACATAATTCAAGGCTAATTAACCTATCAAATCCTTTAAAGGCTGATGGCAGAAGTATTAACCAATTTTCAACAATCAAATGCCTCATTTGAGAACATGAGACTGGAAAATTTAATTCTTTGAATGGGACGAAGAGACGGAAGGGAAAGATGATGATGAGATTAAAATAGATAACATTGAATGGGAAGAAGCGAGATGATCATGAGTTTAAAAGACAGTGCATTCATGAGAGTTGAAGTTTCAAAAGCTTCTATTCGATACTATCAGGATAGTCAATAGTCCATTTGATTTAGTCCCTGAGGGGTAGTATACTATTTTCCATATACTCACAAATGGAATTCACAAGCAATCACCAACCGAATACTGAAAATAGACAGGTAGCAAAATACACAAGCAGACAATTGGAGGGGCCACGATTTGGCTCACTCAGTTCGAAAGAAACATTACTAAACTTTGCGAATTAAGAACTATCCTAGATTGTCAATAGGTCGCAAATTAGGTAATAGAGAAAAGATAGTTTAATTCCTTCCGCAGAAAAACTGATCACTCCTTAGCCTCTTTAGCAGGAGACTCAACTTCACTACCCACAGCATCCCCTTGAGAAGTGTTTCCATTTGATGCATCCCCCTGATAGGGCGTGATGTTGCAGCCTGAAGCTGGATTAACCATTGAACACCTTAACAAGAAAGACTCCCCTCTCATGGATCCACGACCACCATCATACTCACGATAACGATGCAAGTACAAAGCCAAGGGGTTAATGTAGTCATCAAAACCAAACTTGTCCATGGTGCAAAGCACGTCTTCAGCTGTGATGGTCTTGCGCTGATCACTCTGGCAACATTCGTTGGCATCGCCTGTTATGAAGCCTATGAACTCAGAGACACATTCTTGGATGATCAACTTGGAGCCATCGGATATCTTGGCATGGGGAGGAAGGATCTTGTGCATGATTCTGATCACGTTTGCTATTGGCATGAATCGGTCTTGCTCCCGATTGGTGCATTCAAAATGTTCTGCATTGGCAGTAATTGCCTGGTCGAGATGAGCAGGAAGTTCCAGGCTCATCTCCATATCTTAATTGCACACAACAACAAAGCATCAGAGTGAAATGAAAAAGAAGTATTGTATATATCATCAAAATATTCGTCTACTTTCATCAAAATCACATTTTCTATTAATTAACTTTTCAAGTATTGAAGAAATTACAAAACTAATGGCACACAGATATTTATGTTTCACTAATTATTAGATGGATATGAGAGTAGTACTACTGTAAGACGGCACTATGAATTTTGGACAATATTCATGTGAACACCAAAAGCAAATATTATTTCAACAAAAGATATGGCCGGTGTGAATACAAACTTGTTAAAGTGACATATAACGCTTCATATATAGTTTTCATCATCTATCTTATTTTGTCTGATCTTCAACTGACCCGCGCATATATCCAAAATTGCCTCTGATTTAGGAATATGACAAAATTTTATTGTAACGGACACTACTCTACCCACTGTTTTCATATACTCTATATTTGTAGTACTATTTGTTCTTAAAGTTTATATGTTATGCTTCTTAAACTATGGATAAAGAAATCCTAGCTACATTTTAATTAACTTCTTAAAATGTATTTTAATTTTATGGCAAAAGCAGAGAGTACATATATAGGAAGATCTCCTCAGATCTTTAGGCAATTTTTATGCCAAAATTAAAGCCATTAATTTCTGCAATACAACTAGCTGGTTTTCAAACTTGCTACCTTTAGACGGTATGTTTCTCGCTCTCTCTTTTCATTATTCTTTTTGGAGGAGAGACACTCGTAAAAAAAGGGGTAGAGAGGACATACTACAGGTTAAAAAGATTGCATGTATGCCACTTGTTTCCATTTTGTCTTTACAGTTCCAAGAGAAAACCAGAAATGGCTGTGTCGATCACCATTACCATGAATCGATCCATTGATCTTTGATATACAAACAACTAGCTTTGCAAATATATATATATGGAAAAAATTATGCATATATAGCCCCTGGCTAATTAAAGATGATGATACAGCAAGCTAAGAAACGTATACAAGTTGCAGCTCTTCATTTTTACCAGATCAACTGATATATATACACACACTCAACAGAGTGGAGTCTGGAAGAGTGATGTACACGTAGCCTTACCCCTACCTTGTGAAGGTAGAGAGATTGTTCATAATAGAGACGCTCGGCTTGAGTAAGCATATCAAAATCAAATATATAAAGCAAATACAAAGTTTTACGAATGTTCCATCGGAAGGGGAATGCATTTGTAAAAGTAAAAGAGAAGCGAGGTAGCATACCAGGCGAAGGGGAACGGGTTGGGGTTGGTTGTGGGGATCTGCGATAGCTATGAAATCCTCCATTTCCTGAACCAACAAGATTACCATCATCCATCTCTCTCTCTCTCTCTCTCTCTCTACAGATATATATATCTCTATATAGTATATGGCTATTGGCAACTAATAAGTGCCATATTTATAGCTACAATAGTTAAGTGAAAAAGGAGACACCTGGCAACACGGCGTTGTGAACGAGAAGAGCTTTCACAGTTGGGCAGATGAGCATTGACCAGAAACGACATAACTATATACTACTACTTCCTCCATCCCAAAATAAGTGTCACTTTAGCTCATTTCACGCCCATTATCAAAATAATAAATTGAAGGTATAGTAGTTCTTTAATACTAGAGTAAAGATGAAAAAACATACTAATTTTGTCTTGAATTCCTATGATGAAACTTATTTTGGGACTATTTTTTTTTTTTGCTTAAGTGACTCTTATTTTGGGACAAAAGGAGTATATATTACTTTCCGTTTAGTCCAGCCATTTGTCCATTTCCCTAATACTTTTCTCCTTTCTCAACAATTTATAGTTCCAAATTCCAATCCTATTCAAACCGTCCCCATTCATTCAAATTCTCACAAAAACTCCGTCAAGGTTGAACATTTTGATGAAAAACAAAAAACTCCTTATTTGAGAGTACACTAAGCCAGCTATTTATAGACCCCTCAATTCATGTTAAGATATACTGCAGACACTTAAGCACAGTCAGATATGGATCAATTCATCATCTTCGTCTTGAATCATGATATGCGTTTCCTGATAGCATATTTACTTGTGCAACATCGACACATTTGAAGCTATCGAGGTGTATCTTTAAGCTGTCTGATGATACCCAATCCCCAATCTTGTTGGCCTTCAGTTAGAGCATTCTGCAATTGACAGCTCTTTAGGATAAAAAAAAACACTACTGACAGACAGTATTTCGTGTTGATGTTAATTCTGTTGGTTTGGTGTCTCCAAAGTTTGTAGTTAACTTTTGTAATTGACAGTATTCTTTCATAACTTACAAGAAATTACATTTAGTCGTTCGTCAAAGTGTTATCTGATGTATTAATTCATATCTTCCTAAGATATTGGTAAATCTTTTTTTTTTCTCGAGAGTAGTAAGTATGATTACAGTTCTACAAATAAAGCTGTAACAGAAGTATCAATCAAGCAGGCAGCATCTTCAATCTAAATTACCTTATGAGGTTAAGTCTAACGTTCTTTTTTTTTTTTCAAATGTAGGTAATTCGATCATAAACACTATCTGATTTCACAAATTATAGGAGAAACTAGCATGCTTGTATTAATCAATATACAAGTTGATCTAAAGAAATTTTGGTAGACTAAGTATAGTCAGAAAGGAAATAGCAAAGATATACTGCAGAATCCTTCAATTACCAAGAAAAGCCGCACGTTTAAGTGATCATAATAATGTACAGACAGATTTCAAAACCCAAAAACAAATAAAACATCATAAGTTCAAGGCATATATTAATCGATAAATTTTAATATAGGTACTAGAATTATTTCTTTAGCATCAGCATAACACATGATAAGAAACTTAATGCTGAAATATACTCTAAACCTGCTTAGATTGCTTTGGGGAGTACTTCTCCACAAGCTTAGCCAGTTCGAGGTCGAATGTCTTCTCAATTGCAATTGCCTCTTCCAAGAGTTTGTGTCTCTTCTCTTCATGAGCTCTTATCAGATTTTCCCTCTCAGCTACAAACTCTTCCATGTCTTTGTCCTGAAGTTTGACAAAATTCGCAGCTTTCTCTGCCCTGACTCGATGATCCTCAATCGTTGAGAAAGCATTTGCAAAAGATTGTTGGAAAATCTCACCACGTTCCTGTTGTATCTTCTCGGATTTGTCCTCCTCAGTAGTCCCGGCATTGAGAAACATGTTCATTTGATCCTTGAAAAGTTCTCTTGGGACTCCATCTCTTCCTTGTTGTGTTCATAGTGCATCTTCTTTTTCATCCTAACGATCTTGTTTTCTTCCACTGTCTGACGATGCTTTTCACTCACCAGAGTAAGAGTCTCCTCAAGAGCTTTAGATTTCATTTTGTTCTTAGCGGCTTCCCTCTTGAACCATACAAGCTGTTGATTATCCTCGGACATCTGCATCGCCGGATCTCGAACAGTTTCATTATACGATTTTATCTTGAACTTCAACTTAGCTTTCCCATGTGAATGTTTGTTGAAGTTTTCCATGTCTTCTTTCTCTGCCATGTAACCATAAAGCTCACGTATTCCCCCGGGATAAAAGCAAACTAGATTGTGTTCCCATGCATCCTTATCTCTTCCTTTTACAGAAAACTGTTCACAGAGAACCTGAGCCTGTATGTATCCCATAGCAGTGGCCTCAAAGATCAATACACTGATGCCACGATGGCCTTGTGGACCATATGAATGTCGAACAGCATTGATAAGAGTGCAAGAGCTGAAATACTCACGTAGCTCCTGATTTCTCATTCCAATCCACTTTTCATTGTCATCTTTCTCAAGCGCCGTGTTCATGATAATCACCATCGGTGGCCACAATATTTCCTTATCATCAGATTCAACACCATCCCATCGTCCATACACCTCACTTGCAGGAACCACAGGAGTTCCCCTCTTATGCAGCTCCTCCTCCAAAAGTTGAGCGAGTTTTCTGTGTAATTTAATCCTTGATCCACCTTTCGTTTTTGTGTGGAGTACAAATGAGTGCAACCCTGTAAACCACACAATTTCACCTGGACCACCTTTGCAGGCAGGGCAGTACCACTGTCGTTCAGGATCATTAATCTTAGTAATAGTCAACTTGTCGAGACATTCAAAAAGCTTCTTGAACCAACGATTTTTCTTGCGCTCCTCAAAACTCATTTCTTTCACATCTGAGTGATCATCGAAGTCATCACCACTCAGAAATTCATCTTCATCACTGTCATCATCAGGCAAATCCAATTCATCATCCTCCCCATCAGATTCATTGGCCATAACATCATCATCAGAAACGGGGGAATCGGATGATCCAACATTGCTATGCAATCCCAATTTCTGAATTACATCTGGATGACCCCAAGATTTTGAATTGGGATAATGAGGAATCCATTGCTTCTTCCCAGCACTGCTACTTCTGTCGTCGTTCTTGGATTTCCTAGCACACACAAGCCATCCATCATTTTGATCAGATTTGACGCCCAAATCTCCAACACCTACATTTATCTCATCAACCCCAAATGTTTCGGATATAGCTTTCTGCTTTGCTGATTCATTACAAGGCTTTCCAACTCCTTTATTGCTGCTGGAACTCATATGTGAATGAAAAAAAAAAGATATGGGACAAATCGACTAGAGAAGGAAGAGTTAGAATGGAACTTGCTAGTCTCACTACTTTGGATCGGATTTTATAACTCTTTGGGTGCTTCTTCGGAACGTTAATTCACAAGACCACTAATAGTAACAGATTTTGTAAATTTAAAGCTAGCGTTTAGGCTACGTTACATTTTCATAACAGGAAAACCTATAATATACAGATCAGAGGCAAGAAGGAAATCAATATGTATAATTGATTACAAAAGATCCAAATGATTGAGAACTTCAATATCAATATATTGTAAAGGAAAGCATCTTATAAAGCAAAGCAAACACAAGACTACATCCAATTCATCAAGATACATAACAGATACGCAAAGATATTTGCTGCATTGAACATGAAAGGAAAGCCTTGTCGACATTTCACCTGTTCGTGCAGCCAGGAATTAGGAAAACGTGACTATATTCAGGATGACTCAATGCCTGTAAAAAATGGATTACAGTGAAGTGATAAAAACACATTTACCTCGAGACTACGGGCATTGAAGAAAAAAACTCAAAAACCTTAGCAATATCGCATTTCCTACCCCACATATTAAACAACTTTCAAGAGATTTGTTGAGTGATCCCGTAGCTCAACCAACATCATCCAATTGAGCGTGCTTGAACAAATCAAGTTGCTTGATAAAATAATTCCGACCACAAAGTTATTGTAAATATAACGAATCTTACTAGCTCAGTTAGTTGGCAACTTAACCTTGTTTTTCCCATCACCAGCCCCTTTTTTAAAAAAAATTATTAGGAAAAGAAGTGTGAGTTCCCCTTTGTTTTGGACGACCAGATAACACCCTAGGGATTCTTCCAGAATATCTAAGGTGAGTTCTTACTTAATCCTCATATTATAACATCATTTTATTGCAAATAAACGCGCAAATCATCATTCAAATCCATTGATCCCTATCACTAGATTCAGTTTGAATAGAGATGGCAATGAGGCGGAGCGAAGCCAGTTTAAGGCTATGCGGGGTGGGGCAGGGCAGGTGGGTTTAAGGTTGTGTGAGGCGGGTTGAAGTGGTTTTTTAAAAATTAATGTGGGGCGGGTTGCGAATCTATGTAATTTTATGCGGGTCCAAACTTAATTTTAATTTTTTTACATGTTATAAAAGTGATAAAGCATTATTTATTAAGATTTATCAATTAAATTAATACAATTTAATGAAAAAATGAATTTATTTTTAATATCAAACTTAACTAGAAAAGGAAAATACTAAAAAAGTTATGTGGGCGATCTATATGAGTCGGGTGGGACGGGTTGAAAATGAAAAAAATTGTTATGCAAGACGGAGCGGAGCAAATTAAATTTTTTACGAATTAAGCTCAACCCGCCCCGTACTGCCCCATTACCATCCTAAGTTTGAAGGGCTATTTTGAGGACATAATTGGATTTAATTATATTTTAAAAAACTGATTAGTAATTATCAAACATTATTATCACGTTTATATCAAGATTGATTTAATTATATTTAAAAAATTATATAAAGCAATATGTTGAAAGAGACAAAAGTATGAAAAAAAGAGAAGAACGTATGCTTAAAAAAAAAGAATGAGGAAGGACAAACAACCAAACTTAGAAGGAGACAAACAGCGTAGTAGTTGCTGGATAGGAGGTTTGAGTGGAATTAAATAATATAGGATAAAGGGTAAAATAGTATTATGAAATATTACGTAAGGACATAATTGGAAAAAGAAATTAAGTAACAATGGGAACACACCAGATCGATTGTTTCATAAAATGGGAATTTTCATTGTTACGTAACAACAGAATTTAACAATACAATATATTTTTTAAGTAACAATCAAAACAAACATTTTATGTATGATAATAATACAATACAATATAATAAGTAACACTGATCCAAACAGAGTGTAATGAGGTTTGCGTGTGAGCTTTATTAATGAGATTGAGATATGTCTATTATTCTTTTTAATCTTCTTTTCACATGTCTATTTTGAAGTAAATTATGTCTAGTGACTCTTATTTAGTGGTGGAGCCCCCTTATGCTATCATGATACATAAATTTCTATCACTTTTAGAAGGTTGTTTTGATATGTCGATGCTTTTGAGTCACTAAAGTCGGACCCATTCAATTTACTGATGTTGAGTTGAAAATATCTCATTTGATAGTAAAACGTTAGCTAATTGCCAAAACAGAATAATTAGAAAATTAGTAGCTTTAATATTACTCTCTCTTTGTCTCAATTTATATGACTTACTTTCCTTTTTAATCAGTCATACAAAGAATCACATATTTTTATATTAAATAACAATTTAATTTTAAAATATCTTTTTTACCCTTAATGAAATGATCTATAGACGTACAAATTTTTATCATTCATTTAAAATCACAAATTTCTTATTTTCTTTCTTAAATTTCGTATCAAGTCAAATTAACTCAATTAAAATACGACAGAGGGAATATTATTTTTCCTTAATACGACAAGTGGTCACATACGTATGTGATAGTGACACCATCAAGTTAAAGAAAACAAAATTAGCAAAGCATATAACGATTGAAGAAGACATCTCCCAAACACCTCATTTGCACAATTTTCTAAATTCCACAAATTTGTTGCAAAAGGTGAATAGACCTTTTCTATTTTGTATTAATTTAATAGCAACCTAAAAATAAAATATTTTGGTACAGGGAGTGTTTCTCCTTTAATAATTCTTATGCAAGGCGAATTAAAATTAGCTAGGACCTCACGTGTATTAAATATTATATCAAAAATAAAATTTTAAAAGTCATATTAAGTATTATCAATTAAAAGTGTATAATTATAAATCTATATCGAAATCTACAATCTAATTAAGAAAAAATTAAAAGTCGATTTGATTCAGTTCATTTTATCGATTTTCAAAGAATTATTGATACTTTGATAAGGTCCTTTTTCTTTTTTTAATAAATCTTATTTGGTGTAAATTTAATTGAGTCGAAATGCTCAAAATAAATATCAGATATTGAATATATTATAAAAAATTAAGAGAGAATTTCATGTTAAAGTATTACTTTCCAGTCAAGTCATATAAAAATCAACGGTTCAGATTTTACCGCAAAATTATCTTAATTGACTCAAATTTATTCTTTCTTAATCACTAATTCAGAAGACTCTAGAAACCCTACTAGAGATATGACTAAGAAAATATGGTATTGTTACATTTGAGGATATGTTAAAAAAATTATAACTACATATTGAATAAAATAAAATAATTATGGTTTTTTAAGTTATCAAAAGTTAACACTTTTATTTTCATTAAAATTTTGACGAACTATGTCCGTTAAAATTGACGAAAACTATGAAAAAAATAGCGAGAACGCACATTTCGAGCTATAACTTTTGTAATTTTTGCTATTTTTTGTTTATTTCTTAAGTATGGTACAACTTTTTGAAATGTAATTTTTGTTAGCTTTTCTATATCTCTTTAATGTATAATGCATTTCTTAAAATTTGATGTAATTTTCTTGTTGTTTATGGTTAAATTTCTCCCCTTCATCAAATCTAAAAAATATAAAATTATTAAATAGTTGATAGAAACAAAAAAATATTTACTTCTGACAAATTTTAAAAACTATAATTTGATATGTTTAATGAGATATCACAAAATTAAATTTGAGATAAATTTATATCATCAATTAAACATAGTATAAATCTAATTTCAAATTTATCTTGAAATAACTCGCATTATCCCGCTTTTCAAGTCACCCTTGATTGTTCAATGTATACACATACGATACATTTGAATTTTGGCTTCTTAAACTAATTAAGTCTTTTTTTCATCTGACAATTATTAAATGGATGGGATTGCTTTTTTTTTTTAATAGCCTCGTTTATAACTCAAAAATACAACAAAAAAAAATTATTAGAGAGCATTTTCCGCAAATAAATTCTATCCAATGCAAATTTAAATTAATCGAACTTTATTATCCATAAAACATTCACTCAAACAGCAAGTCCACTTCCAAGTCGTCTTTCTTGTTACCATTATGTCTTCAACATCAAGAAAAAAATGACCACAAAAAATACAAGTTTGAATATATAACATTATCTTGACCGTTGATTACGTGTCAGTCAAATCATATCAAAATCAAAGGTTCGGATTTTACAATAAAATTATCTCAGTTGGCTCAATTTTATTCTTTCTTAATCACTAATTCAGAAGACTCTAGAAGCCCTAATAGAGATATGACTAAGAAATGATGTATGATATATTTGAGGATAGATTCAAAATATTTTTTTAATTATAAATTGAATATTTTGATCCATTAACTTATCAAAAGTTAATTCCATTAAATATTTATTAAATTATGTTTATTAAACTTGATGGATAAACTATGTATAAGAAAAATAGTGGGAACTCATATTTAGAGATATAACTTTTGTAGTTTCGGATATTTTTTGTTTGTTTCTGTATTGCACAATATTTGTGGGTAGTGTTTGCTATTTTTTTCTATTATCTTTTTAATGTCTAATGCATTTTTAAAAATTTGATGAATTTTTTTTTTTATGTTTATGGTTAAATCTTTTTTCTAATCGTCAAATATTTGATGAAAATAAAAAATATTAACTTCCGATAAATTTTAAAGACAATAATTTGATACGTTTAATAGAATATCACAATATTAAGTTTAAGATAAATTTGTCACGATATAAATCTAAATCTCAAACATAATCGTGAAGTATCTCACCATATTATCCTACTTACCAAACTACCCCTAATTGTCCAATGCGTACACATAAAGCTACTTGAGGTAACCTCAACATAAAGGACCATTTTTTGTCATTTTCTCCATCTTTTCATTAGAATTTTTTTCTTTTCTTTTTTCGCACCTATATAAGCAGGTCCAAGTCTTAATTTTTTTCACTACAAAACTTTGATATTACCATCAAAAAAAAAAAAAATACAAAGAGACTTAATATGTCAATGGCAACGGAGAATTGTCATGATGTAGTGAAATTACTTGGTTCTTCAGATCGTGACTTTCTTATTCGCAACAATGGTGACAAGGTATCAATTGCTCCATAAATTCTTTGTTTCTCTTTTTTTTTTTTTTTTGCTATAGTGAATTAATTTGTTGTAGCTGATGTTGATAAATGATAAATTGGAGTATGTGACTGTAGTTTCTTGTTATTCTTTTGGTTTAAGTATTTGTATATCCGGGGTGGAGCTAGGTAGAGCAGAGAGATTGGTTGGACGAAAGATTATACTTTTTAAATATAGTTAAAAAATATTTTTTAATTATCTATAATAGATGTTAAATTCTTTTTAACTTCTTATGTTTATTTCTTCATAATTGGATCCTTTAGGGAAAATTTTGGGTCGATACTTGAAAACTGGTTTTCTCAAAAGAAGTAGAAACGATATGACTTATGACAGGATGATCTAAGAACCAAAAAAGATGTTGGTATAATATGGGGTCTCTCCTTCCAAGGGGATCAAAAGATGTTGTATTAAAGTTTGAATGGGTTAATAACTAATTCGGCTAGCACTCACTAGTCACTACCATAGTTTCTCCATTAACCAGAGACCTCCGGTTAAGGGTAGAGGAGGATCCCATCTATCTCACTTTGCTTCGAAATTCAAGATTCATTGTTCCCTTTTGTCTAAGTGAGACTTGTAGACTTCTTACATATCTAAGAAATGTTCTTCTAAGATTGATCTAGGCCTTGGATAGATTTTTGAGATTGTCCTGGAAAAAGTTATAAAATTTGAAGGATGATTACTTTTTGATACTAGTTCTTTAAACTTAATTGTGTTTGTACTGAAAGACGGGATTATGATTTATAATCCATTACTTTGCAAATCTATCCGCAATATTTACTCCACCTATGCTTTGGAAATGTTTAAAACAATATCCATAAGTTTGTAACATAAAAGGGTTTTACTGTTTAAAAGAAACAAGATGAGAAAGCTTATAAAGAAAACATAAGAACATTATCTAATAGGGATGGATTAAATATGTAATAACTAAAAGAAAATATAACATATTCAAGATTTAGCGAGATATTGTGGAAGTAAGTTTGGTTGATCTTGGTTACTTTATTTTAAAGTGGTTCGGAATTGGCTTGATTCGAAACTGAAAAACATCATTTTTTTTGTTGTCTTTTTTTTTCGAATGTTCTGTTCTGTTTTTTGAGAAAACAATTTGTTCTTTTAACCAGATAATTACTTGTTTGTTTCGAGGAAACTGTGGTGAAAAAAGTTGTTTGGACCAGGCGGTCTGGTTTCACGGAAATAGCTTTTACTATCATTTCAAATATGATAACATGTTTGTAGTTACAAGGTATTATACTGAGCATAAGAAAGCGAGTGTATATGCATTGTTTTACCGTATGCCTGGCTTTTTAGTTTTACTGGTATAGACAGACTTGTTAGGAAAGGGCTAAGATGAATTTTGGAAATTATAGCTAGCTCAGTTTAATAGATAAATTAATTTATGGCAAGTTTCTTACAAACGTTTAATTCTCAGGTTAAGCTTGATACTTTAAAGGAGAAAAAAGTTGGCTTGTACTTTTCAGCATCATGGTGTGGTCCGTGCATACGTTTCACTCCGAATTTGGTAGAGGCGTACAATGAGCTCCTACCAAAAGGAGACTTTGAAGTTGTTTTCCTTACCGCCGATAGGGATGACGAATCTTTTAAGGAGTACTTTTCTAAAATGCCTTGGCTCGCTGTCCCATTCTCTGATTCTGAAACACGTAAACGTCTGAATGAATTGTTTGCTGTTAGGGGAATACCCCACTTGGTGATCCTTGATGCAAGTGGGAAGGTAGTGACAAATAGCGGGGTCAAAATCATTCTTGAGCATGGGGTGGAAAGTTATCCTTTCACTCAAGAACGCCTAAACGAACTAAAAGAGCAAGAAGAAACCGCTAAAAGAGAACAATCTTTGAAATCTATCTTGGAGTCACAGTCAAGAAACTATGTAATTGCAGCCGATGGGAGGAAGGTTGATTAAAGAAGCTGTTTTTTTCGATCCTGCATTTCTTTTTCTCTTGTTTATTAATTAAAGTTTCCCTCATATATTACTGTTTCGCTGTGTCTTGATAATTATTAGGTACCTGTTTCTGAGCTTGAAGGCAAGATTATAGGTCTATATTTCTCAATGACCTCTTTTAAAGAACGCGAATCCTTTACTCGGAAGCTGATCGAGATGTATGACAAGTTGAAGGCTCAGGGAGGAAACTTTGAGATTGTCATGATTCCCCTTGACGGTGAAGATGAAGATGAATCTTTTAAGAAAGAGTTTTTGAGAATGCCTTGGTTTTCACTACCCTTAAAAGACAGGACCTGCAAGAAGCTGGCCAGGTACTTTGAGCTCTCTACCCTTCCTACCTTAGTCATCATTGGAACAGATGGGAAGACTCTTCATTCTAATGTTGCTGAAGCCGTTGAGGAGCATGGTATCCTGGCATATCCTTTTACCCCCGAGAAGTTTGCTGAACTTGAGCAGATACAGAAAGCTAAACTGGAAGCACAAACATTGGAGTCGATTTTGGTCACTGGAGATCGTGATTTCGTCATTGGAAAAGACGGTGAAAAGGTAGGACACAAACATCACATCTTGGTTATATTTTGTTTTTGTTCAATCTTTTGTCATCAATCATGCTTTGATTACTATACTATGATTAACATGACTGTCCTTTCTGTTGATATTTTACTCTTATCCCTAACTTGGACTAGTAACCAAAATTTCTTTGTAGATCCTGGTGTCTGACCTCGTAGGGAAGAATATTCTCCTTTACTTCTCAGCACATTGGTGTCCTCCATGCCGTGCTTTTACACCACAGCTTAAAGAGGCATATGAGACGATAAAAGCCAAAAATGGCCCACTGGAAGTGATTTTCATATCTAGCGACAAAGATCAAGCCTCATTTGATGAGTATTTTGCTTCAATGCCATGGCTGGCTCTTCCCTTTGGTGATGAGAGGAAGACATCTTTGAACCGCCTATTCAAAGTTCGTGGCATACCAATGTTGGTTGCTTTAGGGCCATCAGGCAAGACTGTTACAACTGGAGCCAGAAATTTGATCATGTGTCATGGTGCTAAGGCTTTTCCATTCACTGAGGAGCGTATGAAGGAGATTGAAGCAGAAACTGAAGAAATGGCAAAGGGGTGGCCTGAGAAAATTAAGCACAAACTTCACGAGCATGAACTTCTGCTTTCTAAGCGTTTGGCTTACAATTGTGATGTATGCGATGAGGCGGGACAGTTATGGTCATTCTATTGCAAAGACTGTGACTTTGATATGCACCCAAAATGTGCTCTAGAAGAGAAAAAGGAAAGCAACATGGATACCGACGAAGATCAAAAGGATCAAGGCAAAGAGGAACAGAAAACAAATGAGGGATGGATTTGTGATGGTGAAGTTTGTTTCAAAGGTTAATTTGTTATTATGTCTTGTTGACTATGAGGAATTTGCTATCATATCATTTGCTAAGAAGAATATTTGTGGAGTTTGAAATTGTTCTTTGTGAGACTCTTCATTGTTATGTCTATGTCATGTATTGATCCGCATGAGTTATCTTATTTAGTTTATGAAGAAATTTGCACTATGCTGAGAATAAATAAGAAGGATGACCATTGAGAAAATAGTGTGTGATTGCTTGAGTTGTGGGTTGCTTATGAGCAAGTGTCGTTTAAAGTTTGTTGTGTCGCTTGAGAAAAAGCAATGATTTAAGTTGAGGGTGTTGATGTACCGTGAACTTATGGTACTTTTGAAATTGTTCTTTGTGAGACACTTCTATCCTAAAATCTTATGTTTGTCACTTTTATGCAATACAAGTCTCATTAAACGTTGGATCTGTATTTGATTTAGATTATACTGTCTATCTCCAGGTATATATCGTCTCTATGAGTCAAGTTATTTGTGCAAAGAATATGATATTGATTTGCTGAATCGGATTTCAATATTTTCGTTTCTCAATGTTAAGATAATCTGCTCCATCGGAGAGTGTTGGTTTCACTATGATAAGCTTTTTAAAATTTTAGAATTTCTGGTAAAGAATGCTATGGTTTTATCCTTATGGTATTCCAAATGTTATGGATGCTTGGTTCTGGAAGCCTTTGCATGTTTCATTCTAACAAGATGCCTTGGTGGTGAAATGTGTTATTTTAAGCTGATTTGATGTTTTGTAATAATTAAATAATTTTTATTTTTTTTTTAGTTCTCGATTTGCTGCTTCCGCTACTGTCTTCGTTTGCTGCCACTGCTGGGTTCTCGATTTGTTTTCGTTTACTGCTACTGCTATTCGTTTGGATTGGGTTCTTGATTTGGTTGGGTTCTTGATTTGCTGCTTCCGATCTAGGGTTCTTCGTTTGATGCTATTGCTGTTCGTTTGGATTGAGTCATTGTTTTCTTCCGTTGCTGCTGCTGCTGTTTGTTGGATTGGTTCGACCTAGGTATTTTACTTTTTGCTTTGGAATTGTTTGTGTCTTGCTGTCTTTGCCATCCCTTTTGACAATATGACTGGAAAGGATGATTCTCTCCAGTCCATTAGTACTCAATTAGATGGTAAAAACTATGCATATTGGAGTTATGTCATGAAAAATTTTCTTCGTGGGAAGAATATGTGGGGCTATGTCACTGGAGTTAAAGCCAAACCTACGGATGATAAGGTTGAGAATTTTGCACTGTTGGTCGACTCATGGGAAACTGATAACTCCAAGGTTATCACTTGGATCAACAACTCTGTAACTCAGTCAATTGGTATACAATTGGCTAAGTATGACACCGCAAAGGAAGTTTGGGATCATTTGGAGAGACTGTATACTCAGTCTAATTTTGCTAAGCAGTACCAGTTGGAATATGATATTCGTGCTCTTCAACAGAATGATATGTGTATTCAAGACTTCTATGCTGCCATGTCGGATTTGTGGGATCAATTGGCCCTTACTGAATCTGCAGATTTAAAAGGTTTTGCGCCATACATTGCTAGGAGGGAAGGACAGCGGCTGGTTCAGTTTTTAATGGCATTACGTTCTGATTTTGAAGGACTGCGTGGAACGATCCTTCATCGATCTCCCCTCCCAACAGTTGATTCAGTTGTTCATGAACTGATTGCAGAAGAGACTCGTATTAAGTCTCAAGTCGATAAAGGGTCTAAAGCAACTACTACCCCTGCCGTGTTTGCTGTTTCAACGGATCAGTCTAGACTACCACGTTCTCAGACTTCAAATCAATCTAGACAATCTCCTAAAGTTGCATTTGATGAGTGTGCATTCTGCAAACAGAAAAATCATTGGAAGGCTCAGTGCCCGCTATTGCTGAACAAGGCTAAACAGGCTCAATCTGGGCAGCAGCAGAAGTATGGGCAGCAGAAGTCTTGGAAGTCTCAGTCCCAATCCTCTGGTGCTCTTCCATGGTCCCCTCATCCTCCACAGTGGAGTGCTGCTGCTGCTGCTGCACCATCTGAGTCTGTTAGCACTATGCCACCCTCTGCGTTGGATCCCCATGTTTTCGAACAGTTCAGACAGTTTCTGGCTTCTAATCCTAGTGCCATATCAGCATCTATGTCTCATTCAGGTCCTGCTACTTCTAGTACCTCAGGTATTCCTTCATCCCTGTGGATTTTGGATTCTGGTGCGTCCCATCATATGTCACCCTATTTGTCGTCGTTTGGTTCTTTGTCACCCATTTCACCAATCTCTGTTATGTCTGCTAGTGCTGCATCTATGACAGTCGAGGGTGTGGGTTCTGTCACTACTCCTCACATTGTTCTCTCTGATGTTTATTACATTCCCAAACTTGCTTTGAATCTTGCTTCGGTCAGTCAGTTGTGTAAGGCTGGTAATTGGGTGCTCTTTTCTGATTCTGTTTGTGTTGTACAGGACCAACACACTCAGAAAGTGATTGGGATTGGCCGTAGGGTGGGGGAACTCTATGTCTTGGAGATTCTCAAAGTGTCTGCTGTTGCTGCCTCTAGTATTGATTTGTCTTCGTTTCGTTTGAGTCCTTTGTCTTCTCAGTTTTATCTTTGGCATTCCCGTTTGGGACATGTGTCAGTGTCACGTTTGCGTTTTTTAGCCTCTACTGGTGCTTTGGGTCATTTGAACACTTGTGATATTTCAGATTGTAGTGGTTGTAAACTGGCCAAATTCTCTGCTTTACCGTTTAATAAAAGTGTGTCTTATTCTGTTGCTCCTTTTGATATTATTCATTCTGATGTGTGGGGCCCATCGCCAGTATCCACTAAGGGTGGCTCGACCTATTATGTTTCGTTTATAGATGACTATACTCGTTATACCTGGGTTTATCTTATGAAACGCAGATCAGATTTCTTTGGCATTTACAGCAACTTTAGAGCCCTTGTTAAAACGCAACATTCAGCTGTGATAAAGTGTTTCAGGTGTGACTTAGGGGGTGAATATACCTCTAATGATTTCACTCAGTTACTGGCCTCTGATGGTACCATACACCAGTCATCTTGTACCGACACTCCTGAGCAGAATGGTGTTGCCGAAAGGAAACACCGCCATATTGTTGAGACAGCACGCTCTTTGCTCTTATCTGCAGAGGTTCCTAGTATTTTTTGGGGAGAAGCAGTCCTAACTGCTGTATATGTGATTAATCATATCCCTACTGCATTGACTTCAGGGATGTCTCCATTCGAGAAATTATATGGTCACCTACCAGATTATTCTGCATTACGAGTTTTTGGATGTACTTGCTTTGTGCTTCGTCCTCATGTTGAACGAAATAAGCTGGGGCCAAAATCAGCTATATGTGTGTTTTTGGGGTATGGTGTTGGACAAAAAGGATATCGTTGCTATGACCCTGTTAGTCAGAAATTATATGTCTCACGGCATGTCACTTTTTTGGAACATATTCCTTTCTATTCGGTTCCAGCAAAATCCCATGATGTAATGAAATCAGATCTTCGGCATATTGATCCCTTTGGCGTTGACATGGAGGTTCCAGTTCCAGATTCATCCATGCCACCTGATAGTGCTTCAGATCCGTCTGTACCTGAGTCTGCTCCTTTGATTGTTGAGACTGGAGACCCACCACCTCTGAGGAGGTCTACTCGTCCCTCTAAGTCCACCAAACTACCTGATTTCGCTTACTCTGCATACTCAGACTCATTTGCTACCTTTATTGCAAACATACATCATTTGTCTGAGCCTGAGTCGTATCGAGAGGCTGTGACTGATCCTCTTTGGCAGAATGCTATGGCTGAGGAACTTGCTGCTCTTTATCAGACACATACATGGGATTTGGTTACCCTACCACCAGGTAAACATACGATTGGCTGTCGATGGGTGTATAAGATAAAAACAAAGTCTGATGGGTCTGTTGAGCGATACAAGGCCAGACTTGTGGCAAAAGGGTACTCACAAAAATATGGTATGGACTATGAGGAGACTTTTGCCCCGGTGGCAAAGATGACGACTGTTCGCACTATTATTGCTATTGCATCCGTTCGACAGTGGAAGATATTTCAAATGGATGTAAAGAATGCATTTTTGAATGGTGATCTCCATGATGAAGTTTATATGACTCCTCCCCCAGGTATTGACCACCAGCCGGGTGAAGTTTGTCGGCTTCGAAAAGCTTTATATGGTCTCAAGCAAGCCCCTCGTGCTTGGTTTGAGAAATTCTCCACTGTGATTACTTCTCTTGGATTTGTCCCGAGTAATCATGATTCGGCATTGTTTGTTAGATGTACGAGTGCAGGGAGAATTCTTTTGTCCTTATATGTAGATGATATGGTTATTACTGGTGATGATCATGGTGGTATTGAGTCATTGAAGCGTGATTTGGCTCATCGGTTTGCTATGAAGGACTTGGGCTTGCTACGTTATTTTTTGGGTATTGAGGTGGCTCAGTCAAAGAAAGGGTATCTTCTTTCTCAGACTAAATATATATCTGACTTGTTCAAACGGGCGCGTCTTTCTGATAACAGGACTGTAGATACTCCCCTTGAAACCAATGCACGGTACTCTCCTAGTGATGGTGTTCCATTATCAGATCCGAGTCTTTATCGGACGGTTGTAGGTAGTTTGGTTTATCTTACCGTTACTCGCCCGGATATAGCTCATGCAGTTCATGTTGTAAGCCAGTTTGTTACTGCTCCTACTTCTGTTCACTGGGGAGCTGTACTTCGTATTCTGAGATATCTTCGTGGCACTCAGTTTCAGAACCTCTTGTTTTCCTCGACGTCATCTCTCGAGTTGCGAGCCTATAGTGATGCTGATTGGGATGGCGATCGCAATGATCGTAAATCCACCACTGGTTTTTGTGTGTTTCTTGGAGACTCTTTAATCTCATGGAAGAGCAAGAAACAGGATGTTGTCTCTAGATCTTCCACGGAGGCTGAGTATCGTGCTATGGCTGTGACTACATGTGAGATTGTTTGGTTACGTTGGCTTCTTGCAGATATGGGGGTTCACATTTCTATGCCTACTCCCTTGCATTGTGATAACAAAAGTGCAGTACAAATTGCAAAGAATTCTGTTTTCCATGAGCGGACGAAGCACATTGAAATTGATTGTCACTTCACCCGTCATCATTTACAGCTCGGGACCATATCGCTTCCTTTTGTTCCATCATCCTTACAGATTGCTGATCTCTTTACGAAGGCACAGTCGGCGTCTCGGTTTCGTTTTTTGTGTGACAAACTCTCAATGCTCATTGCTATTGCATTGTGAGTTTGAGGGAGGATGTTAGCCCATATGTTTGGGCTGCTTTGTTATTAGGCCCATATGTTTAGGCCATTCTCTTAGTTAGGTTTTTCTATATAATCTCCTACTTCCTTTGTATTTAGATAAGCCTTCAGATTATAATGAAACTCTATTCTCTTGTTCTCAAAAGCATCTTCTATTCATAACAGATTTAACAAACTTCTAAATCCTGAGTGCTGAGGAAGATCATATTGACGAACACAAAAGCGCAAAAAACAAATGAAGGATGTGTTTGTGATGATGAAGTTTGTTTCAAAACTTGATTTGTGATTATGGTTGATGGCTTCTAAATCTCGTTTTATGACTATGTTTTTTCATAACATAAGCCACTTATAAGTTGTATAATAGTAATCAAATTAAAGAAAAGAAAATTAAAGGGTGGAAGCAAAGCATATGACACCTCATCACCGACCCTAACATCACATTTGCACAATTTCTAAATTCCACAAAAGTGTTGAAAAAGGTGAATAGCCCTTTTCTATTTTTTAATAGCAACCTAAAAATAAAATATTTTGGTAAAGGGAGTGTTTCTCCTTTAATAATTCTTGTGTGAGGCGAACCAAAATTAGTTAGGACCTCATAGATATCAAACATTATACCAAAAATAAAAAAACTTTAAAGTCATTTTAAGTATATCAATTAATACGGTATAATTATAAATTTATATTGAAATCTATAATCTAATTAAGAAAAAGTTAAAAGTCGATTTGATTTGGTTGATTTTATCTATTTTTAAAGAATTATTGATACTTTTGTACAGTACTTTTTTTTAAAAAATAAACCTTATATAAGAGTCGAGATGCTCAAAATAAATATTTGATATTAAATATATAGAAAAAAATAAAGAGAGAACTTCATGTTAAAGTAATACCAACCAATAGGGAGTTCAGAGTAGTAACTTTTCAGCTTGGCTTCATTGACCAATTAAGTCCTCCTTTTTTTTTTTCTCAGGTTGCTCTTTCCTTAAAAGGTTTCGTTTTTTATATTAAAATATAAAATATTTCTTACTCTTTTCATTTACTTTTACTCATCACTTATATTAAAATATATTACCCTTTGAAAATAATAAATACAATGTATTGAAAAATATAATAGGGAGATGACTATAATTAATGATAAGAGTAAATTAGAAACTAAATGTAAAATTATCCATTAATTTTATAAAGTGGACAAGTATTGTTGGACGTCCCAAAATAGTATAGTGGACAACTATTGTTGGACGGAGGGAGTAATTAATAGGAATAGTGTGGTAAAATACATATATCACTAATTGTTTTCTTAGTGGGTGTATCCAGTCAAACAGTAATAAGTAAAAATGAACGAAAGGAATAATTAGTATAGAGTACTTTCCTCAAATGAGTTTTACTTGACCTGAATTTTAATTAGTTAGATTTCAATACGAATGTGAACCTCCAATAAAAAGTCTTCTAAGATGATAAATATAAGAATGTTCTAGGAAACATATTGTTCATGAAACACACTCAACCCTAGTCCATTTCCAAGTCGTCTTTCCTTTTTCTCATGTCTTGCCCATTAAGAAAAATAAAGACAATACAAATACAAGCTTTGAATATAACATTATCTTGACCGTGGATTACATTCTAGTCAACTCATATCAAAATCAAAGGTTCAGATTTTACAATAAAATTATGTCAATTGACTCAAATTTATTGTTTCTTAATCACTAATTCAGAACCCCTACTAAATATATGACTAGGAAAAATCATCAACTAGTTGAGCCAATCCTCAACATTAGGGACCATTTTTGTCATTTTCTCCACCTTTTCCTAGAAATTTTGTTTATTTTTTTTCCTTTTTTGCACCTATATAAGCAGGTCCAAGTCTTAATTATTGTCACTACAAAACTTTGTTATTACAACTATCCAAAAAAAAAAAAAAACACAAAGAGACTTAATAGGTCCATGGCAGGGGAGGATTGTCATGATGTGGTGAAATTACTTGATTCTTCAGACCGTGACTTTCTTATTCGCAACAATGGTGATCAGGTATGTCAATTGTTCAGTAAACTCTTTGTATGTTTATAAGAATTGAATGTTGATTTACTCGTCGTTAAAATTATTATTTTTTGTATGTATATACGGTAGATGTTGTCTTTGGATTTTTCTTCGGATTGTATGAAAAGTCCATGTTTCTCTTATTTTTTGCTATAGTGAAGCAATTTGTAGTAGCTGATGTTGATAAATGTTAAATTGGAGTATGTTGGCTGTAGTTTCTTGTTTGAGTATGCGTGTATTCGGGGGCAGAGCTAGATAAGGCAGACGGGGTTGGTTCGACCTAAAATTACAGTGTTTATTTTTTCATAACTTGATCCCCTTAGTGAAATTTTGGCTCGATCACTCCGTGTGTTCTGTAGATACCTGAAAATTGACTCTCTCAAAAGAAGTTGAAACGAAATAACTTATGATAGGATAACCTAAGAACCACAAGAGATGTTGGTATAATATGGGGTCTCTCCCTCTGAGGGATCAAAAAATGTTATATTAAAGTTTCAATGGGTTGAACAGTTTTTCAATGTTCTTCTAAGATTGATCTAGGCCTTGGACGTTTTTTTGAGAATGTCCTCGAAAAAGTTGTAAAAATTTGAAGAATGGTTACTTTTTAACACAAGTTCTTAAAACTCAATTGTGTTTGTACTGGTTTGTTATTCAGAAAGACAGGATTATGATTTATAACCTGTTACTTTGCAAAGCTATCCACATTTTTTACCCCACCTATGCTTTGGAAATGTTTAGAACAGTATCCATAAGTCAACCTGCATAAGAGTAAAGGAAAGTTTGTAACATAATATAAGAAAATTATATATGAAAATAATAAATAAAAAGCTCAAGTATTTTACAGTTTAAAAGAAACAGGATGAGAAGACTTATAAAGAAAACACAACAACACTTTCACGAACAAATGTGTCTGTTCAATTTAAGACATCTATATATTACAAAATATCCATCATCCTTTATGTTGTGTTGCATGCTCCATAAGAAAAAGCAAACTCATTTCTCTAATTAAAATTTCAGCAGAAGCAGTAATTGGCAGAATCATTAAACATCACAATTGAATATTCATCATTATCAATTCTCAAATTTTAAAATTTAACTTGCCGCAAATACAATATCTATACATTATATATACATCCAATCATTTTTATTGAATTATCTTTGTTTTCATTGTTACTTAAATTTATTGTATCGTATCATTTAAATTCAACGTTAGATAACAACGAAAAGTCATTTTGTGTAATGACCGGTTTTGTATGATTCCATCGTTACCTTAATATTTTCTTTTCATTTTGTCTTTACCCGTTATTTAATCTCTTGTTGACATGCCTTTTTCATAGTAACTTTATCTATATCCTTTTTTTTTTTGTAAGTATATCATTCAAATTGTTGATGTATGACATTATGTAATGACGAGGAACGATACAATCTATCCAAACGTCATTTTCATTAGAACAATAAAATACGATACAATATGATATAACAATACATTACAATATGATACATTATAAAACAATACGTATCAACTAGAACGTGGCATCACATCTCATTTATGAATTGGTGGTGACACTTTTAAAATTTTAGCTGGCGTGCAAGTGCCGTTACAACTATGCTTCGTAAGACAGATCGGCCTCTAATTATTACAAAGTTATTATTTGTCTGGACCACATAAATGATAGTAAGATTATTAATGCTATAGGGTCTACTAATTTAATATAAGTAATTTGATCTTTTGTGACCAAAAAAATTGTGGAATGGTTGTGAGACATGTGATAGAAATTGTATTCTCATCCACTATATTTAATATATAGTACTTTATATTAAATGATTTCACCAGAAATCAATATTTTCAAAACAATGTTAATAATTTCTGAAAAGATAACAGATCGTTTGGTAAATTGCATTAAAATGAGTTTAAACATTTGATCAAAGAAACTGTGGTGAAAAAAGTTGTTTGGACCAGGCGGTCTGGTTTCGCGGAAATAGCTTTTCCTATCATTTCAAATATGATAATATATTTTTAGTTACAAGGTATTATACCTAGCATAAGAAAGTGAGGTGTATAAGCATTGTTTTACCGTATGCCTGACTTTTTAGTTTTAGTGGTATAGACAGACATGTTAAGAAAGGGATAAGATGAGTTTTGGAAATTGTAGCTACCTCTGATTAATTAATTTATGGC
The DNA here is from genome assembly GCA_018342035.1 of Solanum appendiculatum. NCBI lineage: Eukaryota > Viridiplantae > Streptophyta > Magnoliopsida > Solanales > Solanaceae > Solanum > Solanum appendiculatum. Next base: position 189,037 of record JAGDQO010000453.1, read on the forward strand.
AAGTTTCTTACAAACGTTGAATTCTCAGGTTAAGCTTGATACTTTAAAGGAGAAAAAAGTTGGCTTGTACTTTTCAGCATCATGGTGTGGTCCGTGCAAACATTTCACTCCGAATTTGGTAGAGGCGTACAATGAGCTCCTACCAAAAGGAGACTTTGAAGTTGTTTTCCTTACTGCTGATATGGATGATGAATCTTTTAAGGAGTACTTTTCTAAAATGCCTTGGCTCGCTGTCCCATTCTCTGATTCTGAAACACGTAAACGTCTGAATGAATTGTTTGCTGTTAGGGGAATACCCCACTTGGTGATCCTTGATGCAAGTGGGAAGGTAGTGACAGATAGCGGGGTCGAAATCATTCTTGAGCATGGGGTGGAAAGTTACCCTTTCACTCAAGAACGCCTAAACGAACTAAAAGAGCAAGAAGAAACCGCTAAAAGAGAACAATCTTTGAAATCTATCTTGGAGTCACAGTCAAGAAACTATGTAATTGCAGCCGATGGGAGGAAGGTTGATTAAAGCTGCTGTTTTTTTCGATCCTGCATTTCTTTTTCTCTTGTTTATTAATTAAAGTTTCCCTCATATATTACTGTTTCGCTGTGTCTTGATAATTATTAGGTACCTGTTTCTGAGCTTGAAGGCAAGATTATAGGTCTATATTTCTCAATGACCTCTTTTAAAGAATGTGAATCCTTTACTCGGAAGCTGATCGAGATGTATGACAAGTTGAAGGCTCAGGGGGGAAACTTTGAGATTGTCATGATTCCCCTTGACGGTGAAGATGAAGATGAATCTTTTAAGAAAGAGTTTTTGAGAATGCCTTGGTTTTCACTACCCTTAAAAGACAGGACCTGCGAGAAGCTGGCCAGGTACTTTGAGCTCTCTACCCTTCCTACCTTAGTCATCATTGGAACAGATGGGAAGACTCTTCATTCTAATGTTGCTGAAGCCGTTGAGGAGCATGGTATCCTGGCATATCCTTTTACCCCCGAGAAGTTTGCTGAACTTGAGCAGATACAGAAAGCTAAACTGGAAGCACAAACATTGGAGTCGATTTTGGTCACTGGAGATCGTGATTTCGTCATTGGAAAAGACGGTGAAAAGGTAGGACACAAACATCACATCTTGGTTATATTTTGTTTTTGTTCAATCTTTTGTCATCAATCATGCTTTGATTACTATACTATGATTAACATGACTGACCTTTCTGTTGATATTTTACTCTTATCCCTAACTTGGACTAGTAACCAAAATTTCTTTGTAGATCCTGGTGTCTGACCTCGTAGGGAAGAATATTCTCCTTTACTTCTCAGCACATTGGTGTCCTCCATGCCGTGCTTTTACACCACAGCTTAAAGAGGCATATGAGACGATAAAAGCCAAAAATGGCCCACTGGAAGTGATTTTCATATCTAGCGACAAAGATCAAGCCTCATTTGATGAGTATTTTGCTTCAATGCCATGGCTGGCTCTTCCCTTTGGTGATGAGAGGAAGACATCTTTGAACCGCCTATTCAAAGTTCGTGGCATACCAATGTTGGTTGCTTTAGGGCCATCAGGCAAGACTGTTACAACTGGAGCCAGAAATTTGATCATGTGTCATGGTGATAAGGCTTTTCCATTCACTGTGGAGCGTATGAAGGAGATTGAAGCAGAAACTGAAGAAATGGCAAAGGGGTGGCCTGAGAAAATTAAGCACAAACTTCACGAGCATGAACTTCTGCTTTCTAAGCGTTTGGATTACAATTGTGATGTATGCGATGAGGCGGGACAGAAATGGTCATTCTATTGCGAAGACTGTGACTTTGATATGCACCCAAAATGTGCTCTAGAAGAGAAAAAGGAAAGCAACATGGATACCGACGAAGATCAAAAGGATCAAGGCAAAGAGGAACAGAAAACAAATGAGGGATGGATTTGTGATGGTGAAGTTTGTTTCAAAGGTTAATTTGTTATTATGTCTTGTTGACCATGAGGAATTTGCTATCATATCATTTGCTAAGAAGCATATTTGTGGAGTTTGAAATTGTTCTTTGTGAGACACTTCTATCCTAAAATCTTATGTTGTCACTTCTATGCAATAAAAGTTTCATTAAACGTTAGACCTGTATTTGATCCAGATTATATTATCTATCTCCAGGTATATATCGTCTCTATGAGTCAAGTTATTTGTGCAAAGAATATGATATTCATTTGCTGTATCGGATTTCAATATATTCGTTTCTCAATGTTAAGATTGTATGCTCCATCGGAGAGTGTTGGTTTCACTATGATAAGCTTTTTAAAATTTTAGAATTTCTGGTAAAGAATGCTATGGTTTTATCCTTATGGTATTCCAAATGTTATGGATGCTTGGTTCTGGAAGCCTTTGCTTGTTTCACTCTAAGATGTTCTTGTGTTCGAATTTTTCTTGCAGTACTTTCTATAATTGCCAAATAGCATAGAACCTTTAATAACTTTATGTTCCAGAGCCTGTGCTGAGGTTTTTCTTAGATATTGAGTTCCCTTCAACAATCTTTGATATCTGTTGTCAAGTCACGTGAATTAAGAAACAATATAATTACATCTGATGAGAGGAAGGTTGATTCAAGATGTCCTTTCCCCTACGACTTGATGACTATTATGTACTTGTTGTTTAGCTTGAATGCAAGATTGCAGGCCTGTATTTCTCAGTGACCTTATTCGAAGAATGTGAATTGTTTGCTTAGAAGCTGATTGAGATGTATGACAAGCTGAAGACAGAGAGAGAACTTTGAGATCGTGGTGTCCCCTTTATGATGAATGTTGCAAGAAGGGATTTGCAAGCATGCCTTTGGTTTTCACTACCCTTGAAAGACGAGACCAGTGACAAGCTGAACCGTTACTTTGAGCTCTCTTACCTCTTCTACCTTAAGTCATCATTGGACATTGGAACAGTCATCTGCTGTTAGGTCAATTTAGGCATGAGATGTACTTCCTATACATGTTATTCATGATGCTTTGGATACTATGATATAACTAGCTTGACAAGCCCTCCCGTTGATGCTTTAATCTATCTCTTATCAACAGCGAGTGACCAAAATTCTCTTTGTAGAGTCCAGTGCATGTCTGATCTTGTAGGGAAGAAAATTCTTCTTTACTTCTCTGCACATTGGTGTCCACCATTCCGTGCTTTTACACCAAAGTACAAAAATGAACATATGGGAGTAATTTTCTTATCCAGTGACAAAAATGGTGCATCCTTTGGTGACTAATTTGCTACAATGCCATGGTTAGCTCTCCCCTTTGTTCAATGAGAGGAAGCAATCCTTGGATCGCCTTTTTGAAAGTTCATGGCTTACCAATGTTGGTATCTATATAGCTATATCAGTCTAGTGTTACAACAGGAGCCAGAAATTTGATCATGTGCCATTGTGCTGGTGCTTTTTCATTCACCAATGTGGCAGAATTTGCAGAGAGTGACCTGGAAAAAATAACTAACTTCACGAGCGTGAACTTCTTACTGAATGTCTGTCTTAAAATTGTAATGGATGCAATGAGCAGGACGGATATGGATTCCATCGAAGAGTGTAACTTTGATCCACTCCCAAAATGGACTCTAGAAGAAAAAGGATAACAACATGGATCCTGAGGGATGAGGAAGATCATACAGAGCTACACAAAGACCAAAAAAACAAATGATGTGTTTGTGATGATGAAGTTTGTTTCAAACCTTAGTTTGTGATTATGGTTGATGGCTTCTAAATCTTGTTTTATAACATAAGGCACATATAAGTTTGTATAAATAGTGATCAATTTTTGGTTACTACAGTCCAAATGCTCCCAACTCCCTTAATCTAACAAAAAGTCTTGGAATGAGATGATTGACATGAAAATTTAAAGTTAACAGGTTAGTTTTTTGCTTCAGATGACAAGCTAAATATGTACATGAAAGTATTACTATATGATTTATTAATGAAAAATTATTTTTATCAGTACCTCATTCAAAAAAGATACAGAAATAAATAGAATTTTAATAAAGTTGTTTGGAGAAGCCGGCAAGCAAAAGACAAAGCAGCATATATGAGGAATCTTGGTAAGTGGAGAAATCAAGATGCCACTGTCCATTCTAATAATAATAATAATAATAATATTCCATTTTATTTGTCACTATTGTATAGTCTATTTGATTATACAATATTGTAACACATTCTAACAAAATGCCCTTCAAAGTTTAGTCTAGGCAGCTAATACTTCAAATTTAATATGTATTTGTGACAGGGCCGGCCAGGTTGAACCTTCAGATGAAATTGACCGGCAAGTGCTAGTTGTCCCTGATAAGTTTCCTTTAAGAGAGAATCAAAACAGAACATGTCAAATGAAACATGTTGAGTATTGTACAGTTTTGAGAGATATAGGAATCAGTAACTGATGGCTATGGCAATTGATCAAGAAAGATCCTCTAATGATCTCACAGTTTTACTGTCTTCAAAGGAGAGAGACTTTCTAATATGTAGTAATGGCGAACAGGTACGTATAAGTGAGGTGTTGTTATATATGTATACTGGCACTATCTCTTCAAAATGTTTCTTAATTAACCTTTTCTAAGTTTTTATAACGAGGTTTGACTGTATATACTTTCACTATAGTGAACAAGAAAGATTGAACAAAAAGAAACTGGACTACTGATCTTATGCTTGTCTGTAGGTTACATTAAGCAGCATAACAGGAAAGATTGTAGGCTTATATTTCTCCGGTTCATGGTGTGGTCCATGTCGCCAGTTTACACCAAAGTTGGCGGAAGCTTACGAGAGTCTATATCCTAAAGGTGACTTTGAAATAGTGTTCATTTCATCTGATAAAGATGACGAATCGTTTAATGAATACTTTGGGAAAAGGCCATGGCTTGCTGTTCCATTTTCTGATGCTGAGGCTAGAAAGAACTTAAAGCAATTGTTCAAAGTAAGGGCTATTCCATATCTCGTGATTCATGATGGGACAGGCAAAGTTTTGAGCAATGAGGGCGTTAAATTTATCAAGCACTTTGGTCCTGAAGCCTATCCATTTACATGTGAAAGAATTAATTACTTGAGGCTGGAAGAAGAGAGGGCTAAGGAGAATCAGTCTTTGAGGTCTCTTCTGGTCTATGGATCACACGATTTCTTGATCTCAAATGAAGAGAACAAGGTAATGGTTTGTTTTTTATCGTATTGAAAACTTAAAATGTCCTTGAGTTGATCATTTCTATGCATTGTAGTTTTTTGTGCTTATTTTCGACATGCTTGTTTACAGATTTCTGTGTCTGAGCTTGAAGGGAAAACAGTTTGCCTATATTTTGCAATGAGTACTCATAGAGGGTGCAAGAATTTCACCTTGAAGCTAGCAGAGGTATACGAAAAGCTTAAAGGAAAGAACTTTGAAATTGTGCTGATTTCTCTGGATGAAAAATATGAGGATTTTAAAGAAGGCTTTGAAGCAATGCCCTGGTTGGCTTTACCTTTCAAAGACAAGAACTGTGAGAGACTTGTTCAGTACTTTGAGCATAAACTCCTACCACAGCTTATCGTATTAAGCCCAGATGGGAAGACTTTGCAGCAAAATGCAGTTAAATTTGTCGAAGAATATGGAGATGAAGTATTTCCTTTCACACAAGAAAAGCTTGTAACTTTGGCTAATCTAAAGAAGAAAAAACTAGAAGCACAAACATTAGAGTTCATTCTTGTAACTGCAGATCGAGATTTTGTCATTTCAAATGGCGGTTTAAAGGTAAGTTTAGTCGGTTGAAATAAGTGAATGAAACTGAATTCATTTCAAAGGGATTGATGAAGTTAGTGTTTGCTAATCATGTTATTTTTCATTGTACTTGTTCAGGTTCCTGTACGCGAACTAGTAGGGAACAACATTGTACTGTATTTTGCAGCAAGTTGGAGTCTCCCAAGTCGAGAATTTCTACCCAAACTCGTAACTGCATACCATGAAATCAAGAAGAAAGACGAAACGTTTGAAGTGGTTTTCATCTCTAGTGATCAAGATGAGTCTTCCTTTAGTAACTTCTTTTCAAGTATGCCCTGGTTAGCACTTCCTTTCAACGATGAAAGGAGGTCATTTCTGTCGTGCAGATTCAACATTGTAGGCATTCCAGTGGCCATAGCAATTAGTCCTAATGGCTGCACTGTGAATACACAAGTAAGGCAGCTGTTAGAGACACACGGTGCAGGAGCCTATCCTTTCACAGAAGAACATATAAAGAATTTGCAGGAACAACTCGACAAAAATACAACGGGTTGGCCCAAGAAAGACAGAGATGAAATTCACAATGAGCATGAACTTGCACTGTTACATCAGCAAGTGTATCTCTGCAGTGGGTGCAAGGAGATGGGGTATGGGTGGGCTTTCTTCTGCAAACGTTGCGATTACGGGCTTCATCCAAAATGTGCTCCAAAACAAGAAGAGATGAACTGAAAACAAATCTTTGATGAAAAGTCAAGCTCCTTTTAGTAACATAGATCTACTTTAACCTCATACATGACCTCTAGTTCATCTTGTGATTAAACTAGTGATTTGTGTGTAATTTGTATCATTTTTATGTCAGACCTTCTAGTAAATAGTTGTTATTCCTCTTAATTATGCAAAGCTATGTATGGTAGGAGTGGTTCTTCAGGTCCATCACAAATTTTTGGCCCTGTACCTGAGCTGAGGGTCTTTTGGAAATAGTCTCTCTACCTTCACAAGGTAGGGTAAGGTCTGCATATACTCTGCCCTCCCCAAACACCACACTCCCCAAACCCCACATGTGGAATTTCACTGGGTATGTTGTTGTCCTTTCGAAATCGTCAATTCAACTGTCCTTATAGATAGGCAAAGCCACCTCCTTGATAGGTTACAGAGCTACAGAAAAATGAGAGAAGGGAATGTATCACGGCAGCCAACAAGACAACTACATTTTGTTTTTTTCCTCCATGAGATGACCAGAAGGTGCTAGATGGACTAAAGTCAAAGCAGATGAAGAAAGCAGAGGTCCCTATGTGTCGGATCCTCCAAAAAAATGCGCTATTTTTGGGGGATCTGTAGGCACTCATTGACATTTTAAAAGAGTTCGAGCAACATAGATCTAAATATTTCAATAGAAGTGTCACGGGGCAAATATAACAAACAAAAGGTGTTGAAAAATTGCAAAACGTTTATCTGCAATCTTATCTACCCATAGTAACTAATCTCTAACTCATCAGAACTTCACAAATCAGTAAATAAATAAAAAAAAGTTGCCATCAGGCCAATTATGTTGTTCTTTTTTTTTGTTTTCCTACTTGGTGTCGATGTCCGCATTGGAGACCCAACTAATCCAGATTCGCACTGCAGCTACCAATAGGATTTTTTCCATATACAGGGTTCAAACTCGAAGATGAATCAGTCCCACTTTTGCACCACAATTCATGTTGGCATATTGTGTCTTGAATGCTCTTGTTAGTTTGTGGCTATTAATTTCCTTATGGCCTCATCAAAAACAGAAAATTATGAGGACAGGATATTCCAAATCACTATTTTACTAACAAATGGATGGCTGAAAATGAATTCTACCCAAAAAAAAGAAGCCAGCATCAACCACTTCATCTTCTCTACCATGCACATAAAGTGTTTGAGGAAAATACTGAGTGAGAGGTAAAAAACAGTTGGAAAGAAAGAACAACAATGGAAGCTCTGTTATCTTCCACTACTCTTCAACTCAAACCCCTTCATCCACCCTCTTCTTTCTCTTCCCTTCACTCTCCATTTTCTTCTACTTCTGTTCTTAGAGTAAAAGGTAACAGAAAAGCTGAAAATTGTATTCAAAGAAACCATTTTTCTACTGTTTTGCCACTTAGAGTGTCTGCTAGTTCTCAAGCTGCAGCTGCTGAAACATCTACAAGTACTTCTATTCCTTCTGAAATGAAAGCTTGGAGTTATGCTGATTATGGAAGTGTTGATGTTTTGAAGTTTGAGTCCAATGTTGCAGTTCCTGACATTAAGGAAGATCAAGTCTTGATTAAGGTTGTTGCTGCTGCTCTTAACCCTGTTGATTTTAAACGACGGCTCGGAAAATTCAAGGCCACTGATTCTCCACTTCCAGTAAGTTTAGGCACCCTGTTCTTGTTATCTTTTAGTTTAGTTTGAATTCCATGCTTTAATGGTACAATTACATTTCTCATGCTTGTTATAATGTTTGTTAAAGTGGGTTAGAACCCACATTGGTTGATGAATAGACAGGTGGTCTGCTTATTTGGATTTAGGCAATCCACATTGATTGAACATTGAGTAAGGCCCAACTGTCATATCTTTATAGTGTTAGCGCAACTTTTCTCCTAAGATTTCAGCACAGAAAATGTTCAACTGTTTTCCGTGACATTTCACTTCATGACAATAGTGTTCACTACTTCCTAAAAGTTCCACCTTTGAAATCATGGGAGGTCAATAATAAATTAGAGATTATCTGCACTCTCCTGTGTTTAACTGTGTGACGTTTCATCTAAAAGTTCCCTCATGTGCGGGCTTGATTCTTTTTCACGAGCCAAGCACGTGGATTTTTTCTCTGATAATGGGTGGGAATGAGATTTCAACTCGGGACTTCTGCCTACTCTGATACCATGTTAAAGTGTGTCACATCTCATCTAAAAGTTTAAGTTGTTAGAAAAAGAGCAAACATTTACTTACTTAATCATACATCTCAACATCCTTGCAACTGTTGAAGATGTAAATGACTGAATAAAAATAAGATTTCTCTAACATTTTGTGTTTTTAGATGGGATGAGCACACAATTAAACATGTTGTCTGCTCAATTTCCGTGTGTGTTTTGTCAGAGCAATTTCCATGTGTATTTGGCCCATGGAAAAGAATCAGACTCAGAAGTGAGAGGTCTTGTTGAAGTTATAATTAAGTAAACAAAAGTGTCTTTTAAGAAGAGATGATCATACAAGCCAACAGGAAAATATGACAAAATCACACAATTTTTCCTGTTGTGGAATATGTAGTCTAAAACATATACTTTCTTGTTTGTGTAGACTGTGCCAGGTTATGATGTTTCTGGTGTGGTGGTGAAAGTTGGTAGTCAAGTAAAGGAGTTAAAAGAAGGAGATGAAGTGTATGGAGATATACATGAGAAAGCATTAGATGGACCAAAGCAATTTGGATCTTTAGCTGAGTACACTGCTGTAGAAGAGAAACTACTTGCTTTGAAACCCAAGAATCTGAGTTTTGCAGAGGCAGCTGCTCTTCCTCTAGCTATCGAGACTGCTTATGAAGGTCTTGAGAAAGCTGGATTTTCTGCTGGCAAATCCATTCTTGTTTTGGGAGGTGCTGGTGGTGTTGGATCCCTTGTAATCCAGGTATGAACATTTCAGATCATATCAATGTATTTCTCTGTTTTAAAAAATTGTGATTTCTCGAGAAGAATTTATGGGGTGACTTTTAGAAACACTCTTTCTACGTCCGTGAGGTATAGGGGTAAGTTCTGTGTACATTCCACCCTCCCTAGACCCATCCGTGTGGAACTACACTGGGATGTTGTTGTTGTTGTACTGTTATGATGGAAAGATGGTCAGTAAGGATTCATAGCCGGTGCCAACGCAACTTGCTTGGGATCGAGACATAGTTATTATTGTGCCCTTTGGGGAGAAAAATTCAGCCATTTCACTTTATTTGATTAATGTCCAAACAATCATAGATATTGAACAGAGGCTTTTTTTTGGTTATGCAGCTTGCTAAACATGTATTTGGTGCTTCAAAAGTAGCAGCTACCTCCAGCACAGGGAAGTTGGAACTCCTGAAAAACTTAGGAGCTGATTTAGCTATTGACTACACTAAGGAGAATTTTGAGGATCTGCCTGACAAGTTTGATGTTGTTTATGATTCAGTTGGTAAGAACTAAGTTTCAACTTATACAAGTCCCATTCTAGTATACACATTGTCAGAACAAAATGCACGTACAAATTTAACATAACACATAGATAGCTAAATAGCTTAACAGTTCATAATAGTGAATATTCACGAGCATAAAGATCAAAACTGCATATTTTGAATCAATTGATGGTCAAATGGGCAATGTTTTGATGCATATTTTGAATCAACTGATGATCAAAAACTAAAAGTGCAAATTTTCATTATTAAATTCTGAACTCCTCATTTCATAAGTACAATGTTGGGATCTTTACATAAATAGCCCGGCCAATTCATTATTTACTTTCTCTTGCTGGTATACATAGATTATATACTGATTATATATGGCTATATACATATTATACATCTGACGGCTATCTTTAGTTTAAGTTGTTGAGTGGGCTTCTATTTCGGTTAATTCTTCTACAATATTTCAAGCACTAAGAATCTCAACAGTTGAATCCATCGAGTTTAATAAAATTCTGAATCCGCCTCTACTAACAACCATTTCTTTCTCTTGTTACTGACTACAGGTCAGGGTGAAAAGGCGGCGAAGGCAGTGAAGGAAGGTGGGAGTGTAGTAGTGCTAACAGGGGCAGTAACACCACCAGGTTTTAGATTTGTGGTGACATCAAATGGAGAGATGTTGAAGAAACTGAACCCTTACTTGGAGAGTGGGAAGGTGAAACCAGTGATAGATCCAAAGGGACCATTCCCATTTGATAAGGTTGTGGATGCTTTCTCTTATCTTGAAACTGGAAGAACCACTGGAAAAGTTATCATTCATCCCATTCCTTGAAAGATAGCTCTCGTTTTGTACAATTTCTAGTACATTTGGAAAAAAGGAGAAGTTTTTGTTCCTCAAAGCCTATTGTGGCATGTGTTTGATAAAAATAACATGTATGTTGATCATGTTGGACACAAAAATAATTACCAAGGAGGATTTTTGTGTTCACACTTTTTTTTTTTTTTCCATCCGGTGTCTGGTACCTGTATTGGGCAGAATAAAGGACCATTTTTTCATGAGCTTTTGTCATCCCTACCTTAAGGATTTGATCATTTAATCATGGCATTGTCTATAACTAATTCTAGAATTGACAAATTAGCCGATGAAAATATGACTCATCCAAATTTGAATGGATTAGTAATCCTCTCATTTATTAGCTTAATCCATTTCACTCGTCAAATTCAGCTCATCTAACACCTCACTATAGCACTAATAGCAGTTATGAAACTTAGATTCCAGACAAATGTTGTCACTATAGAGATGTATGACTATATATAGAATTATGACTTGTGATAGTGATAAAGAACGGCATCAATGAAGGTTCTGCACATACATGATTAGCAAGTAGATTTGTTCGGTATGGTTGGATATTCTTAATCATATTTAGAACTTATGAAGTTTAAGTCATGTTTCATGGGTTTTTTTTTTTTTTGAAAAAAATGAAATATATTCTCGAAAATTATGTCCAAAACACATTTTCAAATTCAAATCAAACTTCACCCAAATCAATATTTTTCTTAAAAAGTTGAAAATTTATGTCCAAACGCTAGCTAATTTATGAAAGGTTTAACCATCTCTTATCTTGAAACTGGCAGAGCCGCTTGAAAAAGGTTGCCATTCAATATTCATCCCATTCCTTAAAAGGTGACTCTCATTTTTCAAACACTTTTCATCTAATTGGGTCCCAATGGTTAACCAAGATTCTGATCTAGGAATTAATTTAATATAAAGTAGGTAAATCAATGAACTATTTTGGTGGATGAAATATGTTTACATTATATATACTGTTAGTGAAATTATTTTTTTATGGCAAGCCTCCTCAATAAATTTGTCCAATTTCTTTACTTTTTCTCTTTGTTGAGCTATACGTATACGAGTTCGGAACCTATTTGAGCCACAAAGAGATAAAATTGACCAAAATAAGTCACTATTCTAGTAAGTAACTAAAATAAGCTTAGTGTAGATTTTTTTTCCGTTTTATCCAATATTCCAAAACGGCTTCCGTTAGTCTCTTAACGTCTATATTTTAATATAAAACGGAACTTTTTTTTCCATTTTATAAAGTGTAAGTTTTTCTTACACTTTGTAAAGTTAACTTTTTCTTACACTTTGTAAGAAAAGTTATCTTTACCAAAATTTTCACCTTCCTTTCATCTTCCACTTTCACTTTCATAGAAGATTTCACTTTCAACTTTTTAAAGTAGGCGAGACATGAAAATTTAAGAATGTCCCAACAATTTCTGTCATTTCAAAGTGTAAGGGCCGATTAAAATAGCTATCTAGTCCATAACTTGGAGCAATATTATTCCTCTCTTGCTGAGGTAAATCGCTACAAAATATATAATAATAGTAAATCATATAAATTAATAAATAATAGACAAAATCAACAAATAATAATCAAATTATTGAGCATTACCAGTCACTTTCATTGATAGTATCGTTCAAATTATATCGACCGGTAAGAATATTTTGGTAATGGGTCGTGTTAGGAAAATCACTAGATGGAGTTATCAGAAATCCATCAGGGCTATTACGATTTTCTAATCAAGGATGGACATCGGCCGATAAAGAAAAACGTTGTTGACAAGTCTTAGGCTCCTTCCTAACATAGATTTCAAGTACTGTTAACTTGATTTGATCTAAGTATTCATTTGGAACCCTCAAAAAGTCGGTCAACGATTCGTCATTATAGATAATCCACTCTCCAAAATTTACTTGTCCTTGTGATAAAAATGAAGTGGGGTATTTTCCGACTATAATCAAATTATAATCAGTACTATTTATACTCATTCTTTTATAAATTGATGAAAGAAATTTATGATATCGAACATTAATTGTATATTTAGCATAATGTTTGGGAGGACAATTATAATAAACGGTATTTCCTTCACATATAATTTCACCATCCCAATAAATCGAAACTCTAACTTTTGGTTCAAAAGACATTTTTTTTTGGGATTGAAATGAAGAAAAATAGAAGATTAAAGATGTTGAAGGTGCTATGTTTGAACGTCCTTAAATAGAGCTTGGAGGAGTTTTCAGATTAGAAAAAATAAAAATACATAATGTAATAATTTCTTCTGTTTTTATGATATGTCAAATCAATATAATTTTTTTCTTTATAGACACAATTTAATGTAAAACGGAAAAAATATTCCTTTTTGTATAACATAATTTTTTCTTACACTTTACAAAGCGTCAGTAAAAAGTTACACTTTATAAAGTGTCAGAAAAACTTACACTTTACAAAGTGTAAGAAAAACTTACACTTTATAAAGTGGAAATTTTTTTTTTGTTTTATATTAAAATACAAACGTTAAGAGACTAACGGAAGCCGTTTGACATATTGGATAAAACGGGGAAAAAATCTACACTAAGCCTATTTTAGTTACTTACTAAAATAGTAGCTTATTTTGGTCAATTTTATCTCTTTGTGGCTCAAATAGATTCCGAACTCTATGTATACTCGTTACTGCTATAACAAGTAAAAATAATTGATAACGTAAAAATTCCTTATACTGACAGTTATAACGTATATAACTTAAACTTAGATTCGAGACAATTATAATTAGTCAGTAAACTTTTCCCTCATCGAAAAGAAAGGTTATGAAAAAACATAAGTAGATTACATTAAACTCAAAGCTGAAAACAGCCATTTTAACATTATTTCTGTAATGACACACCACATTGTTGTTCAGTAATACATTTACATCAAAATGCAAATCAAGTAAATAAGAAAAACTTGAAACACAATTACAATTGGTTACATGTAAATTTTGCAACATGTTTAGAGTGAAACAGAAGGGGTAAGTTTGAAGTCAATATTCCAAAGCTCAAAGGATGCATTCACAAAATCATAGTGTCCACCTTTTAATGCAATGCTTTTCTTCACAACAGCTTCTCTCACAAATGGATATGTCAATAAGTTCCCTAGTGATACATTCACAGCTTCCTGCTCAACATATCAAAAAATTTAACATTACATTTATGTTTTATTCCCTTTTCGTTTATTTTGACTGTACACAAAGTTTGAGAGACACTTTTGAAACTTGCAATCTAAAATGAGTTTTTAAAGTTGTGTTTTAACATGCATTTTACTTTTAAAAAATTGAAGTTCTGTGAGTGAAAGTAAAATGTCACCAAAGAATTGGTTTGGACCAGTTTTTTGGGACTTAAATTTTTTTTGAAGATTAATATTCAAAGAATCAACCAAATTTCATGAACTTCAATCATTTTAAAAAAAAATATACTCTCAAAATCTATGGCTAAACGGGAGTCAATCAAGTCATAGATGTCATACCAGTGAAGCTTAAATATTTATTATTTTTTTGCGACAAATATCTATAGAAAAAAAGTGCATCACATGAATTAAGATATACCTTTTCCAATTTTGTGCATTGTTCATTGTGATCCAAATCGCAGAATTCTGCCTTTACCTTTGCCTTGGCAGTTGAGCAGATTTTCACCCATTCTTCAATGAAATCACTGCATTTTTAATGTACTCAAAGTATAAGAAGACCTTCAAATATAATTTTACTTTTCAAGAGACTAGGTAAACTTTAATCAATAAAATATATTTTTTCATCATATTTGACCTAAGCGAATCACAACTCATAATACTTTCATATAGTTTTTGAATATATATAAATTTTAATTAGAAAAAAATTAAATTAATCTAATTCAATTTAATTTCTAAAATTAGTCAAATTAACATTTGAAAAATATTTTTTTAAAAAAGTCACATAAATTAAAGGGGAAAAGAATTTTTATTCTTAATTTTTTTAAAAGTATAAGTAATAAATATGTAAGAACTAAATGATAGATAAAAAGGACAAAAAGAGAGTACAATTTTTAAACAAAAAATTAAAAAATTGATGAGTAGGCTTGCTTTTTTAAAAAGTCAAGTGGTTGATCATCTTTTTATTTATCAACAGCTTTATAAGGGTGACCAATTCACTTATTGATAAGTCCACTTTCATTATCAATCATTTTCACATATTTATTTATTTAATTAGGAAATTAAAAAATAAAAGAAATTTTTTTAAAAAAACCAAACCTGTTAGTGGACCCATCATCAGGAATAGACATAAGTCCTTTAATACCTCCACAACAGCTGTGCCCAATCACCAAAATATTCTCCACCTATATAATTGAACAAATTTTATTCATTTTTATATTCACAACTCCAAATAAATAGGAGAAAAAAGGAAAAATATAGTTATTAATTTATTTTTTATTAAATGATTTTACTATCCCTACTTCCTCAAGTCTAAAGAATTTTCTTTGTTTTCTGCTCGATATCCGGAGCCCACATTGGAGCTTCGATTAAATTTAGATCTCACACTGCAGGGCTCATTCGGGATGGTGCTTCCAACATAATTCTCTTCATACGTAGGGTTCGAACCGGAAACCTCTTATTAAGGGTGAAACAGTCTCACCACTGCACCACAACCTTAAGGTTGGACTTATGTTAAGAAGTGTGTAGTTAATATGTATGTTTTGATTAGTACATGTTGCATTTGTTTAATTTACTACTCCAAATAGATAGGAAAAAGGACAAGTATGGGCAATTGAATTAAAGATTATAAATTTTTTAAATGATTGTACTAATCCCTATACTTAAGGCTTAAGTAATGAGCTGATTTAATTTACATATATTTGGTTAATTTCTACCATTCACATGGGGTGCAGTTTGAGGCAGTTTACAGAACAAATCAGACAAATAGATCCTGTTGGACTTCAATATTTTAGAAGTTAATAATAATAGAAATATTGTCTCTGAAAAGTTGCACAAAAAAACTTTAGAGAGTTGAAAATGTTTCTAAATTAGGAGAAAAATATAGGGCATTACGAGGAAAGGACTCAATTAAATGTGATTCTCGTTCTATTAAATCAAAAGATAGAATGACTCAGATCGAAATAATAATTAATATAAATATTATTGAACAAAATGTCAAATTTTTCTTTCTTAATTTTGGATATTTATAAAAGGAATGTCACACAAGTTGACATTTTCAATTTACATAAATATGAGGAGAAGTTAAGTAAGGAAGGAATCTCTTTAATTGAATTAGGTATCTTTGGACCAATATTGGACCATGAAATAACAGGCTAAAAGACATGTACTTTGTTCTTGACCTCATTAATTAATTAGGATAAATTGAGCTAGCTTTATTATTATTATTATTATTAACTAAGCAGAGGTGTAAAAATAAATTACAATTTGTCATAAAAATGACTGACCTTCAAGTGGACAACTGCATATTCGACTGCTGCACCCACTCCAGAATATTTTGTCTGTAATGTATAATTAACAACAAAATTAGAGTTTAAATTAAGAATAACGTGTAAAAAGTATAGGATAAATAATAAATATGGGTTAAAGAATCTGCAATTCAACTACGAATATTAATATAAACTTTATGCCATATATATCCACATCATTATTTTGATCTTTTACTTTCTTTTCTTTTCAGTTTTTTTCTTAATTCTTGTTGATTAAGTTTCCAGCATGGTACACAATATGACGAATTTCTTTTCTTTTGCCTTTTTTCAGACAACCATAATATTGTTCATAAATTTGTGTTTATAAAATTTTAAACTCCATATACATATAGTCCTCTCGATTGTCTCTTTGAGCTTTAACTCGGAAAACGTTATATAAGCAGATCATCAGTCCATTTCTCAACTAAAACATAACGTAGTAAAATTTACCCGGTCATAAGGAGGGACCATGTTGGCGATGTTACGGACAACAAAAGCTTCTCCTGGTTGAAAATTGAGAATGTGCGATGGGCAAACTCGAGAATCGGAGCAAGCGAAAACCAAAAACTGCACGTAATTTAATCACAAATTATACATAAGTACTCATTAACGTGCCTTAAACGTCATTACCATTAATGTTGTGCAGTCCAAAAAATAAAACTAAGTTCAATATTCAAGAACAATTCACATTGTGGACGGCAAGTATTGATGTTGATTTACATTAAAATAGTTTAGGAAAAAAATGGGGAATAACGCCAAAGAGTATATATGCAAGAGAATAATTATTCTTGAGAGCTTTAATTGGAGGAAAAAGACTTAAAAGAAAATAATATACTAATATATAATTCAATATATGGTGAAGGATAATTTTTACTTGTACAGTATTTCAAAAATAATTTTTATTTTTATCTGTCACTTTTAACGCATTTCTCAAGATATAAGGCTATATATTAATTAATATTAGGTATTGTGATAAAATATTTCATGTTAATTATTATTTCTTAAGAAATATACAAAAATTTAAAGTGGACAAATAAAAGTAAACGAGTGTTATGAATTACCTTAGGGCTTTGACCTGTGGAAAGCTGTCCATACAACTCCGGGTGTTTCCTAAAAATAAAGTACAAAAACAACTTTTTCTTACATTTTCTTTTAATCATTTAAGAGTAGGATTCTTACATTTTCTTAGTGAATTTTTAAATATGCTTTACAAAATGAACTTAAAATTCTCTATCGAAACAACTTTTTTTTCTTATCTTTTTAGCTAAACTTTTATGTAGTCCAAGACGTGCCATATTATACTCCATTAATTTGAAAGTCTTTTTCTTAAAGTAGGACCATAATTTTATACAAGAAGAAATAGTGGGCATATAATATAAGGGTAGACCTTCAATGATCAAGATTCCACTATTTTCCATACACAAGTTGGACACTTGGCAATCCACTTATCCCCTCATATAGCTGATATCGTTCATTTTTACTGGTCCACAAAATAGAAATAAATACTTTTGATATGTGTCAAAAAAATAATTAAAATTTCATATCTAGTTAAACATGATTTTCATATGAATATAGTTAAAAGAGTAATACTAATTGTCAAAAATCTAATTTTAATTTATTATTTAATGTTTAAACTATGATAACTTACTTTCCATGCCAGTTTTTCTGGCACACCTAGGGCCTACTAAGAAATGTATTTAATAACATTAGTTATAAAGAGGGGTTGGATAAATTACTTTTATTTTTATTTCTTTTCTAAAGTACAATATGACCTTGTTAGAATAGTTTAAACTTATGAGTGAAATTAGAATAAAATCATTAATAGCTTCTTTGTACTATTATAAAATGACATTAATTCTATCAACGACAATGAAAACTCTGACAGGCATAGATAGACATATGTATAGGATAATAAAATAACAAACTGACCGACAATATGGATTATTTATTTTTTAGATTAAAGTGACAAATAAAAAGAAATTAAAGGAAAGTACTAATATCCAACCACTAATAATTCAATGGAGTAACAATTTCACACGGTGAGTCAACCCTTCAACCTTCAATAATGGAAAATGAATAATCAATTTTGATTCAAGTCAGCTAAATACTCTCATTCTATTTCATTTTAATTATCGTTTTAGCTTCTTCTTTTCATATCTATTTAAAAATAAAATTATTCTTATTTATTAGATATTTTTTGAAAAAGACAACTAAAAATAATTATTTTTTTTTATTTTAAATTCTAGAGTAATAATTATTTTGAAGTAATTTATTTGAATTAAATCGATAACTAAAATGGGATGGATGAGAACCCTTCAGAGTATGATTTTTTTTTTTTAAAAAAAAAAAAAAAGAACTGGTAGCATATCCGAGAATGATGCAATATTTGATGCCACAAAGGTTCGGACACCACTTTTAATGTAAAAGGACAGAATTTATTTACGGCAAAGTACAAGTGCAAATGATCATCACCATTCAAATTTAATCGAACTTCGAATATCGAGTGAGAAATTAAAAAAATGTACAATTATTAATTTTAACTTACTCATATTTCTCTGCCTTGAAATGAGCAAATCCAGATCGGATCTTCTCATCCGGGTCGGACTTTTTCCCGTCGGCGCCCTCCAACTCCGCCGTCAACTGCCTTATCTTCGCCGCAGCTGTATCTTCCAGCTCATTCTTTTCACTACCAACCACAAAAAATAAATAATTAAAAATATAAATCACACACTCCGTGTGGGACCTGAGGTCCCAGTGTAATGTAAACAGACAAATCGTTAAAGGATTGGAAGATGAAATCACCGTCTGTTTTCCGTTTTTATCGGAAACTGTGAAATTACGGATAAGGACAGAATTTATTACAGTATTTACGTTATGGAAGCTGCCGAAAGTCTGAGGCAAAACGACAAAAAATGGAAAATCTATCTCTACCTGAGAAGCTTTTTCAGTCCTGCAATGGCGTCTTCGTATGAATCTTCTGCCATTTTCGTAACCTGCAAGTCAGAAAAATAAAACAATCGTAATTATACATCAAATTTCACGTTGATTATTTGATTTTAATTTATTTCGATATTTCTACGAAAAAAGATTCGATCGTATTTGATCTTTGTGTATATGAAGATGGAAAAAATTTAATTTGAATTGGAGAAGATTGAATCAGAATAAAGAGGTGAAATACGAAGAAAACAAATTAGAATTATGGAGATTTGAATATACCTCTGGACTGGTAGAAAATAAAGTCATTTTCGTTGATGATGAAGAAGGAGAAAGAGGATGAATTTATTTTCTAAACGCTCAAAAAAGTAAACAAACTCACGTTCTTTGTGTGGTAAAGAACGCTACTTAGGAGTATTTATAAAAAGAGATTTGACTATGGCTAATTTGATCCCTGTATGGATTGGAATTTGGATAAATATTTTACTTACCTAAATTGAAATTGGAAAATTATATTTAATTAGATTGAAATTTTATTTTTATGATGAATATTCAACGCCTTAATGGATGGAACGTCACCCATTTGTGGTGCAGTCATGGAGGAATGGGCCATTGGTTTCACTTTCTATGTTAATCAATTAAAATAGTTTTTCATTTCAATTATGACATTTTATAAATTACTCTCTCGCTCATTTTTAGTTGTCATAGTTTTTTTGTGAGAGTTAAACGATATAAATTTTGACTAATATCTTAAGATATATTTTTTATTAATATGAAAAAGTTTACTATTTTTATAGTATCTTTAGTATAATTTTTATTTTAAAATATCAAATTAATGTAATCTGATTTTGCTTTGAAAATTAATCAATTTAACTCTCAAAAAGGAATGAAAGGAGCATGTGATGAGTTTGACTTTGACTTTACACGGAGTATAAAAGGAAAGAAAGACTTTCGAAACTTGTGTGGCTATGAACCATTTTACTAAAGATAAAATGAGTATTTTAAATTAAATTATTAGTAAATATAGAATTATGTCATTATTTTTTAAGCTGATCAAAATGGCAAGTGAGTCATATAAATTAAAACAATAGAAATAATATTGTTGTAATAACCAAGCTCACTGGTGATCATAATACTCACTTTCTATGTAAATATAAAAATATGTCATTACTTTTTAAACTGACCAAAATGGCAAGTGAGTCATATAAATTAAAACAATAGAAATAATATTGTTGTAACAACCTAGCTCATTGGTGATCATATTACTCACTTTTTATGTTAATCAATTAAAAATAGTTTTTCATTTCAATTATGACATTTTATAAATTACTCCCTCGGTCATTTTTAGTTGTCATAGTTTTCTTTTTGAGAGTTTAATGATATAAATTTTGACTAATATCTTAAGATGTATTGTTTATTGATATGAAAAAATAACTATTTTTGTAGTATCTTTAGTATAGTTTTTGAATATTCAAATTTTTATGTTAAAATATCGAATTAATATAATCTGATTTAACTTTGAAAATTAGTCAGTTTGACTCTAAAAAGAAATGGAGGGAGTATGTGATGAGTTTGACTTTGATTTTATCGAAAATATTGTTCAAATACTTTTACGAGAGGGTTTATAGATGCAAGATAGAAACGAGGAATGAATGCTTTCTCTTTTGCCATTTTTTCGTCTGTAAATTATTAATCAACCCCGGAGTATAAAAAGGAAAGAAAGACTTTTGAAACTTGTGTTTTAAATTAAGTGATAGATGTTTGTGTGACTATGAAATTATTTTACTAAAAATAAAATAAATATTTTACATTAAATTATTAATAAATATAGAAATATGTCATTACTTTTTAAGCTGACCAAAATAGCAAGTGAGTCATATAAATTAAAACAATAGAAATAATATTGTTATAACAACCTAGCTCATTGGTGATCATATTACTCACTTTCAATATAAGTTCAAACGATTCTAAAATATATACTACAAATTATTCATTTGTCCTACCATCATTTCACAATATTATTATATTTTATATTTCACATCAAACGACTCTGAAAGGTGTCAAACGACTCCCAAAGGTGTTAACTGGAGCGGGGGCACAGTAATTTAGTGGCCATAATAGAATCCTGCTCTGTCTCCTAATTATTTTATATGACTAAGTCAAAAATAATATTATGATTATTAAAAATTAATTTATTATAAGGTTTTAGGTGAAGGGCTAGTACGTGTAATGTGGCCTTCCTGGCTGTTTGTTTCCCATGGGCAAGTCAACCATGGAGGGCCAACATAACATCTTCTACTTTTGGCTTTTGGAGTGAACATTTCTTCAATATTTTCTATTCTTTAATAATTTTGTGTTGCTCATTACATCCTATACATTTAATTAAACATCAAAATGAACTTTTCTTCTTCATACAAATAAACTCTTTTAATTTCAAGATCCTATTTTGTTGGAAAAAGTCCATCATTTCTAAATTGATTCACCTTTTTCGGCTTATTGAAGGTCATGGAATTTCGCTACCTTAGGACCGTTATAGTTACGGCCGCCTTTCACCGGGGCTTCGGTCGCCAGCTCCCCTGTCATCAGGTCACCAACTTCCTTGACCTTCCGGCACTGGGCAGGCGTCAGCCCCCATACACGGTTTTACGACTTTGCGGAGACCTGTGTTTTTGGTAAACAGTCGCCCGAGCCGTACGAGGAGAAAGCTTCCTATACGTTTCTAGGGGGGGTGTTGTTAATCTACATCTATCCCAATGAGCCGTCTATCGAATCGTTGCAATTGATGTTCGATCCCGAAGAGAAGGAAAAGATCTTCAAAAAGTGGGTTTTTATGATCCGATAAAGAATCAAACTTATTTAAATGTTCCTGCTATTTTATATTTCCTTGAAAAATGGGCTCAATAAAATTTGAGATGATAAAATGTATGCAAATTATTTGGAAAAAAGGGGATACAATATGAGAGCAATCACAACCAATTGACCATTCTTCAATGATAATTATGACTAAGTTTTATCGGTCTTTGAGAAAATAGTTAAATTTGTTCTTGAATTTTGGGAAATGATCCAAATTTACCTACAATGAACCATTGCGATTCTATTTTTGTCGTTTTCCAAATGAATTAGTAGTTTTTTTGTTATTCACAAACAACTGAAGCTAGCTTTCGATTATATGATTTTTTTATAAGAAAAAAAGATTAACTTTACTCTTAAACTATGCGAGAATTATAACCCTCTAAACTTGAGCAGGGTCACTATTTTGATGGTGATTCCATTATCTTCTTTAACATTTAAAACCTTAAACAACCATGTTTCTATCCCAAGCTCAATTTAACTACCATTAATCTCAAATCAACTCAAATGGCACGCAAACAATGGTCAACTACACCATCAAATTGAAATTTCATTTTCATCGAAACTCCATCGATCACTAATTTCATAGATTGCAAGTAACTATATTAGAACTTCACACTGACCTCTTAATATTAAAAGAAAAAAACCAATGCACATAGAATTTTAATCTCAATAACGGATTTTATTGACAAATCTAAACTGTTTCACGTACTTCAAGGATAATTTAGTCTTTTTACCATTATTAAAAAAGATAGAAAAAAGAAGTACATGTTTGAAAAACTTTTGTGATTACTCTAGAAGAATAAAAACTCACTCACTTTTTTATAAAGCAAACGATAGATAAATTAGAACCACTTCACAAAATTCATGTGCAAATTTGAACATATTTTTCTTAGAAATGACAAAAATTTAGTTACTTACTATTTATTTGTACCCAAATATGGAATTATTTTGAAACAAAAAGACTAATAACTTTTTACGTAATCCTTATCCTATCAAATATATATATAACCAAACTCCAAACTGAATTCCAAAACAAAAGTAATATCCCAAAATATTCTTTAGAAATTGGAAAGGTTAAAGTGGACTATAAGGAAGTGCTCTTAAGAAAGTCCAAAAGGCCATTTCTCAATTTCAACCTTACCATTTTATGTAGCTTTCATCACCACAAATGGTTTGTGATGTCACACCCTTCTTTATTGGTTTGTTTCTATTCTAGTGAGCTCTTCTCACCATTACTTCTTTTAATATAATATACTCATGTCAGCCTGGTTCAATATATGTTATTCTCCGTATTTTATTTTTGTAACATAAATAGAATTTCAAGAGTTAATCAATAAATAGTTTTTTATAGTAATTTTTTCAAAGGTATTTTAATTTTTTTATTATTGTAATTCATAATATTTTTAGTATAATTTGCAAATATATAAATTATTGAAATGTTTTTACTCCTCTATTCCTGATTGATGTGGCACAAATGACATATGAACTTTTTTATATGTTTTTTAAAAATATTTTAAGTTGTTAATTATAGTAACTTGTAGAGTAATATTTTTTTACGTAGTTTTTAAATATATAAATTATTAAATTTTAAAATAGCAAAAAATGCCTTTTAATGCAATCTTAAATTATTAATTCCAATTGAAGCATACGTGTCGACAAAGATTTGTATGCTTCTAGTCTCTTCTATTGTTGTAGCTTAATTTTGTGAAAGGTTTTTATTGTTATTAATGATTAAATATTTATGTATAAGTTACATTAATCACATAGTGTAAAGATGAAATTACTATCTATCCGTATTTTTTTTCTAATTACAATAATCCCTTAAAATTAATCCAATTCGGATACATTAATGAAAGCGCGGATACATTAATACAGATACATTATTAAAATAAGGGATTTCCCAATCCAGATACATTAGTAAAAGCGCGGATACATTAATACATTAATACACGGATACATTATTAAAATAAGGGATTTTAGAGATTTTTAAAAGATATAGGGAAATATGGAAAATAGTTTACTTAAAGTTGTGTAATTTAGTAATTTTCCCAATATTGTATTGGCATGGGAAATGGACTAATGGGGTTGTGATATGTAGTATAAAAATTTATTGAGGGAAATTTTATGGCGTTAATCTTAACATTAATAAATTTAGTTTAGGAAGATCAATATTTCAAAATTTATTTTTTTACTTTAGCGAATTTTAATTTGTAAAAGAATTAAATTATTGGGGTTGGAATTGGATAGTGGTGAATTAAGTTTGAACTGACTTTGAGCTAGCTTTTATAATGAATTAAGATGAATTATACCAAAACTTAATTCGTTTAATATTGTCCATATATCGAATTAATTAAAATTTGAACAAATTAAATGAATCATATAGGTTTGGCTTGAATTTTCCACGCCTAACATTTACCAATAGCAAACAAGTGTTCTAAAAAAGCCCAATCACCAAAAATGGTATAGTTTTTCTACGGGGAAACAAATACCCCATAAATGCAAAATAATTACAAACATATACCCCTTTACATTCATACCCCACTAAATAATTACACTATATACCATCCAATTAATTTTGCTTAACTGATACTAAATCAGTATCATATATTGTATTGGTATCATTAAGGCATATAATTTCGCTTAATTGATACTAAATCAGTATATATATACTGTATTGGTATCATTTAGATTTCTTGTTCATAAACTACTCATTAGTCAACGATACTATAAGAGTATATATATACTCTTATAATATCATTGACTAATGAGTAATTTTCAAAATTATTAAGTGTAATTTCCTAGAAAAAATGGGTGGGGGTGGATTGGAGTGATCTAACAAACTTTGGATAATTGGGCTTGTTGGTAAGCGGGCCTTTGGACCTATAAAAGTTGCATTAAAATGATCAAATCGTGGTCATTAAAGAAGTTTGGGCTTGTCGATCGGATTGAAGTAACAACTTTAAAAACAGGCCGATTTACGGTCACTATCCTATATAGTAAAAATATACAGTAAATATACATAAAATATGTATATTTTTATATATTATAATTAATATATATATATACACACATAATATTTATTGGCTATAGTTATTTTAATAGACAACTTTAAGGTGTAAAAAAATACACCTTTTTTTACCTTGGATTTTTGGTTATTAAATTTTGAAGCATTTTTATGGGGGGGAAATTCAACAGAATGAAGAATTAAAATGAGAATATCCAAAAGATTTTGTCCTTATTTCGTAATTTGTATCATGATTCAATCTAAAATTTGCAAGTTATTTTCCATTATTGACCTTTATTATATGGTGAATAGATAGAATCGAACAATGTGGCTAGTATCCAAACCATGAGCATATGATAGAGGGGCCAAATGAGAGACTTTACAAAAGAAAATTAGAGTCGAGCAATAATTCACATATAGTCACTTTTCAATTCCTATAATTAAAAATAGTCATTTTTGAGTTTTAAATTTTGCAAGTAGCGCACAACCTTACCATTCGAGCAACTCCCCTCTCATCTAAACACTCATTCTACATTATCCTCTCCGCCTTAATTTATAGTATACTTTTCCCTTATACTAGAATCAATTGAAGAATTTTTCGATCGAAGTTAGATTAAACTAATTCAGTATAATTTGAATTTTTTGAATCTCGAAAAGCAAAAATATACCAAGAGTACATTTTGTCACATATAGAGGTTTATTTTATACACTTCCTTTTATATTGTTTTAATAATACTTGTAAATTCTTAAGTAATTGCTTTCGGAATAGCCTTTCTATCCTCACAAGGTAGATGTAAGGTCAACGTCAGTCACACCACTTTCTCTAGATTGCACTACGTATATTATTATCGTGGTATTTTTAGATTATTGTTTTTACTTTTTTTGGTCGGAACTAACAGAGTCAGAAACATAAGGGTGTTATAGTGTATTTACCATCATTATTTGACTCAAAATAAAGACAATAAAATATGTAGAACTAACCTGATTGAGAGACTTTCTTGAACAACACATTAGCATGCATTTCCTTAATTTTCCAGCCATATTAATAATAATTAATCCTCAATAATATTCCTGGAATATAATTCAGCGACTTATCATACTTGGTTAAACAATATCATATATATAGTAATATGCAAGACCCCACATTATATTCCACACACCAAAAAAGCTAACAATTTTGTTTGATCTAAAACTCCTACTATTCCATTAGTATATGTAACCATCTTAGCTTTTGCCTAAGAATATGAATTTATCATCCAAATATGAGAAGCTAAGAAAGAAGAAATGACATGACATGGCATATGATTAGTTCTAGTTCTCCGAAATATAAAACGTACATAGTTATCTTTTAAGTGACCTGACTATTCAAAATTTAGATGGTTTTTTACTACATATAAGAAAGAGAGAGAGAGGGAGGGTGTGTACCTTATAAGTAGAATTCAAGACTTGAGAGCTATCATCAAGAAGTAGAGAAATGTGATATTTGACATTGTAATAGCAAAAATTGTCATTGAAAATCTATATAAAAGCCAAGGCACACCACAAAAATAAAAGTTGTCCTCACGGAAATTCCACCAATGAAAACCACAAAAAAGGATAATAATAGAGACAAAAATAAAGAATGAAAGAGAGCTGAGCTTTGGATAACTTCTACGTTTGGCACACCATTTATTTAAAAAATTAGAGATAGCAAACTTATATAACCATTTTTGGGCCACATTTTCATCATCTTACTCAGCATTGGTCAATCTTATCAAATTCTGACCAAGGGTTTTGCCTTCACCAACATTTCATCTTGTCAGCGAAATCAGAATTTGAAACTTATGAGTTCAGAATTTTAGTTCATCTAAGTTATTAGGTTCTAAAATAATAATTTGTACATATTTTGTAGAATTTTTAAAAACAAAGATAAAATTTGGATCAAACCTACTGAATTATTTGACTAAATCCCTAAGATCTAAGATCCACCCCTTATTTGAATAGAATAGTTACCGTAATTTGAGAGTGAAGCATAATTATTATGATAAAGTGTTTTGTCTAATTAAAAACGTAGTATAATTTTTCGATAAACAGAATTCGGACGATTCCCATACCTTCACCCTCCTCTATTATTCATGAAAACGACTCTCAACTCCCCAATAAAAAAGGAAAAAAAAAGGGAAAAGAAAAAGAAGTTTAGCCTTCATCTTTTAGAACTTTTAGATAAAATGTGACAACTCTTAGCTAGGTGGAGGATTGGTCTTTTATAAGAATTCCCAAAAAATTGGAAATAGTTTTGAGATAAGACACGTTGACAAAGATAAACGATGGCTTATAAGGATGCAATTATATTATTATTATATTATGAAAAGCACATGAAATTGACTATTCACGTTGATTGTTGCAAGATTTTCAATATATATAGCTTGCTAGTTGCTTAGTTGTACTCTATTTTTTTTTTTATTAATTTAAATAAGTGATTATTCCTAACTTGTAATATAGACAAATAATCAAGTATATAACTAATTGAAAAGGAACATACTACACTTTCTTTTCTTTGAATTTGGTTATAGTAGGTCCCTTTGTTTTGTATCTTCTTTAAGCTGTTTCTTAAAGAATTGGAAAATGGTTTGAGATAAGACTCATGAAGAAAAATAAATGATTGACTATATATAATTCTATAAAAAATTAATGCTACACCTTATTCATGGACGGAGCCACCAAGAAAGGGTGATCTGATACACATCTTTCGTCGAAAAATCATGTGGTGAATAAAAATTAAATATTTAACTATTTATATATTTATGAGGGAATACTACAAAAAGTGAAAAATTCCATCTATTTATCTTATTATTGGATAATCAAACATATATTGTAGCTAAAAAAAAATGTTCAAAAGTAGGGATAACGATATAACCTAATCCTAATTCCTATAACAAATAAGTACGTGAACTTACCCCACAAGACTTGCTTTTTTTGATTTTTTTTTTTTTAGTTCTATCTATTCTCTGTATCATGTGTTTGAATTTTTATTAATAAAATGATAATCATGAATAAGATATTTAAACAAGAGGAAGAAGGTGGCTCCTATGAGTGTCAATGATTTTATAAATTAATGAGATATTCATACGAGTTAAGGGTGGCTCCTACAAGTGTCAATGATTTTAATTTTCTTTTTGGATGATATCGATCAAATCAAATTTTTTAAAAAATAAAATCGAAGGTCTCAATATAAATTTATAATTGTAACGAATAATTAGAATAAATTTTTTATCTTATAAAAAGTACTAAAAACATACATATATATATCAACATCGTAGTGCTCTTCTTTGTCATCGAGGCCAGCTAGATCCATAAAGGTTTAACTATTGCACTAATTAACCTACAATCTAACGTCACTTGAAATTAATGTAGATTGACAGAATATCCATCACTGTCTAGCAAATAATCATCCATCTTACTCTAATATTTTGACTGACTCCAGGGAACTGCTACTCAAATTCTTAGGAATCCTCCGTTGCAACATAGATTTAGGAAAGAAAATCAAGTGACAAAGATACCTTGGCTAAGGAGGGGTCTAGATTGAAGGAAGCTCACTCCGTTGTGCTTTGGACAGTTCCTCCGTTGATTGTATCTAATAAAATAGAAGCAGACAAAGTAGGAACTCTTTATGTTAGGCTAAAAAGACCGCCTTCTACTATTGAATGCGTTAATGTGTATAATGTAACGCCCCAGCCCCCAAACATTACTAAAAGGAGTCATGCTCGACCTCTTACATGTATTGATGCATATTAAGTTATAATATATCATCTTGTTTACCAAAAAAAAAGATGACTAGATTGCCATCCAACTGATTGTTTCCTTCAAATTGAGATATGATGATGGTGTTTTTAGCAATACAAATTAAATCAAGTTAGCAAAGATTAAACAATAAGTCAAAACAATACTGTAATTGTCCTGTCCCATGTTGGTTGCCAAACTTTCTACCCTTAAATCCATGACTTAAAATAACAATTGAATTTGCTTAAGTGGTTCAAGGACACACATAGTAGAGTGACAAAACAATAAGATTGTTGATGATAAATTACTTGTTTAATATGATTAAAGTGATGAGCCAAATAAGTAAACAATAATAAATTGGCGAGAAAAAAGTAATGAATATTATTTGCGTATTTTTATCATAGTTAAAATGCTTGACGGCAATAATAAGTAAATAATGACAATTTTGATGTGATACAAGTGAGGGGAAAGGGTATACTTATAATCAGTGTTTTAAAAGGCGGGGGCGTGAGACCGGGCGTTTTACTTAGTATAGGTCGAGACGTAAGTCTCGAGACGTGGGGCGTAAGCCCTGTGAATCTTTAAATATTTAATTTACAATATAGTATAATAATATGTTGGTGTTTATGCATTTTAATATTAAAATCAAAATATTAAGTGTATATGTTAGTGGGTATAAATTGACAAGAATGTAGTCATTATATTGGTGTAACTCTTGTAACCACTATTGCCATGATCTACCACTAATTCCAGTCTTTATTCTACCTCATTATACCTTGTAACTTATGTAACCTATTGGCTATTCATTTACCCAATTTACTACCCCATTATCTTCCTATTCATTGCAAGGAAGAATTCCTCACTATAAATAGTGTGGTCTTACTTTGTGTTGGGGATATGAGATAGAGTGTTAGCCAAATATGAGAAGTGTTGTATTGTGTATATAATATGTTAGTGTAGTGAAAGAGAGAGTTGAAACAGAATAATATTCTAAGTTTTCAACTATATACACTATACAAAAAAATAGTATTTATATGTTGAAGGAAGGTGTTCTTTTGTGGAACTTTGGATTCTTCAACTAATCCGGAGTTGCTTGAATTGTACAACGTTGTTGGGCTGTTGTATCCTGGAGGGGACAAGTCAAGAGATATACTGCTGAATCGGTGTAGATTATGCCGCAGTGGGCTCAAATCTCCTTAAAGAGAGCGAGATATCCGCGCCTCAGCCAAAATATTTGTTTATTCATTTTTGTCATTTTTTTTTCAATTGTAATTTATTATATTTGTGGCATATTACACCAACATAATATAATAACACAAAATTATAAAAATACATCAATAGTTTGAAATAATTACAAACATGATTAGGGAAACTCATAGAAAATAAAACTTCTAACATGATTATACAAGTATAAATAATCTAATATCTTAACTTTCTAATAATAAAAGAATCATTATCTAAAAGTATTTTTTTTTATCATACTATATAATTGACCCTTACCCCCTCCACCACCCCCCGAAAAAAAAAATCAATAAAACTTACTAGTATTATAATAAAAACATCACTCCATGATGAATAAAAATAAGATTACTTTCAAATAGCTAAATAAAATATGATAATTTTGAGACATATGACAAAACCATGAAGACCAATGATAAGTGAAAAAGTAGAATTTCGCTACGTATTTTTAAAAGAAATGTTACGTAATATATAATCGCCTTCACAGTGTTACCAAATAGTAAAGATGCAATACTACAACTTGTTATTTCAGTTACTCTCAATCTTCTTATCTTTATAGATTAAAAATATTATTAAGTATCATTTACTTATTCAAGAATTATGAGGGTCAACACCGTTAACTAAAGATTTTAACACATAATTTGTGTAAGATCTGTTAGACGAGCCCCAAGCGTTGGGCGTGCTTAGGGTATACAATCGGGCGCTTAGGACGTAAGTCTTACAAAACTAAGCTCCAAACTTGAGTCTCGGGGCGTTTTACTAGAGCCTCGCCCCAGGGCGAATCCCAACAAATTCTTTTAAAACATTGCTTATAATCAAACCCTAATTAACATTTTTCGTTGATTTCGCCCCTCATAATGTCCCCATATATAGACACGTTTCAACAACTACTTTTGTGACTAGAAATCTACCGAATTGGATCCCATATTTTTCGAGAGAGGTTGTAGCCAATAACTTATCTTGACAGTCCACCACTATGTTTCTAGTCCTGCATCTCTAGAGCCAAGCAAGCCATTAATGTAGATCCAAACTTAGTATAGACGAGATGACGATCTCAAGTACTTGGGGGTCATTTGGTGTGAAGGATAAACACAAATCGTCTTGGTATAAATATTTAATGACACTTAATTTAGTGTTTGATTGGAAAGTTTGGGATAACTTATCCCGGGATTAATAAATAGTATCGGGATAAGTTATCCCTTCCAAGGGGTGGTATAATAATGCCATCATAAGTTGTCATGGGATAAACTTATTAAATGACAAAACTATCCTTCAAACCCTTTAATTATCACTTTTCACATTAACCAAGTACATTCCCCATGAAAATAGCTTAATCTTTTGAAATTCTTGCTTTGTTTGAATAAAAAAAACTCACACTTCCTTATCAATTGCTTAGTTGATTTTGTGCTCTTTGGTTTCAATTATTTTTATTATATAATAATTGAAACCATTTACTAGCAACTTACAAAGTTCATGTTTTGCAATGTCAAACTGCGAATTCTAGTGCAATGTTCACTAATTAAAGCCTAATTAACGATAGGAATTTATGGGAATTCATACATTAAAATTCATGGGAATTCATATATAAAAATAATTAAGCTAAATAAGGTGGATGTTTTGTTTAAGAATGAATAACTAAAACTCTACCCAAAAAAATATACAAAAAGCTAAATAAGAGGGTATTTTTGTAATCAAACCACTTATTTTTAGGAAGTATGCAATGATTATTATTTTTAGTACAACAAACCAAACAATCAATAAGAAATAATGCTAGGATAACTAATCCCAACATAATTAATCCCATCATAATTTATCCCATTATAATTTATCCCATCATAACTTGTATTCAAACCAAACGATCCCATAGATTAGTATTGTTCTCACTGTATCACGTCTGATATGTCTTCAATCTCCACGTGTCACATTTTGATGCGTCCAATTACTGAATTCGGGTACTATGAAAAGCACGGTTAGGCTTAGGGGTGGCAAAGTCAAATCCAACCCGCTCAACCCGACCCAACCCATTTAGGTTCGGATTGGTTATTGATCCGCCCATTTGTTAGCTCAACCCGTTTCAACTCAACCCATTAAAAATTGGGTTGATATGTAACCCAAATTGATTTTTGAGAAATCTTGTCAAAATATTTTAAAATTATTTTTTAATGATTTTATATGTTATATATAGTTATAATAAAGAAAAAAATAATTTTATTAGGTGTTAAAATTTTATAAAATAACAAATAAAACTATTAAAACTTAGTAAAAATTGGGCGAGTTGAGTTATAACCCGTTACCTAACCCCTTTTGACCCACACAAATTTAGATTGGGTTGGGTCTTGACCCATTTATTTTCTTAACTCATTTTGGTCCGTCCAAATTTAACCCAACCAAACCAATTACCACTTCTAAGTTAGGCTCGACCCCTGGCCTAATTTGGAATGATTAACCGATTGTCGAGGTTAAAAATAGAACATTAACTTCTTAGAGGGGCATATTAGAACTTCTAACAATTTCTTGGGGTGGAAATTGATATTTAGCCTCTCGTCAAAACCAAAGCCCCATTCCGTTTTCCTACTTCCAATCTGAATCTGCTGAAGAATACTCAGATCTCAATTTTGCTCTTCAATTCAGGTAAATTAAAAACTAAACCTTTATTATTTCTTCAAAATTATAACTATTCAATATAATAAATTCAAGAATTTGCATGTTTTCTGTTTTCTGCAGCTTTCTATGGTGGTTTATTGACCAAAGATTTGTTTTTTTTTCTTTGATCTGTTGTGTTTTCTGAATATGTATTTGAGTTTATTTTTCAATTTCTTGATTTGGGTATGTGTAAAAATTTGATCTTTTTGGATTTTGGTAGGTTTAAAATAAAAATGGGTGAACCAAAGAAGCAGCAACCAGTTTTCACTAAGGTTGATCAGCTTAGACCAATGGCTACTGGGCTAAACCTTACTGTGAAGGTGGTTAATACAAAGATGGTAGTGCCAAGGGGAAATCAAGGCCGCCAGATGCGATTGGCTGAATGCTTGGTTGGTGATGAGACAGGGATGATCATTTTCACTGCTAGAAATGATCAAGGTATTGTATTTGGTTTCTCTCTTTTTTCTTTTGGTTGCAATCCAGGGGCACATAGTGGTGGAAATTTCGTGGATCCATTCTAATTTGCTACGATATTCGTTTGAGATTAATCGTGATTATAAGGGTATTCTAGTAGCTCAGTTGGTTGACTAGCTGAATTGAGATTAATTGTGATTATAAGGGGATAGCCTATGTTGCTTGGAATCTTCAAAAAATGTGTGTCGGATACTCCAAAAGTAGTGCTCTTTTGAAGGATCTGACATGGTCGTGGCAACATTTTTAGAGAGTCCGAGCAACGTAGGGTATAGGAGAATCTTAGTAGCTGGTTGACTCTCTGAATTTTCACCTTGTTGGTGAGGGTTCTATTCCCCACCTTGTAATTCTCTCCCCATTTCCCCTTCCCCTACCCACAATTTTTTTTAAAAACGCTTATAAGGGTATAATGGTAGTAAAGACTGTATCTTTAATGTTAATTCTGACAAAGGATTTGATGTTGTGGCAATTTCATGGAGTCATTCTAATGTGCTGCGATTTTTGTTTGAGATTAATCTGGATTATAAGGGTATAATGGTAGTAAAGACTGTATCTTTAATGTTAATTGACTGAACAAAGGAGCTGATGGTCTTAGACTCTTAGTATGTGTTTTGGTGGTATATTACTACTGTGACTTGATGTACTAATGCTGTTGAAGGGGGAAAAAAAGATGAAAACAATAAAGTTCTCCCCATTTACTCAAATAGGTTGTGCAGTGGGTCTAATGCTTAATGCTAAGCCTAAGGAATAATTGGTGTCGTTCTAATTAAAATGCTTCATATTTTTATGTAGAGGCCACGACATGGTGTTCTCTGACTCTCAGGTTTTTATTGGTCTGAGGTCTAAGATAGTAGCACTTGGTGAAACCAGAAAATGTATCAGGGTGATAATTTTAGTGGTACTTCTATAATCTTCTTTACGATTGTTCAAAAGCAAGATCATCTCTAAAATCTAGTATGCATAATGTGGTGCATACTTAAGCCTTCATATCCTATTTAGGGTCCAAGATGATAGGAGATAATATTTGCAGATTACATCAAATTTTTATTCCAAGTTATGTCTATTTCTCAAGGCTTTTTCTTAGAGAACCTTGGTTTAGGGATGAAGTGCTGATCAGAAAAAGGTGTTGGACCTCACATTAGATAAGGGTTGGTCAATTTTAAAAGCCCTAAAATTTTCAATACAATGAATATGAGCATGTTCATATTGATTGCTCTCACACAAGGTGAAACTGGCACTCCCAATATGTGTAAAGCTTTTAGTGGTCAGTAGTTGGAAAGAATTGCTCATTTTAAAGATTTTATTTGTCCACTGATGAAGAACTTTGTCTACTGTGCTTAGTGTGTTGTTGTTACTATGTAGTTATGTGAGTCGAGAGGAGTGAACCTAAGGACTAATATTTTTGCTCGAAAAGAAACTAGTTTCTCTGGTTTTTACCACTTTGTGTTCCCAAAAGTAGAACCACGAAGTGAAAGAACAGGAGAAACTTTAGGGTTGTAGTTATTTGGACATGGTATAAGGACTGTTGGATTAGGTTCAGATCTTGTTGATCTATAATACATGAATATTAGGGGAAAAAGATCGAAATACATCTTCTTAGCCTTAGTTCATTTTTCTTTGGAAAAAATGCCCGTACTGTTCTTAATTTAGTTCTTAAGCAATCAATCAACTACGTCACAATCCCAAACTGCTTTGGGGTCCATAATAAGAATCCTCTACATATCCTGCACTATTTTGGTTCATTTTATTCTAATATAGTAAAGTATCTTTTAAGGCAAGATAGGAGATCTTACTGGAGGTTTTTAATGTCTCACACATATTCTGATGCTGGATCAGAAGGCTGGTATGTCACGACCCGATTTCTGATCAAGCTGTGACTGGCACCCGGTGCCTTAACTTGACCGAACGGACCATCTTTGCTTTTTAATATGTTCTCATTTAAATAAAGCTCTGCAACTCAATGCAATTCTTTGAAAAATAAGTATAATATTTGGATCTCAAGTTTAAGTAAACCTTCATTATATTCATATAAATGTGTTTATAGACTTTCTTATCATTGTACAATATATGCATATAATGTGAATAGATAACTCAAATTCTAAGACTGTTTATGAAGCCTCTAAACTGAAGATAATGACTACATAAAATAATAACTGTACAAGAATTTATGTGTCCCCACCAAAAGCAAGAAGTGAGCTACCAAAAACACAAGAAGTGAAGGAGCTCTAGCCTGTAGTCTGCTCGTCTACAAATCTGGCCCCTACGTTGTACCGCATACCAATGTAGGTTCCCAAAAGAGAATGTCAGTACAATTCACCGTACTCAGTAAGTCTCAACATCCCCCCTCACTAAGTTAGAATGAGGTTTAAATAAACATGTATGTAATAACATAAACTCTGTAAGGGAATGATATCACATTTAAGCAAACATCACTAAGTGTTTCTTAGTTAAGTACGTTTTCTTCTTTAGCTTTTTGATAGTTCTAGTTGACTGAACTTCTCTTAATTATGACTAATTGTGGCAATTAGTAACCCTTTATACGGTTACTCGTAACCAGTTTGTACGTTTACCAATATCTTTTGTGCCTCATTAATTCCTTTGTACGGTTGCTCGTAAGCCTTTATACAACACCATTCATGTTGTGGCTCATTATGGCAAAATTAGTAATCCCTGTATGGTTACTTGTAACCCTTTGTACAGTTACCATTCATGTTATGTCTCATCATGGAAAAAATTAGTAACCCTTGATACAGTTACCTACAACCATTAGGTCGTTATCAAAATTAGTTGGTATGACCTATATAGTCATTTGATCTCATTGCTATTTTTGTTCGATTTAAGGAATTACGTTTAATTATTTTTTGACTGATTTTAACTTCCAAGTAGAATTGTATGAATTGTAACTGCGTGCAAATATCATTCACCTAAGTTTCTTCTGTACAGTTAGCTATGCAATTCAAGCCAGGCTTGTCTTCATCCTGTTTCTTTCAGAGTTCAGTAAACCCGAGCCCTGTCTCCTCACAAGAAGCCAACTTTCTTTTTTTTTTTTTTTTGCTTCATGCAAGTATCATATTAACTATTTCAAGCAAGGAGGAATGTGAAGTTGGATATTTAGCCAGAGAGATCTATCTGTCTTTGTGCTGATTTTATCTTCAGCTTTCCTGATTTGCTTGGCTGAATCTGCAATCTCTTTCTTTTGTTGAATTGTATCCTTTATGTGATGGCTGTTATTTGGATTCATAAACTCCTTCATTTTAGCGATTAGGATTCATGTACTCCTTCATTTTGGCAAATTGGTATTGAGAATTATTTTGGTGATTGATTATGAAGAATTTGCTGTGGGTACAAATGTTCTCTTGCATCTTGAATCTTTCTGGTTTTCCCCCTTGAACATGGCTTCTGTCGGATATCATACTGTTCTCTTTCTCTTATCCTTCTGTTAACTCTAGTATTTTCTCTTTCAGTCGACATGATGAAAGAAGGTGCTACTGTAATTCTGCGCAATGCAAAAATAGATATGTTCAAGGGATCAATGAGGCTTGCAGTGGACAGGTGGGGGCGTATTGAAGTTACCGAACCTGCTAGTTTCTCTGTCAAGGAAGACAGTAATCTGTCCCTTATCGAGTTTGAACAAGTGACTGTTGTTGAACAGTAACTCGAGGCTGGTAATGTCCCGTTTGCAGAGAATATAAGTTTGGTTCTTTAGGGATATGCTAATGTGGCTTCATCAGTTGAGTAAAAACTACTTGTTTTGTTAAGTCAGAAAGTCCTTTTTTTTTGTAGTGAAATGTGACTGGTCTAATGTTTTTGTAGATAGACTGCAATAAACAGTAGTGTACAACTTGCTTGTTTATTTATTTTGAGGATTGTCTAGCCACCATAGAACTTACTTTATCTGGTGCTTATCATAACTTTTTTTTTAATAATCGAGAAATTTTCGAGGGCCAGACGTTCTAGTACTATTATTTAACATAGCTTACGATTCATAGGGTAAATATACGCTTTTGACAGTCATTTCAGTTTAGAGCAGTAATATGACATGGCGTAAAACTTGCTACTCTTTTAGTCCAATATAAAGAAGTAAATCGATATGGGCAGGTTTGGAAAAGGATCTTAGAGTGTCTAGGGTTAGACCAAGAGGGTCTCTTAATGCCTTTTTTATTTTCATTGGAGGTATTTCACAAAGACTTGCCCGTGTAAGGAAGAAGGGGGGAACAAGCACACTTTGTGAGCGTAGTACAACAGAGAGTTGTATGCTGCTTTAGGATGAATTGCTCCCAAAAAGGAATCTATTGATTCTCTCCCAATTGATTGGATCACCGTAGGTGCTATGATTTACTTCATGGGTGAGGTCTTTGGTTCAAGTCCAGAATGGCCCCAGCTGCGCTAGGAAAAAGAATATAAGAAGAATCTGACTACTTCAGGCATACGCCACTTTGACGTTTGTCAGTCTAAAAACAAGAAAAGCATGACAAAATGCATATAGCCTCAAAGTCCAACTTGTAAAAGGAAAGACTTTCGATGCCATTTCTACTCACCGTGAAGAAAACGTTGATAAAGAATATATATTAAATTATAACCAGTGGTGTAGTTATATTAATCTAATGATTGTCACTCGAACACAATTTGTTAAAAAATTATATTGTGTATATAAAAAAAATAACTTCTTAGAGATATATACTAAAATTTTAAACACCCGAATAAAATTTTCGATTTCGCCATTGATTATAAAAGAAAAAGAGAAAAAAAGCCAAGGCTCTCAACTCGCTCATTTAATATCTACTTGGTATCTAATCCATCTTAAACTGCTCTGTTTTTCTAATGTGAAAGGAAAGTTTTTCTTCTATTTCCATCGTTTTAATCTGTTTAAAAAAAAAGAAATACTTTTTTATTAATTTCATAACTTTTCTATTTCAACATCCCATATAACACGTTTAAAGGTGTCATATGAAAAAAAAAAAAAAAGAAGAGAGAAGGAAATACAGAAACCAATTAATAACATGAAGGAGTAGGTAGTGATTATACATGCAAATGAAGACTTTAACCCAATCCTGTGATGTATTTAATATTTTTTTCCTAACAACTATGAAATTATTTACGTGTCATATTTATGTCCAAACAATTTATATTACTAGTAAATTTATTACTACATGAAATTTCAACTTGTTGGAACATTTCTCCCATTCTTCTCTTATTAATATACAAATTTTAACTCATCAAACCTCATTTTTCTTTCTTCGAGTTGAGAATCAATTAAGAAATATTTCCCAATCAATACATTAAACTAGTCGATACTATATCGACTATACGAATCATCTATATTCATTTCATTCTATTCAAATCCATTTGCATTGTACGTTGAGATGGGCGTAAAATGGGATGAGGAAAAATTGGAGGAAATTGAAGCAAATAAACCGGTGAGAATGAAGATCACCGAGCCAAAGACACCATATCATCACCCTAAAATTGATGATGATGATAATTTCGAGGAATATGGCAATCGTAACGATGATGTGGATGATGACATGGCATCGTGTTCAAGTAAAAATAGATCTGATGATCCTCATAAGAATAATGATGATGATGATAATGATAATGATGTTGTTATGGATCATGATGATGAAGACTCCGACGAATTGGAGAGGAAAAGGAATTTTATAGAGCATAGAAGAGGTCATTATGATGAATATAAGAGAATCAAAGAGCTACAAAGAAATGGATCTCTTCTTCAAGAATTTGATGATGATGATGATGATGATGATAATATTAATGATGCTGTTAAGGGCTTAGAAATTGAGGAAGAAAAGGAAGACACTTCAACATAGTTATCTTATTTTCATGAATATCTATCTTTTTTTTCGATTTAATCATTTGATGCCTGAAGGTCATACTTAGTTTTGCCTTAGATAGGCCAACATTTTGGTAGAATATGTTTTGCCTTGTTAGTTGACCTATGTTGCACGAATTAGAAGTTCATATTGGTCTGGCTAATTCAAATTCGTGACAAGTCAATTGTAGAGGCAAAACTCTTACTAGCGAAAGGTGTTCTCCATTCCGATCTCAAGATATGAATGTTATGTTGTCATGATACCATTGTTGGTGAAGTTTTTTTTTTTTTTGTGTGTATATTTTTCTTACAAGTAATTGTATGACATATCTCCCTTTAGATGTCAATTACTGTCATGACTTTTGCTAGAGAAATGAATTATTGATGTTATGAGATCTTATGAGAGTAGAAAATGTGCCAAGTTTTTTTTGGTACTGAAAAAAAAAATTGTGAATTATATGGTAATTGTTATTGGTAATAATACAAGCGGAAAATTAAAATTTCTCAATTTTAGTATATTTTACTTGTAAGTAACTTTAGCACTATTCATGACATAAGTACACTAGGTCGTGTAATTAGTATCATAATAATTTTTTAATGAGTGTGTCAAAATCTGAAATAAACGGATAAAAAAAACCTGAGGAAATAATATAGCTTGTTATAACAATAATAATTAAAAA
Source organism: Solanum appendiculatum (assembly GCA_018342035.1). Lineage (NCBI taxonomy): Eukaryota > Viridiplantae > Streptophyta > Magnoliopsida > Solanales > Solanaceae > Solanum > Solanum appendiculatum. Next base: position 228,584 of record JAGDQO010000453.1, read on the forward strand.
AAAAAAAAACTTGCTGGAATTAATTGATTCAGAATTTCTTCAATGGCTAAAGGAAGAGACCATATGGGCTTCTTCTTTTCATGGGCCACTTAAAATAGCTTACTGGACTTGGCCACTAGCATCACATTTACTCTTTCATGTGATACAAAATTGCTATGTTCGAAAAAAGAAAATTTTATTACTATAGATGATAAATATATTATTATTAATAATATATATATATATATTGGGAGCGCGCGATTACTCTTGGTTGGTAGAGTCTTACAAAGAGAAATAATACTTCAATAAACTACAAAGGGTCGACGTAGAACCCCTACAAAGTTTCAGTATCTTCTTGAAAAACAAGTACAAATTCAAACGGTAATTAAATATACATTCTACCAAGACGAAACAACAAATTTTAACTTAAATATACATATGATACACTTGTATAAGTTGTTACATACATATTCCTATACACTAGTAGGATGAACTTTGCTGCTTTTTGATTTTTCCCTACCAGGCTCCTCAAAATTCTTACTATAAAAGTAACAAGAAAATGAAAGGAGGACAACACTATTAATAACACAAATTGACAATGCTGTAGCCCAATTTTGATCTTGTTTAAACAAATAGCCCTTTTTGCATGCATAGCACTCGAAACAAAGCTTGTTGGGATCACCACTCCATTGACGACAATCTTCAATAGTTTCAGTTGACTTGTTTTGATTGTTAGTGACCAGGAAACCATCGTACGTATCCAGCCAAGTAAAAGGGTCACCCGAGTTTCTGCTCTCGTTTTTGGGTGTATTGTTACCACCGTTGTTACATATCTTGGGATACTTGCAACAAGCGTCCTGAAATTTAAAAAAAAATTCAATCTAAAAATTTATTATGTTACATTGTTGATGATTCAATGGCGAATAATATACATATGGAGGACAAAATGAAGTGGAGAATAAGCTATCGAGTTGAAGGAAGGTGTTTGAATGAAATGGTGCACAACTATATTGTTTAGGTGCATGGTTGCAATTAGAGGTCACAAAATAAAGTGGAATAATTCATTTATCAGCTCAATCCGTCCCAATTTTAATAGGTTGCATTTTGACTAGGTTTTAATTTGATTTAACAGGTCGAATTGAAAATTACTCATCTAAATACCAGGCCAAGATGAGTCAAGACAATATAACACAATGAGTGAAAATCCAACCTAAATCCAAGCATATAGAATTAAATTTTGAGATTGATTTTTTAAAAAAATCAATTTGAAAGAACTTTGGTACTATGTTAATTTGAAGATTGAGAATTATGTTTAAAAAAGAGAAGAGGAGTTTGAATTATAATGGATAGATTGAGTTATAACTCGTTTTTGGACTTTTGACACAACCCATATTGGCAAAGCAAACTTTAAGCGAGTTAATTTATAACTCATCTATTGATTTAATCTATTTTAATCAATTCAAATTTAATGCTATCAGCGCAAATTTCATCTATATTTGATATCTCATCTACTTTTTACCTTTTCCTATAGGACTATCAAATGGCGATTGATTATGGACATCTTTAAATCATTTCATATTCATAACTCACTTTTCCAATTAATTCAATTCAATATGAATACATATCTATCGACAAATGAAAGCATTCACTATCCAGAACTTTTTCATTCCACGATGAATATCTGAATAGAAAAAAATCATATATACCTGAAGGGTACTAGAAGCAAATGGAGAAAGTCTATCCAATCCATGTCCTAAATTTCTTTGACAAATTTGTTTCTTCACCATACAATTCTTGTAAGTTTCCCAATCATAATATGTATACATACGTGAATCTGTTCTTGATTGCCACCATGCCATTGTCCCCAAAAGAACTACTATAAATAATATAAAAACTTGTGACCTCATATAAACAAATTCTTGAAAACCAATTTTCCAACAACATATTGAACTTGCTAAACCTGCTAATGACCATGTTAATATCATAATTCCAGCAATTAAAAACATTGACATTGATGTTTCACGACAAAATTTGTTAACTGTTATGAGAGGGATAATTATTATAGGAATTGATATGATAACTCCAAATAAATTGAGGATAAGCATGATAATGTAACCATTTTTCCCAAAATCCATCTTGATAAAGAATAATATTAGGTTTACTATACTTTTTCATTTTGGGGTATTTTTTGTTTGATTTTACGTGGTTAAAGTCCGTAGCAATTGTTTATTTTTAGAATTGATAATAACCTCCTTTTCTTGTTTTTGGTCATTTGTGGTCTAGCACAAACCTTAAGTTTTATTTACCACACATATATGGTTGGTTTAGTTATAAGTTTAACATTGTAAATGTGGAAGTCCGCACATGATATTTACATCAAACTATATTAATTTGTCATAATTAAATGAGAATAAATATTACAATTAACTATTTTCTTCTGTCTTTTTTAGTTGTCATGACTATTACTGTAACACCCTATAATATTCTAACCACTTTATAATCCACTTGAGGTTAATCATGAAGTGGTTAAATTGTATTAATGGACGTACAAGGTGATATGAAATCCAATATACATATAGATTTAAAAAATACAATAAAATGTCTTAGGATCGGATTAGGGGCTTGTTCGTGCGCAACTATAACTTCGGAAAAACGAAATTAAAGATCCACTTATTTCCACAACATTTTGGAGAGCTTTTGAGAAGGAAAACAACCTAGAACTTCACAAATTCAACCAAGGAAAGATTTCTTTAACAATTTCACGTTAAAAATACTGAATTAATTACATATGTGGACATATTTGATTGGACAAGTGCGTTGCATCTAATAAAATTAGTAAATACATATAATTAATAGCCTAAAATTTTGATTATCTGATTAATCTTAAGGAATCTCATAATCTAATATTGAAAATTGAAGCAACTTTTTCTAAAGCAACTTCCCATTCATCATCGTTTGTACGTGTAAAGCTAGTCCTAGTTCTCTATAGTCATAATAACGTGGCCAAGTTACAATTTACAATATGATGGATCACTCGAGTTATTTTTTGGAAAACTACCTTATCAAATATGTATGCATACCATATAAATTAATTGTATCTATAATTTAAAATAATTATGTATCTTATTAAATTAAGAGTTTACTATCATATATTGAGGAAGATACACCTAGATACATGTATATTTGCTACTAAATACACTAAAATATGGATAGAGGTGATCGAGATGAGGAGGGATAGTCATGTATCCTATATACATGCGAATCACACTAAATATACTCTAGATACATGTATCTAGTGTTATTCGCATGTATTTGAGGTATCAGATACATAGAAGAGTGACGAGCGAGACGGGAGGGAGGCAAACGAGATTTGTCTATGTATCTCAGATACGTGCGAATCCACTTAGATACAGTGTATCCAGAGCAAATTACATCAAATTTTGACTTTATATATCCCGAGATATACGTATCTGGATGCACCAAAATCTAGTAAGATTCGTAATATTGCAAACTAAAGTATATCTAAGTAATTGCAAACTAGAGTATATCTAAGTAATTAACTCCTCAATGAGTGAAATTTTTGTAAATTTCCCTTATTTTGCTATGATTAAAATTTGGATTTTTTACATGAAATCATAAAAATGTTTAATTCATTAGGACTTGGGAATATTAAAGCTATTAAAGGTGAAAAAGATAACAAAAAGATTAAATTGATGCACGCCAACAAACTTTCCGGTCCACTCTGTCCTTCAAAGTTTTCAAAATTCACTAAGATGCTTTTGGCAAGTAGTTTTCACACCACGATGAGAGTTGTTATTATGTGATTAGGAGGTTACGAGTTTAAGATAAGAAAATAATTTTTTACATTATAATTTAAGATTTTGTATAATAAATTTGATGTATCGATCTTTTTTACCTTATGAATATATAGTCGGAACTTTATGCATTAAACTATTCTCAATGACAAATTTAGTGTATTATAAGTAACGAGTTCAATCAAACTCAACATTTTCAATATGAGTAAAATTAACTAGTATATTTGTGAAAGAGTATTAGATTTTTTTTTTGAGAAAAAAGATACTTGTTGAATTTTGAACCCATAATTTTAAAAATATAATAAATTTAATGATAAGAATTAAAAAATCGAATCCTTCAAATTAAAATTTTAACTTCGCCTCTGATTTTCTTTTTTTGTTACAAGCATCTTATGTATACACTAACGTCATTTCTTTGGGATCGTTTAAGTAACCAAATTAGAAGAATATGATTATTTTAGTCAAAAGATGAATTATGGAATGGCGAAAATTTAAAAGGAAAATTGACGAAAGAGCACATAATAAAAAAAAAGTCCACACGTAATTGTGTGAAACACACTTATCATTCTACTATTTTTATGACTTAATTATAGAATTGATGGAATACTTTTGAGAGATAATGCAAACTACAGCGATCTAGTGGATGGTATTTCAAAATAATTAGGAATCAATTGTACTCGAAAAAGGATGGAGATCAGATACACGATGGAAGGCAAATATAACTCCAATGAAAATTCGAAACGATATGGGCATGAGGTTTTTTATGGAATTGAAAAGACGTCAAACAAATTGCGGGTTATATCCATTGAGTATAACAACAAAAGATCACAATTTTGGATGTAGCAATAATGGTGAAATTGCGTTTGAACCAGATACATCAATTGTTCAAGTTGGGGGTGACGACATGACTGTATCTCGGACAAATAATATGTATCTCGGAGAAATAATATGTATCTCGAACTAATAATTTATATCACATTATTTAAAGGAAACAATCTAACGGTTAAAAGTAATGGAGTTTAAAGCATGTGTATCTTATTATGCGTGTATCTAATATAATAATGTTGAGCAGATACATGAAAATAAATGTGACATAATTTTATAGTGTATCTCGGACAACTAAACGATCTCATGTTTAAGAGTAATGAATTTTGTGTATATTTTGTTAAACAGTTATCCCTGAAAATAATGTAGTACATATACATGAGAAAAATGTCTAGAGATTTTATATTGTGTATCTCGTATAAATAATATGTATCTCGAATGAGCAATAATTTGGGTAGCATGTATAATTAGTTATATTTAAGCATGTATAAGGAGATAATGAATTCTTGTATCTATTTATAGTGTTGTATCCTTTTATACTATTTTTTGAATTATGAGTCATTAAAATGGAATGGAGAAATAATAAACTCAAACAATGTAAAAACCCTAAAATCAATCGGCTAAAATTTTTTAAAGGATTGATTCAGATACATTATACGGTTGAAAACAAATATACAATAGGAATAACTAAATAAAATCTAATTACTTTGTCACTTTAACTAATGCTGATTATGTAGAGTTGGATATGAATTTAATACATGCAAAAGGTGTATTGAAATGGTTAAGGAAGAAGGGGTAATGATTGGATACGTGGGATAGTGGGAATAAGATACAAACGGCCTGTTTTGGGATTGGGGAGGGAACGATTGAATTGAAGAGAGAGAAATTAATTTGAATTGTTAATGTCCCACTAATTAAGGAGATGTAATTTTAAGATAATTATTCACTACCATTTTTAAAGGAATTGTGTATTTGATTTAACTTTTTAAAATATATGGCATATTTATTAAAAAGTGATATTTTATGTAATATTTTTAAAATAGAGATAAAATATGTATATATGGTAGTGAAATATGTCTAGATAGGTAGTTTTCCCTAAATATAATTATGTGATTACATGGAAAGACGTTGTTAATTAATCTTTTTGTTTAATTAGTGGCAAAGATAACTGATTGATTGCCTTTAATTTCTTCTTAAATCTAATTCCCATTCTTGGAAAATTTACTATCAATTTCATGAAATTGATTTCATGCGGAATGAGAAGAAATAGCAAAAATGAAATACAAAGTTATGGTGAAGTAATAAATATTTTTTCATTTTTAATCAGCGGTGTTAGAGTTCGAATCTTGAATATAAAATCGCCTTTATTATTTATCCTCAAATATGAAAGTTATTGGTACAAATTTAAATTTATATCAACCACTCAATATAAGTGGCACCTTATAATGACAAACAGTCAAACATATGTAAGTGATCGTAATTCGTAGGGACGATTCATTAATTATTATATCTTTTTTGTTAAGTCTATTGAGTTCGATGTTAATAGTGGCTCCAATTTTTTTTTTCCATGGCTAACAGAAATCTTATCATATCCTGTGTTTCAATAATAAGCATATGTAAATTGTAATGATGAAAATTTAAAAAAAGAAAAAATAATTTGTTAAAAGTGAGATGGAACTAAAATATCATGCATTTCGTCGTGCAAATGTTAATATATACGTAAAAAACAAAAAAAGATTTAAGATTTAAAAAGTTATGAATTTTTCATTTTAATATTTTTGCGTTATTCAATTCTAAATTAATAATTTTGAGTTTCATTGTTTTAGTGATTTTGAGAAAACTCCTACATAGATAATTTAACAAAACCAATCAAGTCAGGACTCCTTTCCCTTTTCAACCTTGTTTTGTAAACTAAATATTTACTCTTCATTTTTGTTTTCCTTTTCGTTAAAGACAAGTTTTTTGGTATATTTCTCATTTTATATTGTGTTTTATAAACATTAATAAATGATCTTAATATTTTTTAGTTGGATCCTACAGTAGAGTACGTACAATATGTTACTAAACAAGCTTGTCATATTCGTTTCTAGATTATTATTTTAAGGGAAAAGGCTCATAAATGCCCCTTATATATGGGAAAAGGCTTATAAATACCCCTCTTCTACCTTTTGGTCCATAAGTACCCTCAATCTATTTTTTTTGGCTAAAAAATACCCCTAGCTTATTGGAAATGGCTCAAAAATACCCTTCTTCCACCTTTTGGTCTAAAAATACCCTCAACCTTTATTTTTGGTTCAAGAATACCCTCCTTCCACCTTTTAGTCTAAAAATACCACCAATCCAAATTTAATTTAATTGATTTTTTAAAACTAATTAATTAATTCTTTTATTAATTTGAAAAGAAAATTTTTATTTATTCAAATTTTTAATATTAACCCATCCCAAAATATTTAAAATATTTAAGTTTAACTATATAAAAATAATGTCCTTTCAAACAAAAAATTTCTAAAAGAAACTAGAAAATTTGGCCGACAAAATAATTTGATTTATAAAGCTCAAACTTCGAAAAATTTAGTTTTGAAAATTCTTTATTTGAAATAATCAACAGTTTTAAGTCTGAGTTAATAGGATAAATTAATTAAAGCAATGGACATTAGAATTAGGTAAAGAATGCTTACTCAATCTGTTTATCGGTACAATATGCTAGCCTACATCCATTCTCCCCTTATTTTTAAATTTTGCTTGCATTTCAGTAACATCAATTGAGTAATGGCAAAAAAGAAATATTAGTAATATAAAGCAAAAAAAGTTAGAAATACTAGAATAATGATAATGCATCACATAATTTGTTAGATCTTATTATGTTCGCTTCTGATAATGCTAATGTCCTCGAAGTATTACTAATAGTCAGTATGTTAGAACTAGGGTGTCACGACCCAAGGTACCCCCTAGATGTGACATGGCATACAAGACCCCGAGAGGCCTCATACAAGCCACTTAGCATACATTACATACAAGATAATAGAGAATAAAAGTTCGAAAGAGAATTTCATATCAAAGCTTTTAAAAGAAACAGTGGAAGTCTAGATCTCATGTCTCAAAGCCAATCTATCATAAAAAGTAAAGTTGGGACGTAAACCAATATAATCCAAAACTGAAGGGAAATACATGAAAAAAAGAAATAAGAGCTAGGCTATGTCCTCGGATGGATGAGGACTCACCAAGTCTTCTATCAACTCTCTAATCAAGCTCTAGCCACGAGTGGAAGGTGAATCGTCACGTCCTACACAAAAGAAGTTAATGTAGGCAAAAGTATGCATTACCACAATTAAGTACTAAGTATGATAGCAATGCACATAAACACATAAATCATGCTAGAGAGAGAGAGACATAATCATGACATGCAATAGCAAAGCTAAAAACATGATAAGCAGGAGAAACATGAAACATAAAGCATATATCATGGCCAAAGCAAGTAGAATCCATCTTTCCTTTCTTTTTCTTTATTTCATCATGAGAACACTTGTTCATTAACTTGTGGGGAAAAGCCTTAACCGACATGTAAGACCATGTGAGCTATCAACACGGAATCCGGTGTCTACCCCACATCGAAAAGAGGTTCCTACTTGCCAAGGTAAGACCATGAACTTCTTAGCTAATGTGGATCCACTAGCTAATGTCTACTTAAAGACAACATCCTATGGTGGCAACATAGTTTATGGGATAGAGATTGTTTTAGGAGACTCGGCCTCAACTAACGGGAGAGCTCCATCTAGAAAACCCGGCCTCTACTAACGGGAGAGCTTTCACTAGAAGACCCGGACTCTACTAACCGGAGGGCTTCCATCTCAATATCCACTCGGTGCTAAGCATAATTCCCACGGATTAGTCATTAACATATTTATATCATTAAACATGAAAAGGTACAACTAGGGTTACCAATTCAAGCTAAAATCATGCTTATAGACGTTTCATCTTCCATGGACTTTGTCCAAGCTTACGTCATTAGAATAGCTCCTTAAGAACATGGGTAATCACCTCTTTGTTCTTCTTTTATCATAGTGGGAGAATTACGTGAGAAAACCTTTCACTACTCAACCATAGCATCATCATATCATAACTTTGGTACTTTACTCTCAAAGCACCCTTAATTCATCATGCTCATATTTCATAGCTCATTTGGGTTCATGCAAGTTCAACTCATATCATGCAATTCAATACAAGCTCATGCTTAGAAAGCCATAATTAGGACAATTTACCCATACTTAAAGGAACTCACATAATAGAGGAAAATCATGCTTTTGACTTGATCATGCTAAATTCATAAGATTATCCTCAATTCATTCATAATTCATTATTGATTTCATAGAGAATTCATAAACTTCATCAAATCATAGCTCAACCCAACAATCAAAGCATATATTATCAAATTGGGGAGAATTAGCTTGGGATCATGGGGGTTCATGCAATCTTTACATCAAATCATTTTCAATTTTCAAATGATTTCTCAAGTTCATTGAAACAATACAAAAATTAATATAAATATTATAATAAAATATGTATTATAAAATCAAACTCAAAACAATATAACTATAAAGAGAACAAGACTAGATAAGTAGATGAAAGAGAATATTTTTCTTGTTATTCAAGTGTATCTTAAAATGGTGAGAAATTAAATCAAAGGTCACTGTGCTGAATGTCAAATTGGTAGATACATTGTTATCCGAAAAAAGTTCATATCACATAGGGAATACACATACATAATAAGTATAAGTTCATGAATAAACTCAATAAACAATCCACTCAGTTCAAAAAATTTATTACAATATGCGTTTTATTTGTTATTTTTTTAACAAAAGTGCAATAAATAAAAGTGAACATAGGGAGTACATTACTTTTCCCAACATACAGAGACAACAATAGACAAATACATGAACTAATAGCCATCCAAACTTAATTTTCCGCATATTGTAACACACCTAGAGCTCAATCAGCAGTTGCCCAAGTCATGTCATTCTCAAAGATCCAGTGACAAACCTCTATTTTTCCGGGTCCTGACCCGAGTGCAATGAAGGCTCCGTGATTCGGTCCCCATAAAGAAGTATCCACATGACAAATGGCAACACCATGATTGATCTTAGCCTTTGAATTCAGGTCCAAAATATCCGCTTCGTAGACCCGGACTTTTGGAACCGAATGACAGTAATACAACAAGTAAGGGAACAAGGTCTGATGACATGATACTGATTTGGTGACTTTTCCACCGTTGATTCCTTTGACCGATCCTATCATGATATTCCCCTTTGATCCTTTTGTATTCTCAGTTGTTCGAACGACGACATTTCGACCCAACACTGATGTCGCAAAATCAATCATATCTTCAGCTGAGTTAGCACACCGTTTCGTCTCACCAGCGCTCGGTGCTCTTTCACACTCACTCAGAGCATCGCCGATCATCTTTGCCACCTGAGAATCATTGGCGGCATGGAATATTTTCTTCAGCTCATCAATCTTTGAGGTAGAAAAAGGCAATTTCGAAGCAATCACCCGGGGCAAAAAGGACCTTTTAGGCATCTTATCCTTTATATCAGGCATAGGCATGATTGTACCACTTTTCAACATCTTCTCCCGGAAAAACTTTCCAGGCTCAACCCACCGGTTATTCAACGAAGCTAAAACTTGGGAAGTTTTGTTTTGGTAATTGGAAAATGTGGCAGTATCTTTAACATAATCTTTGAAAGTGTTGTTAACTCCGTAAGTTTTGAAATTAATATGCGGGTCATTACCCCCTTTGCCATAAGTAGTGAATACATCAGTACCTTCATTGAATGATTGACCATAGTTGGTGAAATTCGCTTCACCGCCATTTGCATCCTTAACATAGGTAGTGAACGTGTCATCTCCAACATTCGATTGATCTCTGTAACTAGTAAAAGTTTCAGATGGACCATTACCTCCAACGCCATAGTTGTTGAAATTGCTTGCCGGATTATTGCCGTCGAAACCATAAGATGTGAAATTTTGGTTCTCCCCATTTGCTGTCTGACCATAGTTTGTAAATGCTGAGCCATCAACATTAGTATTGTTTCCATAGGTGGTAAATTCACTATTAGCACCATTCCCATCTTTTCCATAGCTTTTGAAAGATTGTTGACCAGCATTTCCATCGTTTCCGTAGGATTTGAATTCCTGTTCCCCTCCCGTTCCGTGGTCGGAATAGGAAGTGAAGTGCATATCGGGGACATTGGAATTCGGGCCGTAATTGGTGAATTGGCCAGAACCCCCTGGAGTATTTGTGCTATAGCTGTTGAAACTTTGGACAGGTGTATTGCCACCAGGGGCGCCGTAGTTGTCAAATTGATTATCACGGGGAGAATCTCTACCGTAGCGCCTGAAAGAATTCACAGGGAAATTTTCTTCCTCAGTATAGTTCTTGAAGGAGTTGAATCCGAGACCGAATTCTTTGGTACCGTAATTGGTAAAGTTCTTGTCACCATAAGAGACAAAATGGACATCTCCTTTGTGTTTTTCAAGACTTGGTAACAAATCTGGTGCACACATGAGATTTGCTGAAGAGCAAAAGGATTGGATGTGTGTTGTGAGTGCATTTTGATCAGCAACAAGTTTAGTGTAAGTTGCATATTGTGCAGCATTCAATGGGGATGCCTTGTTGAGAAGGAACCATGGCTTTGGTAAATCATTTGAGACATGTTTCGTCCAGTACCTAATCAGATAAGCCTTTGGTGTAAATGGGTTTCCAGCCACAACAACCTGCATTGGCACCATCCCATGAGTACATAACGGATCGATTTGGGTTGGCATAATTTATAATTGAGTCGGTTTTATATGCTTCATTTTTTAATTCACAATAATTGTCGTTCATAAACGGTTAAACTAGCACAAATAGTGTTTATAAACCCATCAGAGAAAATACCATATCAAGTCAAACATTTTTTATTCTATTCCAAAAAGAATAAAATAATAAGAATGTCATATTACTATAATTAGAAATAAATACCATATCAAGTCAAACATTTATTATTCGCCAATGTGTCATGTGCTTTGGTTTGTTGGTTCGACTAAAATGAGTTGGGACTCTCGAGCATGAGAAAGTTGATTGAAATATATTCTAATGCTGTATGGTTTGATTGAAATAACTTTGCACAAAATAATAAGAAAATAAATTTAAAATGTATATATATATATATATAGAGAGAGAGAGAGAGAGAGAGAGAGAGTTAGAATATTTATAACAAAGATGTCAAGTTTGTTCAAGAAAATGAAAGAGAGATGAGCATAAGAGTTACTTACATTGGAAGATAGTAGTGAGGACAAAAGAAGAAGTAAGATGCAGGAAGGAAGAAGATTTTTGTTATGCATTTCTTTAATGTGAAACACAGAGTGTGAAGAGTAAATTGTTAGTGTGGATGTTTGGTTGGAAGCACAAAATTTATAGTGCAAGGTTCTAAAAGAGTATAGTAGAAAGTAGAGAAGATGGAGTGTGGGGTTAGTTCTTGCCCCTTTGAAGTTTAAACACCATTTATGAGTAATTTTACTTCTTTATTTACGTGATACTGTTTGACTTACCCGTAAGTAGAGAAGATGTTGGAATATCTAGAGATTTACTAGTGTGTGTCGATATATGAGTAAGTAGATTATGCTTAATTAAGAAATGCACTCTTGTTCTTGATTATATATACAATGGTTATATACATCACGGTGTGAGTCATTTTTAGGAAAATTGTGTTGCTTGGTTCAAAATAGATAATTTCACACCATGAAACTTACCGTGAGGATGGAGATCTAATAATTCTGATGATAAGTCACGTGGAACTTGATTTTGAGGGGAAAATTGAGTCTGCGAACAAAGTTTGAAAATTGGTATTTTGAAATATTGAGAAGCTATATATAAGGTATAGAACTACTTTTAATGGTGAGAGATTTTTTGAGAATCTTGTATTGATAAATTTACTATGTTTAGATATATGAGCGTACGTTTTCGCTATAGTTGTTTTGATGATAAATAAAGATATAATTCCGATACAGTTGAAAGCAACGCAAGTAAAATTGACCAATGCATGAAAGCCTTGTTCCACCTTTCTTTCTTGTTTTGTTATGTTATATTATGAAAATGTTGAGTAGATCATACCTTTCATTCTTCTTCCGGTCCCTATGTTAATAGGAATGGGACTAAAAAAATTTTCGACCCGCAACAAAACATTTTTGTTGTGGACTTTTTGGAGTGCTTAAATATTAAAGCTTAATCATGATTTTTCAATCTACCTGTCAAATATAAGAGTTTTAAATTGAAAAAGAATCTTAAGGATCAATTCTTTAATTAATTCAACTTTTACTTAAATGCCCTTTTAGTTCACAAAATTTAATCCAATTAGTTACAAAGGGCGAGTATTTACTCTTTCAATTCCTATTAATTCATTTGTAGGATTAACTCGTGACTTCTCAGAGTAGGGCTATTACATCTCTCTTATAACCAAACATCGTTGTTGAGTTCTTATAATAAAAGACACTCCATCCGCTTGTTGTTAGTTATTATTTTTTTTCTCTTCATTGTGCAATTTATATTGTTGTATTTGTCTATATCTTGTTAATTCATTCAAAAGAAAAGGAGATTTATTGACCAAAATTCACCAGTCTTTAACCCCATTTTTACAATTTTAATTATTGTCCAAAATAACGAATTTGTTGACAAATAAATCTGTTAGTTGTTTAAAGATCCTTTAAGTTATATCATCATGTCATTTTTATCTGTTGTAGCTTGTAATAGGTCTTACTTTTATGTTTATAAATCTCACATTTAAAGAAAATTTACATGTATATGTCCTCCAGGTGACTTGATAGTATAAAAAAAATTTATATCAATAATGTATATAATTTAAACTCAATTTTTTTAAGGGGTTGAATGTGAGATCAAAATAGAATACATTGCATTTCTAGAGTCCTGCAAATACGTCATATACCAAATAGGTGATTTGTCACGCTCTGAGCCTACACCCTGGACGTGGCCGGCACTCGAGAACCATTGTTGGTCCCCAAGCGAACCCCTGGCCTGGCTGACTACTTAGCGGAAGATTCACTCAAACAATAATAGGCTTAAAAATAAAATTTGATCTCAAAATAAAACTCAACTCGAATATCTGAAAATACTCATTGAAATAATTATAATAGTTTGCAAACCATCTTTAAAGGAAAGAAAGTACTGAAAGACTCCTCGACTCTATCTATCTATGAAGCCTCATGTTTAAGATAGGTGTCGGGACAAGACCCACAACGCCTCAAACAACTAAATTGAAAGTAAATGTGAAGTCCTTGGGAATGCAAGGAGGCTCACCAAAAGTTAGCTAGAGTGTAGAGTGATCTCAACGAAGCGCCTGTTGATGATTCTGAACACTTGTATCTGCATCACAAAAAAGATGCAGGTCGAATGACATCAGTACATTGAATGTACGAGTATGTAATATAGCCGAAGAGAAATAACTGAATGAAAGGACTGCAATAGATATAACATAAACTCAACTGAATGTAAAGAATTAAAGGAATGAAATCATTTAAAATTTACAAAATACTTACTCATCTATGAAACTCAACATAATAAGTGATATGTAAAAATACACTTTAACTCTATTGGGAGATTCTTTCACCGACCCATCATCATGAGCTAAGTGATGATACAACGTCTTGTCCACACTGTCAGAACTGTCATATATCGTGCCGGGATATAGAACCTCTCAACTAAGTGGATCCACTAAGCTCTGCCCGAAGGCACTAAGGATTCATCTAAAAAGTATGATCATGTACCCCTGTTGGCAAGACATGGTTTATGGATGTTGTGAGTTGTCTGAATTCTCCCCCATATCGGTGCTCAATACTACTCCCAATAATATATACTCTTGCTCAAATGTAGAAAAACATACTCTTTCTCTGGTTTGAGGTAATTGCTCAAACTAACCTCTTAAAAGAGGTAACTGCTCTGAAATATCTCTAAAACTCATTGTTCATTTAGAAAACAAGGTTTCTCTTTGCTCAATGTAAAAATACATTCTGAGTTGAGATAATAACTCAAAAGAGGCCTCGTAAAGAGGTAACTACTCTGTACTTAATCTCTTTGAAAACTCTTTTAACTTTTCTTAAAAAAAGTCTACTCTTTTTCTTCATGTAAAAATGAAACATTTTGGGAAATACTTAGTTCCCTTATACTCTTTCTCAAACTGCTCTTTACTTCCTCAAAACTCAGTTTAAACAATAATATTTTGTTTAAAAGATTCTCAATAATTCAATGAATACTCAAGAATAGGGTTCATGCTGAAAAATAGACATGAACAATCAACTCAATAATCACAATACACAATGTACGACAGCTCAATGATTAGAAATAGAAATTTAATAATCAGCAACTCAAGAACTTAGAACTCAATATCAACTCACCTCAAGAATACTCAAATCTAAGGATAGAACTTTGGATTACTCTTTTACTGATTTGAAAGTATATGTTGGGCGTGATGACGAACTAGTCCAACACTATGATAGCCTTACATACCTAGTTATGAAGCTATTAGACTGAAAACTTTTGTTGAGACTTGATTTAATCTTGAGTTTGAGGTAGAACTTTAGCTTTTTGGAGGAAACCTTTGATCTTGGCATCTTGGTGATTGTTCTTGATAAAAGAAACTCTTTTATGAAGTTCTTAGAGTCGAAGAACATGAGAAAAACCTTGTGTGGAAGGATTTTCTTTGTATCTTGGATTTTTTTGACTTGAAAGTTTTAGGGTTCTTGTTGGAGAAAAGGAATCCTAGGTGAGTCTTAAGAGAATTTCTAAATACTTGAATGTTTTGATTGATGAAAACTAGTTATTTGAATGATATACTCAGTTAAAATATTCAAAAAAGACTTAGAATAGGGTTAAAAACTATATAAGGGAAAGATCAAAACGACCCCAACTTAAAAACTGATGGAGTGCCTTAAAAGGAAGGTTTTACGGACTGTTTAAGGCTTCACGGCCTGTGAAACACTTCAAGGACCATATAGCCGGTTGTGAAACTTCATCTGCATGACAGGGCTTCACTAAAACGAGAATAACCTTTTTCTCTAAACTCAAAATGAGGCAAACTTGGTGGTGTTGGAAATAGAACTCAAAGATCTTTAATTTGATAGGTGATGGGCCACCTAATTCATTATGAACTGAGAGATATGATCGTTTGAAGTTGACCTAAGTAGAATCTTATGTCAAAACTTAATCGGTAAGGAAGCTTTCAACTCAACTTTGTGCGAGGGGGTTCTAGTGACCTTAATTCATATCCAAATCTATTCACACACTAAAGAATTGACCTTTACACATATAAGCAATTTAAGAATCACTCGATACGACCTTATATGTAAATGAAGAATAGTTCGGGTATTAACTTAGAATTTTTTGGGGTGTTACATGATTTTTTCTAAGGGATCGTTTGATAGAGTGTATTAATATTTAATAGTATCTTATTGGGACCAAAATTCCAGAAACACACCTAAGCTTAACTAGAGTCATATTACTCCCCTAAACTAATTTAAAATGGAATAAATACACCATAAATGCTGACGTGGCATAGAAAGTATGCACACTCTCTTGAAGGTAAGTGATGAGTGAACAAATTGGGCACATGTCATTTTTTAATTGGTAACTTTATAATTAGTTAGTACATATATTTATTGGTATTAAAACTTATATATATTTAATTATTTTCATTTCTTTCTTTGTAAAATATTTATTTTCATTTCTTTCTCACTTCAATTTTTTTATTTTTTTCTTTCATTAATTTCTTATCTTTTCACTTTTAATTATTTTTAAAAAATTATGTGTATTTTTTTTTTAAAAAAAATTAAAAAGTGTCCTTTAATTTTAACGTTTAATTTTTTTTATGTTTTATTTGATTTTCAAAAAAAAAAAGTGTATAAACTTAATTTAAATTCAAGATAAAGAAAATAAGAATATTTTTTTAAAAAAAATTGATTTTTTTAAAAAAAATTAAAGAAATATTTACACACGTGGCAAGCGCGTGTGTACAAACATAGCCAACTTGGGTAGTTGAAGGTGTCACGTCAGCATAAAAGGTGCACAAAAATATGAAAAAAATGAGTTCGGGAGAGGGAGGGGGGGGGGTAATAGGAACCTAGTTAAGTTTAGGTGTGTCTCTGGGATTTCGGTCATAATCTAGCTAGGGGGTACTTGTGCCTTATCCCTATCTTATTTGGTATACTCTTTCATCCTACGCTAACTAATGTTTGCACTAGTTATACACTCTATTGTGTATTGAGGAGTGTACTGTATTACTAATATATGAAAATTCATGGTATTAGTAATGCAAGGAAATTTAATGCATGCATTAATATGGTTTAAAACCTAATGGCCCCTCAAAATCTTTTTTTTTTAAATATCTTTTCCATCATATTTATGGAGGGTATCTTTATAAATAAATATCTTTAAAAAAAATTATGCAACACATGCTATATTTGATACACCAAATCAAACAAACATTACTAATACACTTTATTTAATATTATTTTTATACACCCTACCAAACGACTCCTAAATGGGTATAACGTTTGCACTTTGCCATCTCACATTTTTAGTGAATCATGATATTTTGTAGGCCAATTGGATTAAATTCTTTGTTTCTTTTGATCAATTATATATCATATATAATTCAGTGGAATTGAAGGGGTAATACTAAAATAGACGTTCTAACTACTCCCTCGTTTCTCTTTATTTATCATAGTTTCCTCTTTCATAGTCAAATAATATGAATTTTAACTAATATTATATTTTATGATGTATTCTTTTATCATATTAATATAAAAAAATTACAATTTATAGTAATTTTTATATAGTTTTTAAATATCTAAATTTTTATTTAAAAATATCGAATTAATTATTTAATTTAGCCTTGAAAATTAATCAAACTAACTCTCAAAAAATACAACATGACAACTAAAAAGGAATGAAAAGAGTAACGATCATCAAATTAATTACTCATAGGCTTATGGCCCAACAAGGACATTATCCGATTATAATTAATAGACTTAACCTCATTACGTACTTTATGATAATTTTGTTCTATATATATATATATATTTAAACATAAAGTAGCTTTAATTTCTTGCTTTCATTTTCTCCACCATCATAATCCATAATGCTCTTTCTTTCATTTTCCTTGTGGCTTCCGACAAGGAACGCTATTAATAATAAGGGGGCGTTTGATCACGAAGTTTTTTCATCTTTTCTCAAAGTTGAACTATACAAAACATGTTTGATTAAAATATTCCGAACTTTAGCTTGAAGAGTATGGGTCCACAAGGGACTATATTTGAAATGTTAGATTTCGGGTCAAATTTCATGGGTCATGAATCGCCCATGTGAATCGATCCATTTTGTTTTCTCTGAAAATAAGAGGATAAGATAAATTAGTTATCTGCTTTTTAAAAAGATTGGAGGAACAATTACATTTTAACAGTTGCACTCCCTTTTAAGAAGGGAGTGTTTCATCCCTCAAACGAGGTTGAACGTAAAAAAAATAAAAAAGCAGAAACGACAAAAAGGTTAAGAAAGACAAGGAAAAACAATTTTCTTGCTTCTCATAACAAAGACACCAAAAAGCATTTAGCTTTGTGAAATACACAGTTTTTGTCTCCTAGTGATTCAAAGAAAGGACTTTAGAGCAATACTTTCAGTTCGTGATTTAATCCGCTGCAACGAGGTACACAAATCTTACATTGTATCTTGTTTATTTAAATTATTACATGAAAAAAAGATGAATATATTTATTATTTAATATTTTGGTCAAGACTCAACCCAATCTAGATTTATTTGGGTCAAAACGGATTGAGTTAAAACAGATCAGGTAATGGATCATAAAACGAGTCAAACCCCAACCTAACTTAATTTTTACTAAGTGTTAATTGTTTTATTTGTTCTTTTAAATATTTTAGTACCTTAAAAATTTTGTTATGGCTATACATAATATATCAAATTTTAAAAAATTAAAAATATTTTGATAAAATCTCCCATGATTCAAATTGAATTACATATCAACCCAATGAATTGAAATGAATTGAGCTAATAAATGAACGAGTCAATAACCCACCTAAAGACACTCGGTTTTTCACCCCACCCCCCAACCCTCCTCCTTCTCCCTGCAAATCGTGATATCTCCTCCCACCTAACCCCTTAACCGGGAACACATTTTCATCATTTTTTTAAAAATTTTCCTTTTCGATACAAGTTGTTATATACATTATTGAAGATATTTTATCTAAGAGGACCAAACGTCCAAGTATAGGATGATATATTTTTGTAGCTATTGTAACACCCCAAAATTTTTCAAGCTAAGACCCGAGCCATTGTTCATATGCATAGGCCCAAACTCAATGACTTCTAATGGTATATATTTATTCCCAAGTGTTTTAAGTATATTAGAGGTGAATTAGGGTCATAAGGAACCTCTAGTACTAAGTCGAGTTCAAAGATCCTCTACCGATTAAGTTTTCGTAAAAGATCATATAAGGGTCAACTTCAAACGAGCATATCTCTCAGAAAATAATGAATTAGGTGACCCATTACCTATAAAATTAAAGGTCTTTGAGTCATCTTTCCAACGCCACCAAGTTTGCCTTTTTTCGAGTTCGGAGTAAAATGTTATGACCATTTTACCAGAGACTGTCATATCAGAGTTTCTGAGTCTGTGACCGACGAACCCAACCTACGGTCCGTCGTTTGAACGATGAGCCGTAGGTAGGTCTCATCGGTGGTTCTGTCAAGTCGTCAAAAAGGCTCAAAAATTCAATTTTTGAGGACCCAAGACCGATGGATGGTACCTACGGTCCGTAGGTCGAAGCACGAACCGTAGGTGGTCCCGTAGGTCAATTCGGCAGTTTTAAAGAGGGGTGTTTTCATCTTTTCTCACCCTTTTATAATTAAAACTAAGATGTTTTGGGACTAAAATTAGTCCCTTATCAGTACCCAACGTGTTTTTTCCTCTCATTAACACTTAGAATCTTTTGAGAGCAAGAATTAGAGAGAAGGAGAAAAGCTAGGGTTCAAGAGTTTCATGCAAGACCTTCGAGTTCCACTTAGATAATCATCGTCCCAGGTATGTAAGGCTATTCATAGCATTGGACTGAGTTCGTCCACACTCCCTACATCTCAATTCCGTCATTAAAGGGTCAAGTTGAGTTCTAACCCTAATGCTATTGAGTTTTCGAATGAGTTATGATTTCCATCATTGAGTTCCATGTTTAATTATCAAGATTGTGTTTATCCATATGAGTCTTATCCTCGAATCATTGTTCATGCCTAGTTTCACATGAACCCTAGTTGAGTTACTACATTACTTCCTATAATGCACTGTTTTAATTGAATAAAGAGTATTTCTTTTTGCTATGAGTAAGAGAAAGGTTTTGAGGGAACATGAGCGCCCATCAGTGCATTCATTTGAGTTTTGAACGTCTTGAGTCATCCATTATGATGCATTATTTTAAGAATGAGTTTTTTCGAAGCTTTTGCATTATTATTCACTATGCATGATTTTCAGAGTCTTAATGAGTATAGAATAGAGCATAAATGATGTTTTCAAGAAAAGAGTTTGATGAGATGTGAGTAAGTTTTAAAAGCGTTTTTGAATGAGAATGAGTTGAGTCCGAGTTGAGTCTGAAAGGTTCTTAAAATCTTTATTATTTTGAACATGAGTATTTTGAGTATAAATGATTGATTGAGATAGAGTCTCGAGGAGATATGAATGAGTTTGAAAGCATATTTTAAATGAAAAAATTGATGATTGAGATGAGATTGAGTTTGATAAGAGTCCAATAAGACTAGATGAAATGATTTGAGTAAATTGATCTAATTGAGCATATGAGCACATTGAGTCTTTTGGGAGTAGTATTGAGCACTGATTTGGGTAAGAGTAAATAACAACTCAAACCCCATAAACTACGTAGCCAGCGTAAGATAGATGTTATGCTTCTCTAGTCCCAAAAAAAGAACTTTGATTGATTGTGGATCCAACGAGGTTGATCGTCCCTTACTCCGGCAAGGTATTGGACGGCTGCGGCAACGACAGTGCAAACCGTTCTGTCATCACTAGCTAATGAGTGATGCTTGTCGGTTAGAGAAACTCCCCAAGAGAAAAATATTATATTTTATATATTGAGTTGCATATACATATTCATATCTTTTAAAGCATTGTTTTACATATATTGTATGCCTTGGTGAGTTGAGTCCTTTGAGTTGAGTTGAGTATCTTTGAGTAAGTTCATTTTTAGCTTTATTAAATACTCGTACATTCCATGTACTGACGTCATTTGGCCTGCATCGTTTTATGATGCAGGCACAGGTGATAGAGATACTCAACAGGCGTACTGTTGAAGATCCGATTCCACCCAGCGTCTTGGTAAGACCTCTTTGCATTCGGATGTGCTCCTGAGTCTTTACTTTCAATATTTCGAGGTAGCCGTGGACTTGTCTCGGCACCTTCTTACGAGTCAATTAGAGTCTTCATAGACAGAGTTATAGTTGAGTTAGAATGATTCTTTCAGAATTTGTTTTTTTTAAACTACAATTTCATTATTGAATTATGATGTTGAGTTGATTTGAACTAAGTGTTTAAGCTATCTTTTTATTGAGTTGTTGATTGTTAGCCCACTTGAGTGTCTTCTTTGATTTATCTAAGTCTTCCGCTGAGTGATTGAATGAATGATAAGACCAAGTGGTTCTCTTGGGACCAGCAATGGTCTCCGAGTGCCGGCCACGCCTAGGGTACCCTCTCGGGGCGTGACAGTTATGATATTAACTTTCATGTAAATTGCAATTTCAACTTGAAGGGCCAACTACTCATTGAAACAACTTGTGATATTTAAATTGCATGCCCAAGAAAGATGCGAATATTCCAACTTTCTTATACTTTTTGCTTATTTTATGTTTTCGATATAAGTTGATATACAAAAACAATCGAATAATTCTTTGTCTGTAAATAATTATTTTATATATATAAGTGATACGTTATGAATAATAAATATTTCAAAATGATCATAGGATCATTATTCTTTATTATCTATTGGTCGGAGCCAATGGAGTTTGATGTTGATAGTTCCTCCATGTTTTTTTTTCATGTCTACAAGCTTCCTTATTATCAATTTTTTGTTGAAGTCTATTGTTGATATAGTGCCTCCACTTCTTTTTTCATGCCTAAAAGTTCAAAAATGTTTATCATATTCCTTGCTTGATTGTTATCAACAAAAGCATATGTAATGATGGAAAGTGGAAAAGGAAAAAATAGTATTCAATTGATCAATCGCTTAAACACAAAATAGTCAATCAACAATAATTATAATATGTGCATAATCGTGTATATAATAAGTGTATAGTTTGTGTATATCGTGATTAGGTAAAGTAAACAGTGAATTCGATAGGTTATATATTTAAAGACCCATTTAAATTATACTATCAATGTGATCTGGTATAGTAGATAACCTATCTTATTTTCGAAATTACATATCTCAATTTTTTTTAAAAAAAATTTCCTATTGATGTCCTTTGAGTGACCTAATAAAAAAAATAATATATTTATAGTTTACACTAACGACGTATAAATATCAAACGCAAAATAAAATAATTAAGGTAGTTGAAGGTGAGATCAAAATACAATACTACATTGCATTTCAAGTGTCATGCCAATACGTGATGATATACAAAATATATAGTGGATCATAATATTTGGCAGGCAAGTTGATCTAGACTATTTTGAACGTTTAGTGATCAATTACATATCACAAGTTGGATAATTCATTGGAAATGAAAGGGAAGTAAAAAATATATATACGATTAAACTACGGGTAAGTTTAGGAGTTAAGTACTTATATTCACGTTAGTTTGTAATATTATGAATCTTACTAGTTCTGGATTTCAGATACATGTATCTGACATGTCCAGATACGTTCAGATACATGTATCTCGAATATATAGGATCAAAATTAGGTGTAATTTGTTCTTTATACACTGTATTCAAGTGAATTAACATGTATCTGAGTGTCGCCTCTCTTCTACCTCGCTTGCCTAGTGTGATTCACATCTATCTAGAATACATAGTCTATATATCTCGCTCGCCTCTCTCTATATTTTAGTGTATCTAGTTGCAAAAATACATGTATCTAGGTGCATCTGACTTGAAATCTTTATATGAAATTATTAATTAGTGAGACAATATGTAATTATTTTAAACTATGAGAAAAATTAGTAAAGATGATAGGAATATTTGTCTAATTAGCTAGTTTTTCCTTAAACTAAACGACAATCAAATTAAGGAAAATTACTCAGTAGCCTTGTTATGACCCAACAAGATCATTATCCAATTAATTAGTAGGAGTTAATTTCATTACATACTTTATGATAATTTTGTACTGTATATTTTTAAACATAAAGTTTGTCGAAAAAGGAAAGAAATTAAAGTAGCTTTTAATTTCTTGCTTTTATTTTCAACACCTTTATATTGCTTCTTTCTTTCACATTTTCCTTATAGTTGCCGACAAAAGTATTGTATATAAAATTCTTATTTCTTTGTGTATTGTGTCATAGAATTTTATTTTTTTTATGACAAAGGGAAACCCGCAGCCGCTACCATTTGGGTGCGCACAGGGTAAAATTTAGGAGTGGTAATTGAGCGGGTTGGGTCAAACTTGGATGGGCCATAATGGGTTAAGACAACAATCGGGTCAAGACTCAACCCAACCCAAATTTGATTGGATCAAAATGGGTTAGGTAATGGGTTACATTACGGGTCAAGACCCAACCCGACCCAATTTTTACTAAACTTAATTGTTTTATTTGTTCTTTTAAACTATTTTAGTATCTAATAAAATGATTTTTTTTCTTTATTATGGTCATATACAACATGCCAAATTAAAAAAAAAGTTTTTTAAAAATATTTTGACAAGATTTTTCATGAGTCAATTCGGGTTACACATCAACCCAATTTTTAATGGGTTCAAATGGGTTGAGCTAATGATTGGGCGGGTCAATAACCCACCCAATTTTAAACGGGTTGGGCAAGTTGAACGGGTTGGGTTTGATTTTGCCACCCCTGGTAAAACCCCCGCTCCTATGCAATAGCTCGCAAACCACGTAGGAGAGGTAACCCGCACTAGACAAGCCCGGTGCGACGAGATCGACCCAGATTTATATTTTGACTATGTCCATGAAAACTCAACGGACTGCATTATATAATTAAAATATTTTCTATTTTTTTAAAAAAATTAAATGTTTTCCTATTTTCCCTTATTTGGTGGTTGTTCTAAAACCTTGAAAATCTATATATCAAAGGATTTTTTTTTAATGAAAAATACTATATACTGTTACCTATACTTTCAAAATACTACGTAATTTTATCAATAATTAAGAGTTTCCTATCATATATTGAGGAAGATATACTTATATACATGTACTTTTCCTATCAGATACTCTAAAATAGGGAGAGACACAAGCGAGATGGGGAGAGAGGTGAGCGAGATTCGTTATGTATCTCAGATACATGCAAACCACACTACATTAGATACATCATACATGTATATGTATGTATCTGTTGTGATTCACATGTATCTGGGATACCAGATACATAGGAGAGTGGCGAACGAGATGGGAGAGGCGCGAGGGAGGCGAGCAAGATTTATTTTGTCATGTAACCCAGATACATGTGAATTCACTTGGATATAATGTATCTAGAATAAATTATACCTAATTTTGATTCCATGTATTTGATCTATCTGAACGTATTTGGACGCACCAAAATCAAATAAGATATGTATTAATATTGCAAACTACAGTATATCTAAGTAATTAACTCATTTTATTTCTTGAATTTGATGGAAAATGACTTCTATATGCATTATTGAAGATATTTATACAAGAGGAACAAATGTTGAAGCTTAGGATGCTTTATTTTCGTAGCCATGATATTCTATGAAAATAAAGAGTATATTTTTTCTACCTTTTATGATAATTAAAAAGTATTTTTGAATCTTTTCATTCAATGAATAAGAAACATTTCAAAATGACGAGTTAATATCAATAAAGGTCACTCAACTATGAATAATTATTGAGCAAAGTCATTTAATTTTGTTTTGTATCAATAAAGTCACTCAACTTAGAGAGTTTTTCTTATAAAATCACTCAATCAAATTTGTAATTAAAAAAATCCCACTTTACCCCCTTAACATTTTGGGTTTGAAGAATAATACCCTTTTCATATTTTAAATGAAATAATAAACCCCCTTATTTTTATATATCATATCACAATCCTAATCGTTTTTTATTTTAAAAAATACAATGTCACAATAAGTTTCAATTTCTGATAAACTTTTATACTCTTTACAAATCAAGAATAAAAAATTACCAAAAGAATATTCTATAATATTGTATATATGTAAGTAAATTTTATTTAACAATTCTAAAATTTTGAGATTAAGATATTAAATAATATCTCATTGTATTATTTAATCTGATAAGAAATTTGTTCCAGTAATCCTCAATAGAGGATTTGATGTTTGACCTGTCCAGATTATATTTAAAGGGTAAGGTTTATTCTTAATTATAACTTTACTTCTATTTTAAAAGGAAAAATAAATAAAATAAGTAAAAGAAAAAGAAAAAAAAGGAAGTGATGTTGGGGGATTAGAAAAAGGTCTTATAATACACAAAAGCAAATTATGGGAAATTTGTATTAAAATATGGTTACAAATAAATGGAGAAAATCCAACAGAAATGATGTAGCAGCAATTTTACTTTTTAAGCGTTTTTTATTTTCACAAAAAAAAGGGTGGATAAAAATAAATTAGCGGGGCCAATTTTAAGAGTATTTTGATCTATTCTTTACATGCAATTTTCATTTTTATCAAAATAGGTAAAATAAAAAAGTGCCAATGACAGGGGAATATTAATCTTTAATCATGTATCTTATTTTACACTAAAAAAAAAGTAAAATGACGAATTAAAACAAAACAAGGATTTGTAGTTTATTTCTATTATTTTCTCTATTTTCTTTTGTAATATAAACATATATTATTATTTTAAAAAATGTATCTAATCCCGTAAATATTTCATGGACACGTTATCAAGCTGAACCCACTATTGAACATTACCGGAGCAAATCCGCTCCCATTTAACTCGAGGCTCGTTTATGATATTTTAAAAATATATGTAATAATTAAAAAATTTCGTAATCATTGTTTTAAGATAAAAAAGGATAAATAGTCTCATTCAAAAAGTGAAGGGGTATTGTTTGCCAAATTGAAAATGTTAAGGGGGGTAAAGTAAGTTGTTTTTTTCTAAATATGGTTGAGTGATTTTATAAGAAAAAAGTCTCAAGTTAAATGACTTTATTGATACAAAACAGAGTTTAATGACTTTACTAAATAATTTCTAATAGTTGAGTGATCTTTTGAGATATTTACTCCAAAATGACCGTAGGACCTGATTCCTAATTATTATCTATTGGTTGGAGTCTATAGAGCAAGATGTTGATAGTTCCTCCACCTTCTTTTTTTCTTCCATGTCTAGGATTCTTATGATATTCCTTGCTCCATTATTATCAACAAAAGCACATGTAATGATGGAAACAAAAAAGGAAAAAGGTTATGTCACACATGATCATGATCCATAAATTTTAATTAGTTAGAAGTTTACTTCTACCTAAGGTTTAATAGATGAGATCATAATAGAATTGTCATGCAAATGAGTCATGATTTACAAAATATGGGATTTTTCCTAATTAATTGTCTATAATGATTGCTATATTTGTGGCATTTCAAGTGAATCATGATAATATTTGGTAGGTCAATTGATTAAGATTCTTTTGAATGTCTAATGATCAATTATATATCAAAATTGGATAATTCATTGGAATAGAAAAGCAAGTACTAAAAATAGACGTTCAAACTAACAATCATCAAACTTATATCTTGCTTTTATTTTTAAAAATTCTTATTTTCTTGTGTTTGTTTTAATATCATTAAAAGACATGTTATAAACATCTCTAAATGATCGTATGAGGACACCCCCACTTAGGTCGTGTTTGGCATGAAGAAATAGACGTTCAAACTAACAATCATCAAACAAAAATTATTACTTCTATTCTTTAGATTTACCTTTTGTAAAAATACTTCTGACAAAAAATATTTTTCAGACGAAACAAATTTGGAAAGTTTAAGCAAACTGGCTACGATAATATTACTAGAAGTTTGGTGAAACATATTTTTAGCATTTTCCCGTTTTCTTACTTTATTTTTTGATATAATTTGCAATACAAAAGCAATTGAATATTTTTACCTTTATTTGTATATAATAATAATATTTCTAAATGACACCTTTTAATTGATAAGAAACACTACAAGATGATCGTAGGACCCTAATTCCTTATATATTGTCTATTGGTGGGAGCTTATTAAGTGCAATGTTGATAGTGCTTCCATCTCTTTTCCATTATTATTAGCAAATTAAAAGCACATGTAATGATGGAAAAAAAAACAGGAAGAAGGTTATGTTGATGGTGAGATCAAAATAATTTAAATATATATTATATTTCTATAGTTAGTGTCATGCAAATGTGTTATATACGTAATATATATGTCATGATTCACAAATCCTATTTAATTAGAAGCTTAATTTTATGTGAGGTTTGGTAAATAACCATGATGTAGGAATTAATGATTAAACTAAAAGGATATCGTGATTTGTTTCTGTTGGTGAAATTAAGTGGAAAATAAAATAACAAAAATAATTAAAAATTATATTCAGGCTGAAGCACGGATATATCAATTTTTAAAAAAAGATTCAAGTCTACTGTGGTATAATCATTCAGCAGTTGATCTCTTGACTTGTCTCCTCCTTCTATAACAACCAACAACGCCTACCGCTCAAACAACAATTTCGGATTAGTCGAAGAGTCTGAAGTTCCACCAAAAGAACATCTTCCTTCAAAATATAATGACTGGTCTCTTTTGTATAGTGAATTAGTTGAAGACTTAGAATATTTTTCTTTGTTTCAACTCTCTCTTTCAGTACACTAACCTCAATATAAACACAATATATATAGTACTTCTCCTCTTCTTCACTCTATATTTTCTTGTACATTTCATATCCTTAAAACAAAGTAAGACCATCACTATTTATAAGTGAGGAATTCTTCCTTACAATGAATAAGAAGGTTATGGAATAGTTAATAGGATAAATGAATGTTTTAAAGGTTACTTAGGTTGCAAGAACAATTAGGTAGAATAATGAGTGAATAACGAGTAAGAAGTTACAAAAGCTAATAATAACTAATGATCCCATTCTACGACAATCTATATATATAAAGAGCTGAATATGAGGGAGATGATGTGGCATGCTTCTTTGGCCAAGATTCAGATTTATCTTTTTTGTCAATTTTTAAAAAAAATTTCCCTATATTAAAATTAAAAATGTGTATTAATCAATGTACTAAATATTGGTATTTAAAAGGTATGATTTATTATAGATAAATGCTACAATATGAATTTAAGGCAAACATAAAAAAATACATTACAATTAAATGTTCAATATTCATCTGTAAATTTTTTTTATGAGGGAGATGATGTGGCATGCTTCTTTGGCCAAGATTCAGATTTATCTTTTTTGTCAATCTTTTGAAATTTTTTCCCTATATTAAAATTAAAAATGTGTATTAATCAATGTACTAAATATTGGTATTTAAAAGTTATGATTTATTATAAATAAATGCTACAATATGAATTTAAGGCAAACATAAAAAAATACATTGCACTTAAATGTTCAATATTCATCTGTAAAAAAAAAATTAATATTATTTGATACAACTTCTTACCGTTTATATGGCTATTCACATGGGTTAATAAAGAAAAAAAACTTAAAATGCAAGGAAATAAAATATATCTTTTGTCTCATATTTTAAGTTCTTTTTCCTTATTTTCCTATCTGAAAAGTTGCATAAATTAAAATTACCACGTTTTTCTCTTTCGTTATATATTTATATAATTATAATTATTATCTTGAAATCTTTCTATTTAATTAATTTAAGTAGAAGAAAAATGAAGTAAATATAATATTTATCTTCTACCTAAAATGAATTAAATATAATATTTATGAGCATTAATGCATGAATCTTTTTTATATAAATTCCTTTCCCATTATCCTAATTTTACTCCACACGTTCCTTTCTTTCAAAATCAATCAGTTACTAATTAAGTAAATATAATTGATGGTACCATAAATACAATTGAATGCAAAATCATATATTCTTTGTGGGTAAGTTTTTTTTCTTGTATATAAATTTAACACTCTAATCTCAGACTCTAGCGATTGAAGAAGGCACACACTTAAAATAATTCGCAAGTATTATACCCATTTTCGTGGAGATTGTTGCTGACAAATTACTTATGATCTCAACAAATCATTATTATTCTTTTTATATTGGCTCTTTAGATACTTTATTGATATTAGATGTAGAATCAATTTGAATTATATTTCGATTTTGATAGAATTGACAATATACTCTAATTACTTTCAACTTTTAATCTTACTGCACGTATTTTTTTTATTTTTGTAGGGAAAGTAATAGATGAATTCATATTGCGGAAAAAGCTATCCAAGGAGAATTCTTTTGTAGAAGATGGTGGGAGGGCGGGAAAAGCTATGCTTAGAAGAATGAGTGTGTTGTAGAAGATTTAAAGAAGGAAGAATGGATATTTAATCGGCATGAAGATATGTGTAATATAAAATGGAGAGAGAAAATGGTGATGTTTCTTCGATATTTGACCTTCTACTTATTTGATTTTTTTGTTTTCTTATTTATTTCCTTTTTGCAACACATTAAAATAGGAGAAAATCTATAAAAGTACAAGTTCTTATACATCTTGTAATGAAAAATATCAACATTTATCAATTTTTATACAATAAAGAATCAAACAGTTAAATGTGTGAGAAATAAAATATGTGATGTTTCTTCGATATTTGACCTTCTACTTATTTAAGTTTTCTGTTTTCTTATTTATTTCCTTTTTATAACACATTAAAATAGGAGAAAATCTATAAAAGTACAAGTTCTTATACATCCTGTAATGAAAAATATCAATATTTATCAATTTTCATACAATAAAGAATTAAACAGTTAAATGTGTGAGAAATAAAATATGATAATTTAATTTTTTGTTCTTCAATTTTTGACCTTCTACTTATTTGATTTTTTTCATTTTCTTATTTATTTCCTTTTTGCAATACATTAAAATAGGAGAAATCTATAGAAGTACAAGTTCTTATACAACTTTTAAGGAAAAATATCAATATTTATTAATTTTTGTACAATAAAGAATCAAACAGTTAAATGTGTGAAAAATAAAATCTGATAATTGAATTTTTAAAGTAAAATTATATAAAAATTGACAAATAGTATAGGAAATTTTATCATTGTAATTTTTTTTAAAACAAGAAAAAAAGTCTATGGTAAACATATACTATAGATTTCATTGATTTTTATTAAAGAATATTTGAAAACATCAAACTGGGTAATTATGAAAAGAACAGAAAGATAACAAATGTGTGTAGACTGTTTATTTTTTAATCGTTATTCATAATATTCAAATATTAGACAGAATTTTTATCATTGAAATTTTTTTCGGAAAAAGCAAAAAAAATCTATGATAAACATATAACTATAGATCTCTACTTGGTTTTTGTTAAAGAATATTTGAAAATATCAAACTATGTAATTATAAAAAGAATATAAAAATAAGAAGTATGTGTATATTGCTGATTTTATGCTTATTCTTAATATTCAAATATTAGATAAATATATTTCATAGATTTAATAAGATGTTTTATTATCGCGCGATACGCGAACAAGTCTACTAGTTAATAAAAGTAATAGGGGCATATAATGCCATCAAGGGACAAAGCAAATACTGCACAAGAAATGCCACAAACGTGCAACACATTTGACATTTCACAAATATGAATTATGCCCTTTAAAATAATACTAAAATGCTTAAAATACAAAGTAAGGATAGTACTAAAAATAGACACTTAAAACTAATAATTATCAAGGTCATAACATTCTAATCATCTTATTATACGCATTAATTTTATTTTATTTGTATTACATTGCTCTTTGACTATAATATCTAGTTGTTTTGGTTGAATCAAGATGACTCGGGTTATTCGTGATTGGGGTCACATGTGTGGACTAATAGAGTAATTGCTACTCTCTCCGTTCAATAATAATTGTCCACTATAGTAGGGGTGGGCATGGTATGGTATATACCGAATTAGCATACCATAACGAAATTTTTAATACCGTGGTTTTGATATTATGGTATTTGGTGTGGTATATGGTATATATTTTAATTTTTTTTGGTATTCGATACGGTATTTGGTATTTAGAAAGAACATACCAAAATACCGAATATCATACCGAAATATATAATTACATAAATAACATATATATATTATTAAAATACTAACAAATATGCAACATAGTATAAGTATAAAGTTATAAACTAAATGTTTAGAAGTTGAAACTTTAACTACTATATTTTGATTGAAATGTAATTGATTAACAAGGGGGTTGTTTGTACTTTATTTTGAATATATATTTCGACATGTGTAATGTGTTAGTATGATACAATTGAGACCTTGTTTTTAATTGTCGAAGTCATAATACTCTATTATACAAGTATATATTAGTCGAAATTGAACAAACTATGGTTACCGATTTACCATACCGTAGAATACCAAAACCGAACTTCAATATACCGAACCATACCGAATTAAATTGGTATGGTAATGGTATAATATTTTAAAAACCGAATACCGAAATTATGGTATCGGAACTTTCAAATACCGTACCGTCCCATACCACGTCCACCCCTACACTATAGTATTTTAGGATGTTTAACAATACTTGTCCACTTTATGAAATCAATAGATGATTTTACACTTAGTTCCTAATTTACCCTTATAATTAATTATAGTCATTTCCCTATTACATTTTTCAAGACATTGTATTTAACTATTTATTATACTCAAATGGTGATATAGTAAAATTACTCTTCTATTTATAGTTTCTTAAGAAGTGTGCAAAGTCAATACTTGACAAATATTGTTGGACAGAGAAAGTACTTGTTAAATTAAAGCATTATATGTGTCATCTCATAATTTCATTAATAGGAGGGATGTTTTTAAGCTAAAAATTAATGTTAAAAGGTAATTGGGATCCAATAATTAGAAGGACAAATTTCAAACCATACTTGATGTGTTGAGGCTTTTCGAACCTTTTATTTTTTCAATTCTTACAAGAGGGGTATGATTGATATGTAGGAAAAAAATTTCATGATTGATTGCTTAGTAGTCGTAAAAAATGGTTTTAAGAACGTTTTGCTAATCAGGTGCACATTTTTGGAATCTCTATTTCTTATATTTTTCGTGAGGTCTTTCTCTTGAAGAAATAGCCTAATTGTATGGGGAGACTAGTCTTCTGACATAGACATACAACTAATTGATTTTTTGTTTAAGCTTTTGATGGTTTATGCATCTTTCTCTTTTGGTTTAATTTTCAAGGTTTGCCCATAAGTCTCTTCACTCTAAATGCTTAGATTATTCTTTTGTATTCTTGAAAGTTTGAATCTTAGAGCGATTCAAATTTTCTAACCTCTGAGTTTTGCCCATAATTCTCTTCACTCTGGATGCATAGATAGAGTACTCTTTAGTATATTATGTCATGAAAAAATCATATTTTTTTCCTCCATTATCCTTAACATTAACTATTTACTCATTTTAAAATTATTTCTCTAGTTCATTGAAACTATAAAAAAATTAAAATAAATATTATAATAAAATATGCGTTTTATTTATTATTTCTTAACAAAAGTGAATACATTACTTTTCCCAACATATAGAGACAACAATAGAAAGATTACATAACAAATACATAAACATTGGCCATTCAAACTTAATTTTCCGCACCTAGAGCTCAATCAGCAGTTGCCCAAGTCATGTCATTCTCAAAGATCCAAATGTAACCTGCATTGAAAAGTCGTGCCAAACTTTAAGAGACTGTAAGTTACTTAAAGGCTAAAGCTATGTTGGTCTCATTCTGTGTTTCCGTAAACTCACTACAACAAAAATAACTTTTAGCGATAACAAATATTCACGTTAATAAAGAGTACTAAAGTCTTTTCCGACATTAGATAATTGTCATTGGATTCAATGTTGTTATAGGCTTTATGGACATTTACAAAGAGTGCTTATATATTGTTGCTAAAAATACATATTTAGCGATAATTAAGCTATTATTATTAAAGATCATTTTTGATATAGTGTACTACCGTAGATACACCCCCATGGG
Organism: Solanum appendiculatum; assembly: GCA_018342035.1. NCBI lineage: Eukaryota > Viridiplantae > Streptophyta > Magnoliopsida > Solanales > Solanaceae > Solanum > Solanum appendiculatum. The sequence continues at coordinate 261,633 of JAGDQO010000453.1, forward strand.
GTTTCATCAAGTTACAATCTACTTCATTCACTTGGATTTGTGAATAAGTACTTAGTTAATGTTAAGGATAAAACTGGAAAAAGAATTATTTTCCGACAAGTAAAAGCGAAAATATTTAAGACATAATCAACAAAGAATATTTATGAGCTTAAGAGTTAAAGATTGTTACTTACATCCAAAGATGACAGTGAGAACAAAAGAAGAAGTAAGATGCAGGAAGGAAGAAGAATTTTGGTATGCATTTCGATAGAAAGAGAGAAAGTGAAGAGTAAAATGTTGGTGTGGAGATTGGTTTGAGGCACAAAATTTATAGTAAAAGGTTGAGAAGATGATGGAGTACATGGTGGGGTTAGTTCTGTTCTTGCACTTTGAAGTTTAAACACCATCTACCAGTAATTTTTACTTTATTTGTTTCAGTTTACGTGACGTCGTTTGACTTGACACAAAATTTAAGAAAAAAGATAGACTTTTGAAACTTGTAGTGTAAAACAAATCTTAATATTTGTGTGAATATAAATCATTTCATTAAGAGTAAAGGAGAAATTTTAAAGCTAAGTTATCGTTTGATAGAGTGTATAAGAATAATGTTGAATATAGTGCATTGGTGATACTGTCATTAGTAGTGTTGGTATTAGTTATGTTTGTATTAATTATGTTGAGATTGCTTTTATGCACTATTCAATTTCGTGTATTTAGAATAACATGCATTGTATAAAAAAAAAATTAAAATTATCAAAGTACCCTCCACAAATACAGTGAAAAAGATAAGAAATTTTTTTTGAGGGAAAATTGTGTCTTTAACAATTAATGTATGCATTCAAAATCCTTGCATTGTTAGAATCATGAATTAGTTATACATAGAATAATACTAAATAGAATGTATAATTACTTCTTCAGTTGTTCACATTAGTTATACATATGTTGAAAATGTGTACCAAACAAGGTATCAATAATGAAAAAAAACTACCTAATTACACAAATATTCCTACTATATGTACTAATTCTTCCTATAGTTTGAAATAATTATATCTTGTCTAACTAATTAATAATTTCATACCAGATTTCAATTTAGATACATGTATTTTTGTTACCAGATACACTGAAATAGGGAGAGAGACGAGCAAGAGAAAGAGAGAGGCGAGAGATATAGGCTATATATCCTAGATATATGCAAATCACACTAAATACATGTATCTGGGTACCAAATACATTCTAAAATTCATGCAAATACATAGAGAGATAGAGGCAAGCGAGATAGAAGAGAGGATAGATTGAGAGAGTCAGATACATACGAATCTATTTGGATATAGTGTATCTGAAATAAATTACATCTAATTTTGACATCAGGTATCTGAGATATAGGTATTTGGACGCTTTTTTGTCCTCCATCTTTCTTCTGTGCTTTCATCTTTCTTCTACGTCTTCTTTTTTTCTTCTATGCCTTCTTCTTTCTTCTGCTACTGCTTAGTTCTTCTTCTTCATCATCTTCTTCCTCCTCCTTCTCATTCAGCTTCTACTTTTGCTGCCGCTGATTGATCTTCTTCCTCATGCTCTTCTTCTCCTTCTTCTATTTTAAAATTTGACATATCACAAACCTGAATCGTTTCGAGCAAATTATATATTAAAAGATTCAAAACATTGAGCGGATTTCATGTCTAAAATTTAGAATTGTTTAAAGATGATTTTGAGTAGATCGAGATTGAATAGTCAATATATACTTCATGTATATATAATTAATGTATACTTTATATATAGTTAAGTTATATTCAGTGCATTATTTAGGGGTGTTCACGATTCGATTTGGGTCAGTTTTCCTCTAAAAGAAAATCGAATCAATTGAGTCGGTTTTTCATACTTGAGTTTTTAATCCACAATAATTGCCATTCATAAAAGTGTTTAAAGAAATTGTCTGAGTTAACAATGTTGATGTAATTATTTTGCCCTAGAAACGAGAGTAAAGATTGGAAGGTGATTTGGGAATTTGGGATTCGGCAAAACTTGCACAAATAGACAAGAGATTAACGATTTTGTAATTAGCCAGAAAAAGAAATAATTAGTTGGCATAATACATAAATACGCCCTTTAACTTGGATTTATATGATATTTTGCTCTTCAATTATAAGTGTGCATAAGTAGACATACGCATCATACGTGGCATAATACACGTAGGTAGTCAAGTAGGATGCCGTGTAGGACGCAAATTGAAGCGTAGAACGTGAAGTAGGATGTTTGTGTCTACTTGTTCAACTGACTTAGAGTTGAAGTGTCTACTTATGGAGGACATAGATGTCAAATAAGGCCAAGTTAAATGACATGGTTCGATTTTTTTCTATTATGATTTTGGTTAAAACCAAATGAAGATTACTTCAAGAAACTGAAACAGAGAAGAGCATAAGAGTTACTTACATTGAAAGATGAAAGCGAGAACAAAAGAACAATTAAGATGAGGAAGAAAGAAAATTTTTGGTATGCATTGCTTTAGTGTGAAAAGAGAGTGAGAAAGGGGGAAGAGTAGAAAGTAGTGAAGATGATGGGAGTGTCGGGTTAGTTCTTGCCAATTTGAAGTTTAAACATCATCATTCAATAATTTTTAGTCACTGTGTCTCAATTTGTGTGACATGTTTAATTATTTTTACAATGATTATATACATCACGATGTGAGCTATATTTAGAAAAATCATGTAGGCTTAATTTACACTATATTAAATGTATATTTGATTAGTTTAGACTATATATACATCAACTAATATGTATATTATAATAAAATATGCGTTATTTATTTTATTTCTTATAAAGAGTGCAAAATCCTTTATGGATAAATAAAAATGAACATATAGGGACTGCATTACTTTGCCCAAATATAGAGAAACAACAGAATGGTTACATAACAAATATAAATTGACAGTTGTAAGTTTGTTACACATTTGGTTAAACCCAAATTAGAAAATTTAAATATTACTAAAATCCCTTTTTACCCCCGGATCAATCAGCAGTTGTCCAAGTCATGTCGTTTTCAAAGATCCAGTGACAAACCTCTATTTTCCCGGGTCCTGACCCGAGTGCAATGAAGGCTCCATGACTAGGTCCCCATGAAGAAGTATCCACGTGGCAAATGGCGACACCATGGTTGATCTTAGCCTTTGAATTCGGATCCAAAATATCCGCTTCGTATACCCGGACTTTAGGAACCGAATGGCAGTAATACAGTAAGGAAGGGTACAAGGTTTGATGACAGGATACTGATTTGGTGACTTTTCCACCGTTGATTCCTTTGATTGATCCTATCATGATATTCCCATTTGATCCATTTGTATTTTCAGCCGTCCGAACGACGACGTTTCGACCCAACACTGATGTTGCGAAATCAATCATATCTTCAGCTGAGTTAACACACTGTTTCGTCTCCCCAGCGCTCGGTGCTCTTTCACACTCACTCAGAGCATCTCCGATCATCTTTGCCACCTGAGAATCATTGGCGGCATGGAAAATTTTGTTCAGCTCACCAATTTTTGAGTAAGAAAAGGGTAATTTTGCAGCAATCACCCGGGGCAAAAATGACCTTTTAGGCATCTTATCCTTTATATCTGGCATAGGCATGATAGTACCACTCTTCAACATCTTCTCCCGGAAAAACTTTCCGGGCTCAACCCACCGGTTATTCACCTTTTTGCCATCGGTCAATGAAGCCGAAACTTGGGAAGTTTTGTTTTGGTAATTGGAAAATGTAGCAGTGTCTTTGACATAATCTTTGAAAGTGTTGTTAACTCCGTAAGTTTTGAAATTAATATACGGGTCATTACCTCCTTTGCCGTAAGTAGAGAATACATCGGTACCTTCATTGAATGATTGACCATAATTGGTGAAATTCGCTTCACCAGCATTTGCGTCCTTAACATAGTTAGTGAACTTGTCATCACCAACATTTGATTGATCTCTATAGCTAGTAAAAGTCTCAGATGGACCATTACCTCCAACTCCGTAGTTTTTGAAATTGTTTTGAGGATTATTACCGTTTGTACTATAAGATGTGAAATTTTGGTTCTCCCCATTTGCTGTCTCACCATAATTTGTAAATGTTGAGGCTGCTACATTAGTTTCGTTTCCGTAGCTGGTGAATTTACTATTAGCACCATTTCCATTTTTGCCATAGCTTCTGAAAGATTGGCCACCCGAATTCCCTTGTTCTGAATAAGTTTTGAATTCTTGTTCCCCACCTGTTCCTTGATCGGAATAGGCAGTGAACCGCAGATCGGGGACATTGGTATTCGGGGCGTAATTAGTGAATTTGCCTGAACCCCCTGGTGTATTTGTGCTATAGCTGTTGAAACTTTGGTCAATTACATTCCCATCAGGGGCATAATTGTCAAATTTATTATCACGGGGAGAACCTCTACCGTAACGCCTGAAAGAATTTACAGATGCATCGTCGGAATAGTTTTTGAAGGTGTTAACTCCGATTCCAGGTTCGTTGGTTCCGTAATTGGTGAAGTTTTTGCTACCGTAAGTGGTAAAGTGGATATCTCCGCTGTGTTTTTCAAGACTTGGTAACAAATATGGTGCACACATGAGATTTGCTGAAGAGCAAAAGGATTGTAGCTGTGTGGTGAGTGCATTTTGATCAGCAGCAAGTTTAGTGTAAGTTGCATATTGTGCAGCATTCAATGGGGATGCCTTGTTGAGAAGGAACCATGGCTTTGGTAAGTCATTTGAGACGTGCTTTTTCCAGTATCTAATTAGATAACCTTTTGGTGTAAATGGGTCATCAGAATTTTCTCCATCTCCAGCCACAACAATCTACGTAGACATAACATAAAGTTACAATCTTTATGACAAATCAAGAATTTAGGGGGGTTAATGGTTCAGTTTGGATCGGTTTTTCTTTAAAACAAAATCAAACCGATTGAGGAGTCGATTTTTCATGCTTCCCTTTTAATTTCTTCAAAACACATATTATATTGACTATATTTTAACATAACAGTATCAAATCAATTACTCTTTAAGAAAAGATAAACTATTATATGTAGAGAAATTTTAATCGCTTGGTTGGTGAGGATTCGATTCCCACCTTGTTATCTTCTCCCTCATTTTCCCTTCCGCTACTCTCAATTTGAGGAAAAAAGAAGAAGATGACACTATTATATGTAATCTATATTGTGTGGAATCTCCAAAATAATGCCCTGTTGCATCCATGTTGGATCCTCTAAAAATATAATAATTTTGAAGAATCCATCACGCACTCATTGACTTTTACGAGCAATATAATATGTAATCAAGTTATATACACATTGTAAATTGTAATTGCTATCTTATTAGGTTCGACTTATATAGTTGTTTGGAACACACAAACAATTTCGACCAGGCTTTAGAATTTCTTTGAATATATATATTCTTAAATTCATTCAAAATGATATGACTAAAACTCAAATTGGAGAAGAATATGGGCTCATAATTCCTAAAATGAGTTGGTCTCTATTTTTGTGCTCCTTTCGATCTACCGTAGAGATAATTTTCTTATTTCATTTTGACTCTCTTTCTCGACTCACTCGAGCATAAGAAAGTTAATGGAAATATATCGTTATGTTATATGGTTTGAGAAATACCTTTGCACAAAAAAATTAAAATAGGTTATATATATGGTTCAATTATTTTTTGCGCTAAAACTAAAGCAAATCAAATTTTATCGATTTTTTAAAATTAAAAATCAAACCAAATAAATGTTGGTTTTTTCGTCAATTTTCGATTAACACCCTGAATCAAGATTACTTCATTGACACCCCATGGGGTTACATCAAGTTATAACAATCTAATCCTTTCGTTTACTTTTAAATGTCTATAATGGACTTTATACTCTCTTTTAAGGAATAATAATGAAGTGTATATTTTATCATAATACCATATTAATTGGTATATAATCTCAATCGACTTGGAGAATAAGTAGCTAATGTAGTGAAAATTTTATTTTTAGTATAGTAGACAAGTAAAAGTGACGAAAAAAGTATATGACAAGTCAGGATTTCTTCATTTGACACCCCATGAGCCTTCACTTGACACCCCATGATTGTATATATATAAAGTTAGAATATTTATGACAAAATCAAGATTACTTCAAAAAACTGAAATGATGAGCATAAAAGTTAAAAGATTGTTACTTACATTGAAAGGTGATTGTGAGAACAAAAGAACAAGTAAGATGTAGGAAGAAACAGGATTTTTGTTATGCATTTCTTTTATGTGAAAGAGAGAAAGATGAGGTGAATAGTAAAAGGTTGGTGTGGATGTTTTGGTTGGAGGCACACAATTTATAGTACAAGGTAGAGAAGATGATGGAGTGGTGTGTTAGTTATGTTCTAATTTAAAAGCCATCTATCAATTATTTTTACTCCTTCCGTCCTAATTTATGTCGCACTGTTTGACTTGACACAATTTTTTTTAAAAAAAGAATGATTTTTGAAACTTGTGTTCTAAAACAAATCTTCATATGTGTTTATAAATCAGTTTATTAAGGGTAAATGGAAATTTTAAAGTTAAGTTATTTCTGATGATAAAAGATGACATTATTTTTGGGACGAACCAAAAATAAAAAATATTACCACATAAATTAAAACGAAAGAAATAGTACATTTTGTTTCTTGATTAATCACATGTTCTTGAGATGATTTCTTGTTGCAAAGTTTTCGGTAACTGAAAGATCGATTATAGATTTTGCTTTGTTGGTCCTCTTTTGATTTATTAGTTTAATGAAAATATAGGGAATCACTAAATCGACTAGTTTAAGGGAAAAAATACTTTGTATTACCCTACTAATGATTTCTTTCTTCTTATAACTCGAATGTAAAACATTTTAATATGAGAAAAAATTTAGATATTTCTATACATCTTTTCATAATCGAATACAATTATATGAATACATAAAAAAAAATCTTTTAAAATGGGAGGCGGCGGTGGAGAGGGGGGAGGGGGTGTAAAGATGTAAAGATGTAAGTTATGAGTTTATAAATTAGACTAACTTGAATGTTAATAATAGAGAAAATGCATAATTCAACATTTAGACAAGTATATGAAAACAAACAACACAAGGCACGTAGAGGAATTGCTTTACAACTTTGTATTTAAATTTGTACCACAAAGAAAGCACACAATTATTTTAAAATGACATAAAAAGTATAACAAATCATAATAATAAAAACTTAAAAATGTGAAAGGCATATAAAAAATTTGGCTGACTCTCGATATTTGGCCAGTGCCACATAAAATGAAACAAAGAGAGTAACATATATTATTTGAATATTACGTAAAAAGTACTATAAATCACAATAATTAACAACTTAAAATATCTAAAAAAAAATTGGTTGACTCACCAAATTCTATGTATGTCACATAAATTGAAAAAAGAATAACATATATTAGGTCTGTTTTAGTATGAACACTCCCTTATCTAGTATGATATATATGTCGGAATACCTACATAGCACAAGTGATATATGAATAATTGCTTGAAAAATACTTGGCTATCCTGATTATATGTACAATGATTATATACATCATGATGTGAGCCTTTTTTTAGGAAATTAAACATGTAGGCTTCATATTAAATGGATATATACATATATATATATAAATTGATTCAATCTAACAATTGATATCAGAATTAACGTAAAGTAATGACGTTGTTCTTGGGAATCAATTAGCATAACTTTACCATGCCAACTATAACCTAGAGATGCATGAGCACAAGAAAAAGTTAGTTATGTGCTTCATTAATGGCCGTAAATGCTCAGTTGTGTAAGTGACTCACAATAACCCTCAAATATTGTATTGACTCATTTATCGTGATAATGGATCACATGGAACTTAGCTTAAGGGTGGAGATCTATGGGTTATGATGATGGCCACGTGGAACCTAATTTGAGGGGAAAATTATGGCCTGCGAACTAAGTTTGAAAATTGATATTTTGAAAAATTGAGAAAAACTGCTCAAGTTTAGTTTTATTTTAATCTTATATATATGAAAATGCCTGCAGAAGATTGCATTCCACATTAAAAGGTGTTTTTGTTGGGTTAATATATTTCAAATATACTTTTAACATATCTATATCATATAACTATTTGTTCGAGTCCACCTATAAGAGTGCTAATTAACTAGCTCGATGGCTTGTTAGTAATTTGTTGTCCTCCTAAATCGTATTTATAACATAGAAATACATCATTATTGGTGTTGGAAAACATAGTTTGTTTCCATCATAATATGACGACAAGGTGTTTACAAAGAAAAAAAATTGCATCTTCTAAGGCATATCTCAACTTTGGACAAAGAAAACTCATCTACTTTGTGAGAATTCACAATGATCCATGATATAAGTTATGCTTGTTGCGGATCCTTTTCCGCTTAAAAGGAAAATTTACATATAAACATAGCTACGTACTACATCTATACAACCTATTGATGCTTTCAAAAAATTATGAAACCTAGTGGCATTTTAAATTTTTACAGAAAATCTCTATTTCGCCTCTCTCGCAGTATTTTTTTTCTAGATTTTTATGCATAAGTGAAACACCAATAGACATATACACATATGTATCAATTATCAACCAAAATACATACACATAGATGTACATGTGCATCTAATACATGTATAGTAGATCACACGTTGGTATAAAAAGAGTATAAAATATAGATACACAAATATACATATGTATCAGATACATGTATAGTATAGTACTTAAAATTAAAATATGAAACATGACTATAGGGTCGTGCATGACATGTATAGTACTTAAAATTAAAATGTGAAACATAAAAACACTATGAAACACAAATATAAAGAGGGAGAGGGATGAGAGAGAGAGGGAGAGAGTGGAGTGAGAGAGACGAGAGGCAAGCAAGAGAGGAACGATTTAAGTAATTCAGGGGTATCGTTGCATATGGTAAGTCAAGAGTACTATACAATCGTATTTTTTGTGAAATTTTCCAAATAAAAAAAACTCGTAAGCCTCCTAACTGATATTTATGATTCGATACCACACAAATAAATATAGTGCACATAGTTGTTAATTTGTTGCTTTCATTTTCCTTTTAACGTTTCTCCGCCTTCTTAATTACCCTTTCTTTCGTTTTCCCTTCCGTTAAAAGAAAAAGGCAATTTTGCATATTTCTTATTTCATGTTATTTGTTATGAACATCAATAAATGATCTTAGCACCCTTCACATTTTTAGTTGGATCCTACAATATGTTGATGGTGACTCCACCTTTATTATTCCATCTCTAAATAGTAAAGAAACTTACCATATTATATTCCTAGTTCAATTATTATCAACAAAAGCAAATGGAATGATGGAAACTAAGAAAAAGTAAAAGATCGTTAAATGTATGATTGAATTTAAAATATAAAAAAACTGCATTTCTAGCATGTGGAGGACAACGTTTTTCTATTGCACTAAAAAAATCTTGGGAAAATATTTTATGAAAGAAACTTGTTTTCCTGAATTTAATGTGGTGAAAAATGATTTTTCTAATAGACAGAAATTCACTTTCAAATTAAAAAAGAAAAATTCTCATAAATGGCACTATAACAGATTATAACAAGATTACTTAGTTTTCAAATGATGGCAACTTTTTATAACATATTATGTATACATATACATACCTAGATATAAACATACAACATGACGTAAAGTAATGTATCACTTGTGTGTCATATATATGATGATATATACACACATGATATAAATAACTTGAGCAAGATATATACACACAATATACAAGGATATATCACTTGTATTTCATGTATATATGTTAATGTGTATAATGATATACATGAATACAATGAATTACATCTGTCATACACCCAATATACAGTTATTTCATTATCGACACCACCAAAAGAAAAGGAAAAACTAGAGTTTCATCAGGAAAAAATCCGATAAAAATAAGGTGGAGAAGCGCCATTGGTATTACAATAGTGTATATAAGTGTATATATTTGTTTTTTCTATTTCGTTAAAGATAAAAACAATTTTGCATATTTCTTATTTTGTGTATTAATTGATATAAAAAAAAACATCATTCATATTTTTAGTTGGATGGATCCTAGTTCCTACTGTAGTAGAACAATATGTTGCATGGTGTGCTCTACGTTTATTATTAGTGTTCTATTTATTAGATTACATGTCACATACTTCAACCTAGCATTAGAACAGTTTGATGTGTTCTAGATAGAAAGCAACATAATTTAATATTAGGATGTAGAATCTTAACGTTAATATATTATTTTCAATAGATTAGTTGAATTTAACTCAGTAGAGCTATTAATATGAGTTGACTCAGTCTATTTGGAGTAGTCCATACGGACTTTATATATTAGGGGTCATGCCGAATTAGTCCATTTTTTTATTTTTTTTAAGTACAAATTCTAATTTGAAAATGTTAACATAAATATCTACAAGGTAATATTACATAGTGTTATTATGCACATATCTTGGGTACATACAAGAAAATGATTTTTATAGACATAAAGTTTCTATGAAACTAAAAAACTTTTGACATGATACCAATCGAACCAAATAGAGATCATACTAATAAGAAAACTAAACAGTTAATGAGTAAAGATATAACTATACAAATATAAATATTAACTTGTAATATCTCAATATTATGATTTAAGTAAACTTTGAGTTTGTATTCCTCTTATTATTTACTTATTTTTAATATTTTATTGATTAATTTTTTTAAACAAAAAATTATTTGACCCACAAGCCGGTCCAACCACATTGCTCAAGTCTCATAGGCCAGCGGGAGTACTAGGATCGGGCTAAAAAATTCTTAAATGGGCTTCAAATATTTTAACTCAACTTTATAAAATCACGAGTTAAATCGAATCAGCCCACTGAACATAGCCCATATTAACGACTCTAAGTTTGAATCTTAACATCCTCTTATAATATATATATATATATAATTTATGTGATTTTAACCCATGAATTAAAAAAAAGGAATTAGACCTACATGAGCATGTGCATGTTGAGAATAGAATAGTAGCTTATGAGATGATTGATCTCGTAACATTTTGATAAGGGAAAGAAATGAATATACTCTTTAATTTTGTGAATTAGAGCGGATATCACATTAAAAAAATGATAAAAATATATTTTCATTATCTAATAAATGATGTATATGTATTCTCGTTGTCTAACAAATAATGCATATTTATCCTTTTCTCGTTGATTGAATTTTAAAAAAATAATTCTAAAAGCTGATTTTTGGGAGAAAGGAAAAATATATCCCTCGTTAAAAAATGAAGTATATATACATTTGTCGTCTTATAAACGGTGCAAATTTACCCTTTTCGTTATCATGGCCTATATTTACTAAATTTAAGAAGAATTTAAAACTAGTATTCAATTTCAATAATGTCACATGACTCAAAAAAATTACTTCACCCATTTTTTATCCCTTTAGATTTGACCCAAATGAAACAAACTCAATCTCCTCTTCTACTCAATTATAAAAATAAATTTGGGACAGATCTAAAAAAAAGGGATTAAATTTTTTTTTAGTTATGTTGAATCTAAAGGGATAAAAAATGAGTGAGCTGATCTTTTAAAGGAAAAAATGTTAACAAAAACTACCCATTCACTTTAATTTATTAGTTAACTTTATCTCTTGTTATACTATCAGATCAATTATACATCTTACCGTTATAAAACTTATCAAAATTATCCCTCAATTGACGAAATCTCCCAAATCTTTTTCAACATTACTCAATAAACACACTTCGATTTTCTTTGTTTCTTTTGCACTAACGAAGTAATGATCAATTATCAAAGCTGTCTAAACCAGATAGGAAGTGATTAATGGAAAGGAAAGTACTTGAAAAAAAAATTAAAATAGACCTTTGAACTAACCACCATCAATGTCATAATGTTTTGATCACTATAAAATCATTTAATTTTGGAAAAAAAGTCTGAAATATATCCGAACTTTGACCGAAATTGCTGTAACAATCCCAAACTTTGGGCAGGACCTATTACCCCTGCACAATTTAATAGTGTATTTTAAAGATATATAAGTGTCCAGCTGGACAAGTTACTATTTATAATGATGCAATATTTATGATGTCCACGTGGGCACGTATATATCTTTAAAATACACTATTAAATTGTGCAGGGAGTAATAGGTTCTGCCCAAAGTTTGGATTGTTACAGCAATTTTGGTCAAAGTTCGGATATATTTTGAACCCTTTTCCCTTTTAACTTTCATCGTTATTTCTTAATCTCCTTTCCTTTTTAGCATTTTTCCATATTCTTACGCTCTTTCTTTATTTTTTCTTTTCATACAAAGTTGATATACAAAAACAATAAAATAATATTTCTCGTTGTTTCTTTTGCACTTATGATGAAGTAATGATCTATTATCAAAGCTAATCATGAAAAGAAACAATACTATAAAAATAGACCTTTGAACTAACCGCCATCAAGGTATGCATTATAATCACTATAAACGCAATTTCCATCGCTATTTTTTTTCTCTCCTTTCCTTTTTAAAACTCCCCCATATTTTTGCCCTATTTCTTTGTTTTTCCTTTTTGATACAAGTTGATATACAAAAGCAATGATTATTTTGTTTCTTTTGCACTAACAAAGTAACTGTCAACCTCCATTCGATCATCTCGAGAATTATGTCACTCATCATAAATAATATACAGCAGTTATGGATCGAAAAGGGAAAATAGAAAATAGAAAAATATGCAGAAAATTCAAAACGATCCTAAGGATCGTTATAATTGCTACCACCACTATTACCAAGCTTATCAAGCACCCTCCAAGCCAATTTGCATCCCTTATTGGTCATCCCTCCGTGGAGCCACAAATCGCCTCACCAACGATATATCCAACATGCAAGTTTGAGGAGAATATTAGGGCAATAATTAGATTTACGTCGAAAAGACTTGAATATTTCTCATGTTGGTACTCCATTTGAATATAACATATTGTTGGTTCCTGAATTTACAAAAAATTTGCTTAGTGTTGTATAATTTTCTTGGGGCAATAGTGTACGTTATGTTGTTGAATTTCACCCCAAATTAATTTATCTTGTGAAGAATCGGACAACGGGAAAAGTACCATTTCAAGGGACTCATGAGCGTGGCCTCTACACACTACTAGAAAACATAAAATAAATTATGAAATTTATCAGTAATTCCTAGCTATATAGTTAGTCGTACGTGTCATTAGGATACTCAATTAGTCTATTGCAAATATTTATGGTCTAATGTGCGCTCCTTTTATCAATATGGCAAGAGTCACAAATTGCCTTACCCTATTTCTATTTCTAGTGCTACTAGTCCTCTAAATTGATTCACTTTGATACCACGTAGGGATTAGTAAATGTACAAAGGGAAAATATTCCACATGAGAGCAATTGAATATATACACTGTATATGCATCATATTTTTTTTTGAATGAGTTGGTCACATGTTACAACATAATATACCTCTTCGTCTCAAATAAGTTGCGCATGATTAGCTTCTCGAGAGTTAAACTATGTGAATTTTGATTCTCATAACGGAGTTAGTATGTAGAGCTTGTGGAGTTGCAAGTCAGCCCAACCCAGAAGCTTTAGTCCAAACCTTGTATATTTGTTAACAAGTTCATTAAATATGTACAAATTATCTAGTTTAAAACTCAACAACTTAAAAAAACTATAATTCCGAACCCATAAGCTTCACTTTCTGGCTCCACCTTTGGCTTTGACCAATATTTTTTTTTAAATTGTCAAATTGGCATGAGAAAACTTGCAACTTCTTGTACGTTTCGTATAATCTTTGAATATGTAAATTTTAATTGTAAAAATATTGAGTTGATATAATCTAATTTAATTTCAAAGATTAGTAAATGGACACTCGAGAAAAGCAATATGAACAACAAATTTAAGACGGAGTAGAATATATGCCAAAGTAGATAGATGTCATGTTCTCGCTTGACTTAAAGGATATAACAACTAGAGTTATTTGTCCTTGCCACATTTATTTATTTTGATTTCCAATCTAATGTTCGTTATCTGCATTAAAACCCGATTATATTAAGAGACGCACATCATACAATATAATGATTTGTCTTTTGTGATGTTGAGTTTCACGTTTAAGGAAATTTCAATTTGAATGGCTAACTACTTATTGTTTATCCTTGAAACATTTAAATGAAAAAAATTGTTATGAAAAGTACAGTTGATCACTTAAGTCTATGAGTGGCATGTGACCAGCTTGGCTAGATGAGACATATTCCCAATATATAGTTAGAACTTAGAAGACACTTCATTTTCCACTATGTATTTTAAGAGTAGACTTTAATTGTAACTTTATAAGTAGCTATTGGAATATAAGGAAAATATCATGTTCATTTGTCTTCGAATATTAGGTATACGCACATGAAAAATAATGATAATATCGATTTAGCAACCGCTATAAAGGATTACGACTAGACACATGTAGGTCAACACTTTAAACTTCTCAAATATTAATCTCTCTCTTTAGGCAGTCAAGACTTGAACTAATAATCTTTTATTTACTCTTATACTATGTGAAAGCGTGTGATCATTTTATTCAAAATCTTAAGTTATTCGATATAGCTATTCATTTTTTATTTGACCAATTTTATCCAATATAATCTGAAATGACGTCGTGTATCGCTCATTTAGAGGGGAACACATTCTATCAGAATTTTTTCATGCTCAGAGTTCAAAGAAAAAATCTTTAATTAAGAATGGAGAGGTTCTATCCATCCCACCATAATTTTTGACGGTCATTAACGGTCCTTCTTTGTGTTAGAATCGACGACCAACGTGGCTATCTCCATCTAAAAGATAGAGAAATCACACATTAATTGACTCAAAATATATTATTCCAATATGTATCAACTTTCAACACGCTCCTCACGTTTAAGTCTATTTTTCGTGGGCCCATTTGAGAAATAATCATAAATCTTTTTTTAAAAATTAGGGAAATTTAGAGAAGTTCCGGTAGTTTAGGAGCTAATTACTTAGATACACTCTAGTTTGCAATATTACGAATCTTATCAGATTTTGGTGCGTCCAGATACATGTATCTTGGAATATATAGAGTCAAAATTAGGTGTTATATATATTGTATCCAAGTAGATTCGCATATATCTGAGATACATAGACAAATCTCGCTCGGCTCCCTCCCATCTCACTCGCAACTCTCCTATGTATCCGGTATCTCAGATACATGTGAATCACACCAAATACATACATATACATGTATCTAGTGTGTATCTAGTGTGATTCGCAGGTATTTGGGATACATTATTATCTCCCTCCCCATCTCGCTCGCCTCTTTCCCTATTTTAGTATATCTGGTAGCAAAAATACAAGTATTTAGGTATATCTTACTCGATATATGGTAGAAAACTTTTAATTAGTGGTAAGATACGTAATTGTTTGAAAGTATAGATAGAATTAGTGTATATAGTATGGATCTATGTTTAATGAGGTAGTTTTTCCTTTTATAAAATTTAGTCAGTATAATCACTATATTATCTATATATAATCAGGTATACACTCGTTATACATTTAGTATACACTCGTTATACATTGAGTATACACTAACATCGCTCTCACATAATTTTGTTCGCCCGTTTCATTTCTGTACCGGATAAAATAGGATTCAACCCATGATACAATCTTCTTGTAATATTGATTTAGCAAATGCTACAAAGGATTACGACTAGCACACGTAAATATTTTTAGTCGCCTGGTCAAAACTATAAACTTCTCAAATATTTTTCTTTCTCTTTAGGCCGTCAGACTTAAACTAGTTATAATTTCTTACCTACTCTAGTACTATGTTAAAGCGTGTAATTGTTTCATTCAAAATCTCAAGTTATTCAATAGATCTACTCATTCTTAATTGACCAATTTAATCCAATACAACAAAAAATTCAATAAATGCATCATTTTTCCAATAAGACCTAAAGAAATAGTACTCTAGTATATAATTAGTACTCAGTACGAGATGGGAGTTATTGCGCCAAAGATGATTAATGTCTATAAAATGTTTGTTGGTGGTTCATTTTTGCTTTCATTGCTGGAATCATCATTTGTACAAAGTGGGTGAATATAGAATTAAATGATATACACAAAAGAGGACAATTTAATTTTGTGCTGGTGGATTCATGTCAGTTTTTGGACCCCCATACTTTTCTTCATTCCACATATAATTATTAAATGCATTAAGTTTTTGAGGTCTTACTAAAAAGTTCTTAAAATCCATGTGATGATTTTCGATTAAAAGTAGGGTGATATCAGAATTTGAAATTTATAAATTTTGAAGTAAGATAAATACATAGTAAGCCAAAAGTATTGAATTCGATCGAATTCAACCGACACTTTCCCTTCGCTCCTAGTTGAAAAGCATATCTTGAGTAAAATTTTAGAATGACAATAAAAAGGAAAATACTTATGTCAATTTGAATTTAAGACAAGATGTGGAATCCCAAGATTAAATTTTATAAGTTCAAATTCAAAATATTATTTCATGTAATCCCATCTAATTTACTTATTATCTTGACGGTAGTAGAAGTAACAGTACAGTTTATCTTATCTAATTGCTTTTAAGTTCTTAGTGGAAGCAACAAGAGGCTAGTATATTCATCACGCTACAATAAGAATAACTTTTAGCGGTAACAAATATACAAATTAATAAAGAGTGCTAAAGCATTTGTCGACATTAGTTAATTATCATTGTATTCAATGTCGTTATAGGCTTCAGGAACATTTATAAAGAGTTGTTAATTGCCTCTACAAACATGTTTAACAACACTTAAACTATTGTCGTTAATTAATTTCTGCTAAAAATTATTTTTGATAAAGTACCATGATTCGTGTGAAGTGAACATAATTAACAACAAGATCATAAGCTAAAAAAACAACCCACAATTATCTGATATATTTGTTATTAGTGAAAGTAATATTTGCATTTAAACGGGTTGTCTACGTCATATTTCTTGGGATGTGGCCATTTTTTGAACCTTATTAACGTAAATTTTTTTTGTGCATCGGCATAGGCATAGCATGATGATTGAAAATCCATGATACTGTTAGCTTCTTTTAACTAGAAAAAGAAAAGTCGACAATTTTTATTTTATTTTTTCTTAATTCTGCATTTTTTATGCTTTTTTTTTTTTTAAAAGTTTTCTTCTTTTATTATTCAATAATCACCCTGTCCTATCTTTATTTTTGTTTTTTTTACTTTATTTATTCTATTTTCTTTTTCCAACTTTTTCCTGTTTATTTCTTCAATCCAATAAAAGGAAAATCGAATAAAGAGTAAATGTCTATCGTTTCTATCCTTTTTGTTTTTTTGCTTTTTACATTTGTTATGTTATTTAATTATATTGCAAATTATTTATTCAAGTCGCAGAATGAAAAGCTAGTTATGACCTAAATCTCAAAAGAGAAAAATGTAAAAGCCAAATACTATGCGGTATAATTTTAATTCGAAAAGTTAATTTATTTTCAACTTTGAAATAAAGGTATTAAAAAATTAAAAGAAAGTATATAAATAATCAGTGGCGGAGTCAGGAATTTCACAAAGGGTGTTCAGAAATAGAAAGTGGAAAAAATATTTGTCGCTAGGTAAATTCGATTACACAAGCACTGCCTCCAAGCGTTTGAAACCACTAGACTATAACAACTTGTTGTGTTAAGGGTGTCCAAAATATGTTATTTAATTATTTTACTTGTATATACGGTATTTTTTTCGACGAAGACACCCTAACAACTATGTGGCTACGCCACTAAGTATATTAGTCAAATAGAGGATTTTCTTGGAGGTGTAATCCACGGCTTTAGCCTTAAGCTAGGAGAATAGCTGTAATTTTAGTATTTAGTGAACCCAAACATCAAATAGCATTGTTTTAATCGTCTTGATCCTGGAATGTTTTTACGGAATCAATCTTTTATGTTATGTTATATTTTTTTATTTTTTTTTATAATAACATTTCACTAAACAGTTAAAACTAGGTAAACAAACGACGTAGTTATAAAGACTATTAAAATGATATCAATCTTTACCACTTTAATTTGTTTGTTTTCTAACAAGTCCACTTTTTCTTTCCACTATTCTTACCTGTTAAGTTCTGAAAACTCTTTTGTATTTTTCACCAAATATCTACAAAAAAATAAAAAAATTGAGAGTTGTTTTAGTGTTCAAAATTGTCTTTTTTTGGATGCAGTAGAACAGGGAGCAAAAGAAGTAGGACCAAATAATAATGGCTCTTTGTATCATTTAATTTTTAGCCATCTATATACTATATGAATTGGCTCCATCACTACTGTAAAATTTGCAAATTTGGTAAAATTTAACATGGCTCCATCACCAGGTGAAAATTGATGCCAACTTTAGGTAGTTACCGATGGGTTAGGCCATTTCAAAAACAGTGGAGGTGAATGTGATCATGATGATTTTGAGAATTGGTACAAATTATGTGGGGATCTTTAATTTCCAATTTTTATACTTTGTGAAAAGTGGCCATTCTTATATAAGGAACATATAATTTTATATTAAATTATTTTGAAATAAAAGACCATCTTTTATTTAAATGATTAAAAGAGAACGTAATTTTAAGGTCAAACACATACAATCTCTTTAGCTAATGTAGTTTGACGCTTCAACTCAACCTTGTTTCATTTTAATCCTTCTACTTATCAATAAGAGTTATGGTGAAAAGGCAAGCACTATTTTATCCTTAATCAGAGGTCTCGGATTCGAATCTCCTTGGGTACGGAGTCGCTTTTGTTAGGGAGCACTTTACTCCTAATGTGGGACTTTCCGATGCGAATCCAAATTTAATCGAGCTCGAATGTGGGTACCAAACACTGGGTGGGAAATCAAAAAAAAAATATCCTCCTACTCCATTTTTCATGTAGCATTTAAACATAATAGTTTTATCCTGTATAAGTGAATCAGCGCGTGTTGGGCAAACATTAAAAAGATAAAAAGCATCCAATTAAATAACAGCACATATTTTGTTTTCATCAAGTTTGTCTAACATGCGATGAACACTTATAAATTTGGGTACACCCCTTAAAAATCAAGAAACTATACTACTCTTTCGGTTAATTTTTACTTGTCTACTATTTTAAAAAATAGATTTTCACTTTTATTTGTCACTTTTAACATAACAAAGAAAGATAAAAAGAAACAATTCATGTTTTATCTTTAACATTAATTACTTATTTCCCAAGATCTAATATTAAACATCAATTAATTAATAGGGGTAGTTTGTGGTAAAGTAGCCATATGAATCAATATTTTCTTAATGAATATATCAAGTTTAAATATGACAAATAAAAGTGAACGGAGAAATATATTTCAAAAATTATATTATTCGTTCGGTTTCTCGTTACATTAGTTCAATTTTTTGCCACGATAAAATAATAATTGGATAACACAGGAAATATTTAGTACAAAAATGAAAATGGATAACAACTTGTGGGGGTGCATTAATTATGTTGGTTTATTTTTGATACTGAGAGATTCAAAATCTGGCCACAAATATCATGTTACTTCTATTTAAAACATTATCCAAATTGAAATAAAGGCAAAACATTATCCAAATTGAAATAATGGCAACAGAAAAATACCTTTTTGTTCTTTTACTTTTCATTCCAATGTTCGATATCTATTTATATTAGAAGTTCGAGTAATACGAATTCAAAGAAGGAATATCATATTAGGAGTAAAATGCTTACTAACAGGTAACAAAGTTAATTCAATATTCAAGATTTAAATTTAAAATTTTTAAATTAAAAATAATTAAATATTTATCACTGACAAACAATATTTAGTGGTACTAAAACTTTTGTGGTGTATCATTTACATATTCTGTGGGATTTTCTTTTTTATCAAGTCTCTATCTAACCAAGTCAGCGTATTTAATTTATTCCCGCTAAATTAATCTGCATTCAATTTTTATGAACTATTTGGCCATGAGGAAAAATCAACCCTTTGCCCACCACACACAAGTTGTAAGAAGAAAATTAACAGAGAAATTAAAAGCTTTGAGGCGTGAAAGATCACTATTTTTCAAGAGTTATTGCATGTATATTATTTTAGAGATGACAAATAATTCTCTATCAGAATACAACAAAGCCAGAAACATATATGCAATTAAATTCGCTAGCTACTTCTGGGAATGTTTCGTATTTATAGAACTTAAGAGATGACTTTTCATAATAGTCATGTTCTTTCATGAACATAGATGACTTTTCATAACAATCATGTTCTTTCATGAACACATATGATTTTTCATAACAATTATGTTCTTTCATGAACAAATGACTTTTCAAGAAAGAGACACTCATTTTCTGAACAATTACAACCTTTAGTTGCTCTCTTTTTGAAAAGACAAAACTTTTGTTACTTCCTATTTGAACATACAAAAGCTTTTGTTTCATTTACAATTTAAATATTAAATTCAAATTTTAAATAAACAATTTATTCAAAATAAATTACAAAAAAATAAATCTTTAAATTTAATTTAAGTCCATGTTCAAGTCATTTCGGAATATATTATTAAATATATAAGTAGATTTACTCAATTAAATAAACTAAATAAGCTAGGCCTTAAATGGACCTAAAAAGTGGGTTCTCCCACCATTGTGGAAACTTTTCCTTTATATTACAACTAGGGAAAAGGGCCTGATATACCCTTCAACTCTGTCATTTAGAGCTAATATACCCCTCGTTATAAAAGTGGCACACATATACCCCTACCGTTACAAAATAGCTCATATATACCCCTACCGTTACAAAAATGGCTCACATATACCCCTACCGTTACAAAAGTAACAAAAATCATTTTAAATTTATTTTTTCAATTAATTTTTTTTTAAATCATGTATTTAATCTTTTTCACACATAAATTATTTTTTTGACTTCTTTGATTATTTTTATTTTATTTTTTCCATTCTTTAATATAAAAATAAGAGAAATAAAAAGAAAGAAGTGTGAGTGGAAAAAAACTAAAAAGTTAAAAAATTACGGCTATATTGCAATTTAGTTTTTGTATCCGTAAAAAAAATATTTGGGGCATCTATAATAAAATTTTACAAGAGAAAAAGTGAAAAAAAAATAAAAATATGACCATAAAAAAGTAATAAATTTAAATTAGTCGACGAATAAAAATAGTCAAAAGAAATAAACGTGTGAGAATAAAAAAAGTTTAAAAATTATTTAAAAATTTCACTTCCGTTAGAGAAAAAGGGCATATTTGAGCCATTTGTATAACAATAGGGGTATATATGAGCCACTTTCATAACGAGGGGTATATCAGACAAAGTTGAGGGGTATATTAGACCATTTTCCCTTACAACTATCCTAACACAAGTTTCACATATTCGAATTTGAAATTTCGAAAGTTGTGCAAAAGGATTTAATAATTTAACATATCGTAGCACATTGTTTATTTCATTTTGCAGGTAACTGATTATAATTGTTTCTAATTATTATGAACAGTTACTTGTGATTATTTTTTTATAAGTTGTACGATTTGTTTTTATTTCCCCTTCCCTTGTCCATGAGCTAACTTAAAAGACTTATTCAAAATTCGAAACTATGACTTTCTATTACGTACATAATAATATAGAATAACATAATTCATAATAAGAGATTTATAAATATTTAATATTTTTTTAATATATATTGTGTTTAAGTAAAATCTATTGATTCTTATGAATTTTTAGTTTATACTCTACATCCTCCATTGAGCTTCCACCTGTATTTTTTTATTTTTTTTAAAAAAAGATTCACTCTCATTCAAGTCATTTAGCGCCTCTCATTGATTTATGTATTATTAATTGTCTATTAAAAAATAGTTAGGTGAATTATCAAGATTCCTGCAACACAAAATTAATTAAAGATTTCTGTCTCTAGTAATTTACCTAACCCATCTTAAGAAGTATGGAGAAATGATATATTAATTTCATGTAGAATCAAATTTTACAAAATGCCACTTTTAGAAGGGTGCCTTTCTGCAAATGGACCACCTTTATTTTTTAGTGTCTGCTAACCATGTGTATTCAAGAATCAGATGCTAGTCATGGGTACATTAATTCGTTAGGATCGTTTGGTTGGGAACAATTTTAAAATTAATAATAATGGTATTATAATATCAGAATGAATAATGGTAAAATTATTTAGTGAATACATTTATATTTATATATATTTAGTTGATTGGACTAAAAATGAGAAATAATATAAAATGTGTATTTGAGTTTAAACTAGTTAAAGTAGGTGAAAAAATTATTTTCAATTTTAATCTTAAATATGCATAGAGGATTTTGGAAGTAGATCTCTGGAGAAGAATAAATTAATGTGTCACTTTGGTATTTGATCACGGATTGAGGTGTGAGATAAAAATAACACTATATAATTATATAAATAATTTTGCAATTACTAGTCTTGAAATTAAAAAAATCCTACTAAACATAAAATAATTAAACTAATTTTAAATTTAATTTCAAAATTTTATTCTTTATTCCTCCTATCAAACGATCGAAAAGATATTTACCAAATTATTAAATAGAACTGTATAACGTAAGAAAAAAAGATGCTTCTTGTTTGTCAAGCTCATGGATAAACCTGACAAAGATTTTAGATTAAACATTTTTTTTAACATATTAATAAATGTAACTTTCTATTATAATAATTAATTAATCCATTATTCACGTGGTGTATCATGACAAAATTGTATTTTCAATATCTAATGTTTTGAACTTTTGTCGGCTTCAATAATATGAAGAAGAAAAAAATTATTTACAAATCAATACGTGGATGAATAATTATTAATTCATCTGTTTATTCTAGCTGTATTTCTTCCAGATATTTCGGGAGATAAATGCATATATATTTAAAGCCAATTAATTTTAAACATGTGGAGATGATCATTTTGAAACTAAAGTTTGGGGTTTCGTATTTTCAACATCACTATTTGTAGTCCACATGATTTTTGTTTCGTCTATAGCAAATAATACTACTAAAGTAAGTTGATCGATGCTTGAGATCGCAATACAAAATCATGATTTGGACCAATGAGAGGTACTAATAATAATCTAAAAAGAAGATGTCAAAGAAATAGTGTCAGTCGTGATCAACAAAGGCATTGGTCCTCAAATGAAGTGATTAAAATGAAAAATAGTAATGAATTTATAAGTTGAAGGGTTTTTCTCACGTAATAAGCTAGTCTTCACTTCATTTGCAACTCAAAAAATAAAATGATTGAGTAGTTAAAGAAGTTGTGTCAGTCATGATCAATGATTTTTGAGCAAGAATATTAATTGTTATATGTTAATTAAAATAGATATTTTTATAATGCACCTCAAATAAGAGGGAATTTAGTGAATAAGATATAATATAGTATGTGTGAAACTTGTGTGTGGTAGGCAAGGGGTTGATTTTTCCTCATGGCTAGATAGAGACGTGTTGAAATTTCCACACAAGAGAACATATAAAAGATATATAATATAATACAAAAACTTTAGTATTAATATATATTGTAATAGAGAGATATATACTTATTTTTAATTAAAAATTTTGGATTCATATGGTTTAGTTAATGAACGTTTTATCCTACATATGAAATTTTGCAATGCATATTCAGATTATTTGGATTTTAAAATAGGTATTGAACGTGGGACGAAATACAAAAAAATTAAATTGGTTTAGTGTGTATGTATATGATATTGTGTATTAACTTTAAAGGGAAAGATTTTTCTGTTACCATTATTTCAACTTGGATATATAATGTTTTTAATATATAGTAGTAACATAATATTATATTTCATGTGTTTTCAATTATTATTTTATCGTGGCCAAAAAAGAAAATGATGTGATTCATGATTAGAACATTCCGTCTAGCTGTAGTTCAAATTATAGGTCGAAAAATCAACAAATTGATGTAACCATCGACCTAACAAATAATGTAATTATGAAAAAATAGGAAAGTAGTAGATGTTATTAAGCAATTCCAAAAGATCGGAGCCAAAATTAAATAGGAAAGTAGTAGATGTTATTTTGCAGAAGTGATGGAGGCAATACATATGGCTACAAATTAAATGACACAAAGAACCATTATTGGTACTTTTTTTTGCTCTCTGTGATAAACAGAACTGCATAAAAAAGAAAGCCAAATTGGAATACTAAAAAGAACTCTCAATTATTTTTGTAGATATAGATATTTGGTGAACAATTCAAAGGAGTTTTCTGCACTTAACAGGTAACAATAGTGGAAAGAAAAAGTGGACTTGTAGAAAACAAACAAATTAAAGTGGTAAAGACTAAAGTATTGATACCATTTTAAGGATTGAAGACAAAAAAGTAAAATATTATTTCGTCCGTTTTAATTTATTTGTCTTATTTTGACTTGATTACGAAGTTTATTAGAAAGTAAAAAAGATTTTTGAATCTTATTAGTATTAAGTTAAAGATATGTTGAATGTATTAAAATATCTTTTAAATGAACATGTCATGTGGAAAGTTGAAATTAAAAATTTACTAAAAAAAAGGACACATTTTTTCTTATTGACTAAAAAGAAAGTAGGACAAATAAATTGAAACAAAAAAAAAGTAATAGTTTTACTAAAAAAAAACTAATACTATCAAACCCTTTTATAATAATGCAATTTATTTAGATATTATTTTTATAAAAAAAATGAATAAAAAGTATTCAGGTTGAGGCACGGATACCTCGCTCTCTTTAAGGAGATTCAAGCTCTCTGCGGCATAATCTACACCAATCCAACAATATATCTCTTGACTTGTCCCCTCCAGGATACAACAGTCCAACAACGTCGTACAACTCAAGCAACTCTGGATTAGTTGAAGAGTTCAATGCTCCACAAAAAAAACACCTTCCTTTAATATATAATTATTCTCTATTGTATAGTGAATATAGTTGAAGACTTAGAATATTTTCTTTGTCTCAACCCTCTCTTTCACTACTACACACTATAATATTTTTTCACACTATAATATTTTTTCACACTTCTCATCTTTTTTGAGATCCACTTCACAATGAAAGAAACACCACTATTTATAGATGAAAAATTCTTCCTTGCAATGAATAGGAAGATAATAGGTAGTGAATTGACTTAAATGAATATAATGGTTCAAAGGTTACATTAATTACAAGGCATAAAAATAGAATAATGGGTGAAATGAAGAGTTGGTGGTTACAAGAGTTATTAACCACTAATGACCACATTCTTCCACAATTTATGAGAGTAAAGAGGCACAAATGTAATACCCACCAATAGACATAACATGATACATAATCTGACATATGATACATTTTTATTAATATTAAAATGCCACACTAACAATTATTATAAAAAATACATAATATAACGTGACATGCAAGAGCGGTTCCACATAAAACATGCTGGTAGTTAGCTAGTAGAAAATTGAAATTAAAGAATCATTAAAAAAAAGACATTTTTTTCTTAAATAAATTATAAAAGAAGTAGGACAAATAAATTAAAACAAATAAAATAATAAAACTAATACCGTCAAACCCCTTATAATGATATCATTTATCTAAATATTTCTTTTAACTATTATAGCGAAATAATATTATAAAAAACATATAATATAACATAATCAAGAAAGAATAGTTCCACATAAAACATCCTAGTAGTTGGCAAGTAGAAAGAAAACAACTAAGTCATCAGAAGAAGTTGACAAACCTATGGTGTCTCAACAGTATTTGAGGTCATTCCTATCTATACTATCTAGTTTTTGTTCCAAACTCTTAATACAAACAAAATATGTTTTCAAGATGTGAAATTTAAAAAAAAATGATTTTTACTAACTAGGAGGTTTGTAGATTTGTCAGTTAGTAAAACTTGTTTTACCTATAACAAGACAATTATTCTCTGCATGTTACTAAATAGTGTTATTTAATGTTCGAATTCACTTAATACACTAACTAAAATCATTAAAACTTGTTGTTACTTATAACAAGACGATTATTCCCCTGCACGTCACTAAATAGTGTTATTTAATGTTCGAATTCACTTAATATAAAAACGATATATTTTGTAAAAATATTGTCTAATTGAGGAAAATTTCACCCACGTAATTGGAGCTGTTAATATATTTAAAAAGTAAAAAAGAAAAAAGGGGATGGAAAAGATAGAATAATGCATGGCATTTATTCTTTATTCGATTTTCCTTCTATTGGATAGAAGAAATAAAAAAAAAAAATTGGAAAAAGAAAAAGAGAATACAGTAAAAAAAAAATACATAAAGACATGACATGGTGAATAATAAAAGAAGATTAATAATTAAGAACAAAAAAGCATAAAAGCAGAGATTTGTGAAAAAAGAAAAAAATAATTGACGACTTTTTTAGTCAAAAAATTAGAAGCTGACAGTATCATGAACCTTCAATATTGACCCAAAGGAAGGAAAAATAAATAAATTAACGTTAATAAACCGACAAAAAAAGGCACCAAATTTCTTATAATAAAACTAGAAACCTAATTATTTAAAATTTTCACTCTAAAACTAAAACTTAATTTCTAGCTATATGATATTTGCAGTTTACTATCACTTAAAAAAAGGGTATATGAGGTCTGGAAAGGGTAATGTGTATGCAGTTTTACCTTTATCTTGTGAAGGTAGAGAAATTATTTATAAAAAACCTCCGGATTAAATAAAGCAAAATCAAGTATGAAAAATAAGTATAGTAACGAAAAAGTCATACTGAAAATAATAAAGAAAAGAATAACAACAACAATAATAAATATCATGATAACCGAAGTAAAGGAAATAATATGTAATACTCCCTTTTAGTCCAAAATACGTGAATTGTTGAGGTATATGACATCCCTCACCCCCCCCCCTCCCGGCCCCCCTTAAAAAAAATATTTAAAGAAAAAAATTAAATATTACTTTTCACTATTATTTTTTTGATTATTTCTAAATTATTCTCCTATAAAGTGTAAAGTAGCTAAGAACCTCATTAAAAAGGGTAAATATGAAGAAAAAAAAGTCTTTAACAGTTCTCTTGAACTTTGAAAATTGCACTTATTTTGAATTATGAAAAAAAATAATTCACTTAATATGAAATAAAGGGAGTACTAAATCAAATAATTAATAAGATAATAAAGTAATAATACTAATAAGGAAAAATTACTAAATTATACAGCTTTAAATAAACTATTTTCCATATTTCCCTATATCTTATAAAAATCTCAAAAATTCCTTATTTTAATAATGTATCCGTATTAATGTATTAATGTATCTGCGCTTTTACTAATGTATCCGGATTGAGAAATACCTTATTTTAATAATGTATCTGTATTAATGTATCCGCACTTTCACTAATATATGCGGATTGGAAAATTCCTTATTTTAATAATGTATCTGTATTAATGTATTAATGTATTTGCGCTTTCATTAATGTATCCGGATTGAGTTAATTTTAAGGGATTATTGTAATTAGAAAAAAAGTATGAATAGATAGTAATTTCATCTTTACCCTATGTGATTTATGTAACTTATACTAATAATAATTTTGATAAAAATATCGACAACGCTCAATTAACCACTAATCTTATAATAACCTAATCCCCTTCGTATATATTTTACCTAAAATTATATTTTCAATGAGCTACATGTGTGTTGTGTCGAATCTAAAATTTGATAATAATTTGATATAATAACTTAAAAGCATATAGATAAGAATTGTGACCTTGTCGTCAAAAAGTTGTTATTAAATATGTTCACTTCACAAGGATCATGATGAATAATAGCCTACTAGGATGTTGATTAGTTCAATCCAGTTATGATACTTTATGAAATCAATGGATAATTTTTACACTTATAGTTCATAATTTACCTTTATTATTAATTATAGTCATTTTCCTATAACGTTTTTCAAGACATTGTATTTATTACTTCCTCATTCCCTAATTACTTGTCCACTTTGAATTGACACACAAAGCAATGAATGACATAATGAGTTTACCATTTTACCCCTATTAATTATGAAGTGAGTGAATTAAAAATTTAAGATTTTTAAGAAGTTCATTAGTTAATTGAGGATATAATAGCTAAAAAAAATTGTCCTTTCTTGATTTGTTAAAATGGACAAGTAAAAAGGACAACTAAAAATGGAAAAGTGAACAAGTGATTAGGGACGGGGGGAGTATAATCAAAGTGTGATATAGTAAAATTATCATTCTATTTATAGTTTCTTAAGAAGCGTGCAAAGTCAATACTAGACAAGTATTGTTGGACGGAGTAATAGTTTATTAAACTTTATATTGCCATAATTACTAAAAACTATGTTGATTGATCTTTTCTCATTTAACGTCTTCAAAATAACGGTCTTATATAAGATATTTTTCTAATAAAGTTGATTAAACAAATCATTAAACTACGAAGTAGTCAAAAGTAATTAAGAAACGTTGTATTTTTAAAATTGTAATCGCGATAACAAAGTCAAACTTTTAATTTGAAAATAATGTTAATTTTTTTTTTTTTTGCAAAGTACAACGGTAAATCTATATCTTCTTTTTTTAAGACTGATTTTAATTTCGAATAATTAATCCAAAATAACTACTTAGCCAATCATTAAATTAAAAGAGCCGATAAATATATAATAAATGTATGTTTTATATATAACATGTGTATAATCGTGTATATGATCAATGAGGATCTGGGGTATAAATTGCACTGAGAGTAACTCAATAATCTTTTGCATCATCATCCTAATTAAAACAATAATTTCAAATGTTAATTATAACGTTTTCATGCATTTAGTTGTTTATAAACAGCATTATCATAATTAAGAATGAAAATTATTAATTGTTTTTTTGTTGTTGTTGATATCTCTTTAGAGGCATTATATTAGTGAATAATTGTACAATATTAATTTTTTTAATACTCCAAAAACAAAAGAGAGAGAGAGAGTTTCATTAAAATAAAGTTTGAGCACCGTTAAGATAGCACTATACTCTTAATTTTCTAATTAATCCTTCAATCACAATTAATTTTAATAAAATAATCAAGTAATAAAAATCTATAAAGGGAAGGCCCTATTTCTTTAGTGAGCTCTTAAGTCACAAAAACATCAACATTTCATTAGATGACGTACTAGGACAAATTAAATTAAATTAAATTGAATCAAATTATGTAGTTCAATTATTATCCTCGCTTGAAAAAAAATAAATAGGTCCACATGTATAATAATTAACACATACACTATACTCTTTTTAAAAAAAAAGAAAGAAGTTAGTTTTTAATTAGTTTGACTTATTTTTTCTTTAGTCCATCTAAAAAAATTACTCTATTCCTTTTTAGCAACTCTTCAATTTTAACTTTTCGCGACATATTTAATATCAAAAAATTAAAGGGTAATTTGATATATTTGGCATATTTTTAATTTTTTGAAATAGTATAACCCGCCATCGATACAACCTCTGTCCTTCGAGTAAGCACTCTATGATGTTCACTAAGTAAAACCCCCTGTATAATAATAACATTCAAACCACACAGAAAATGAAAATAGCACTAAGCGAGTCTTATGCGACAGACTCGACTCAAAAAATGATGAGGGAGATCGAATTCGAGTCAACCATATGGATGAGTACCCTCCAAAATTTAAAAAGTTTCATTTATTTTTTTATAACTTCATATCAAATTTATAAAGGTCAAATAAATTAAAACGGAAGAATATTAAAAAAAAAAAAACCAAAACTAAAAACCAATCTGGTTTCAAGAATTTAGTAGCCACAAGATAGATAAGTGAAAAAAATGTACCAATAAAGTCCTTAAAGAGTAAAAATAATTATAGATTTTGCCATTGTCACGGGCTTTTGTCTCTGACTATGAGGTACAAATGAAAGTTTTATCATCTTTCACTTAATAAAATAAAAAAAGTTTTTTTAGGAGAGATAAAAAGAGAGCAATAATTAAAATAATGGCACACATGAGAGTATTACTATTTTGAAGAGTTGAGTATCACAAAAAGTTGCAGAAAAAATTCATTACATAAAACAAAAATATAAATAACGCGTTGTTCACAATTCATTTGAAACCAAAAAAACCTACCATCAATGTGTATATTTTTACGCGGCTTCTATGCCTTATCTGTCAATAAATTTAGCCTCAAAATCCCCCCGCCCCCCCACCCACAACCCAAAAAATGTTCACCACCCCCAAAATACGAACTTAACGTGTATTTAAGTTATGTATATCGTTAGTATAAAAATTATTTACACGATCAAGTTACATGTTACTTGTCTTTTTGAGGTTTGATAAGTAGGTAAAAAATGAGGATGAAATGGGGTGAGGGAATTGGTGGTGAAATAAGCTTGAAATGTCGTTTATGAAATTTATTTTCACTATTTTTACACCGAATATCATTCTTTGTTTTTTTAAAAGAATTTGACCAATTAAATATAGAAAAAATTGTAAAAAGTACTGCATACCAAGTAGACCCAACAAATTCCACACTAACAAATATATATCTTATGGTAATCTAACAACATAGAGAAAATCACACTAACAATCAACATATATATATATAGAAAATTGTACTCTCTGTTACTTTTACTTGTTCAGTATTTTAAAAGTAAATTTTTTCTTATTTATTTGTCATTTTTAATGTATCAAAATACATATATTAATTATTATTTCTCAAAAGTAGTACAAAATTTAAATAGACAAGTAAAAGTGAATTGGATGAACTATAACTTTGAAAAAAGAAGAAGTAACTATGCTTTTATTGCAAGGTAAGGGGGTTGGTTCTTGATATGGGGTGGGCTCCCAATGTTCCAATGCCCTAATATTTAGGGTAGTCCTCTTTTTAAACCTTAGCTTGTCTCGATGAATACTCTCAAAGAGGTTCATTAATGTTTTGGAGTTTCCAAAATGCTAATGTCCTCTCTTCAAAAAACTTGCTTGTCCAACATAATTTTTAAATCTTACCCATTCCTAGAGATTTCTCTAATAAAATGTGAAAATGTGTATTGAAATTTGAAATCTTTACTTTGAGGGGCAAAAATGTCAAGCCAAATTACAGAACAAACAACTTGGAGTAATTTTTGTAAAAGATATGAGTGGTCCACATCAGAAAGCAGATATAAACAAAGCAAAAGCTCTGCTTACTATAATGTGCAACAAAAAGCCTTCTCAAAACTATGTGATTACTCAAGAAACCAAAACCCTCGACTACATATTGTATTACTACTCACTCCGTTTTATATTACTCGGCCCTTGTTGATCTCACACATCTTTTAAAAAATAATTGAAATTCTAAATTTAATTATTACACTACTTTACATAATTATTTAATATCAAGAATAATACAAAAAGTAAAAAAATTCTCTTGAAACATCTATTGAAGTAGAAAATAGTAATAGCTTTACTAGGTTTCAGGTTCGAGCATTGGGTATGGAGATAATTGTGTTGAGAGCATTACCCTCGAATGGACCTTGTAGTGCGCAATTCAGATTTAGTTGGAGCTTTAATGTGGACTCCAAACACAGGCGGAAAAACTAAAAAAAAGAAAAGAAGTAGAGGCAAGAACTAACCCCACACTCCATCATCTTCTCTATTTTCTACTATACTCTTTTAGAACCTTCTACTATAAATTATGTGCCTCCAACCAAACCTCCCCACCAACATTCTACTCTTCACCTTCTCTCTCTTTCTCTCTGTTTCACACCAAAGAAATGCACACTAAAATTCTTCTTCCTTCCTGCATCTTACTTGTTCTTTTGTTCTCACTACCATCTTTCAATGTAAGTAACTCTTATGCTCGTCTAATTCAAGTTCTTGAACTAATCTTGATTTGTCACAAAGACTGTACCTTTATGTACCCATTATGTGTCAATTAAGTAATCTTGATTTTGTCATAAAGATTGTAGCTTTCTGTACCTCACTAAGTGTCAAATGAAGTAATCTTGATTTTATCATAAAGATTGTATTTTTATGTACTCGTGGGGTTTTAATCT
This sequence comes from Solanum appendiculatum, assembly GCA_018342035.1. Classification (NCBI taxonomy): domain Eukaryota; kingdom Viridiplantae; phylum Streptophyta; class Magnoliopsida; order Solanales; family Solanaceae; genus Solanum; species Solanum appendiculatum. Next base: position 293,674 of record JAGDQO010000453.1, read on the forward strand.
TGATTTTGTCATAAAGATTGTAACTTTATGTTCTGATGGGGTTTTGGTGTCAATGCAGGTTGTTGTAGCTGGAGATGGTGAATCTGGTAACCCCTTTACACCAAAAGGTTATCTGATTAGGTACTGGAAGAAACAAATCTCAAATGACTTACCAAAGCCATGGTTCCTTCTCAACAAGGCATCCCCATTGAATGCTGCACAATATGCAACTTACACTAAACTTGCTGCTGATCAAAATGCACTCACCACACAGCTACAATCCTTTTGCTCTTCAGCAAATCTCATGTGTGCACCAGATTTGTTACCAAGTCTTGAAAAGCATGGAGAGGTTCATTTTGCCACTTACAGTGACAAAAACTTCACCAATTATGGCACCAATCTACCTGGTGTTGGATCCAACTCTTTCAAGAACTATTCTGATGGAGAAAACATCCCTGTCAACTCTTTCAGGCGATACGGTAGAGGTTCTCCCCGTGATAATCAATTTGACAATTATGCCCCTGATGGGAATGTAATTGACCAAAGTTTCAATTCCTATAGCACAAGTACTGCCGGTGGTTCAGGCCAATTTACAAATTACGCCGCGAATGCCAATGTCCCCAATCTGCATTTCACTTCCTATTCCGATCAAGGAACAGGAGGTGAACAAAAATTCACAACATACTCACAACAAGCAAATTCCGGTGACCAATATTTCAAAAGCTATGGCAAAAATGGAAATGCTGCTAATAGTGAATTCATCAGCTATGGAAATGACACAAATGTTATTGGCTCAACCTTTACAAACTATGGTCAAACTGCAAATGGGGGGGACCAAAAGTTCACATCTTATGGTTTCAACGGCAATGTTCCTGAAAATCATTTCACGAACTATGGCGTTGGAGGTAATGGTCCATCTGAAACTTTTACTAGCTACAGAGATCAATCGAATGTTGGAGATGACACTTTCACTACCTATGTTAAGGACGCAAATGGCGGTGAAGCGAATTTCACCAACTATGGTCAATCATTCAATGAAGGTACTGATGTATTCACTACTTACGGCAAAGGGGGTAATGACCCACATATTAATTTCAAAACTTACGGAGTTAACAACACTTTCAAAGATTACGTCAAAGATACTGCCACATTTTCGAATTACCACAAAAAAACTTCCCAAGTTTTAGCATCGGTCAACGGTGGTAAAAAGGTGAATAACCGGTGGGTTGAGCCCGGAAAGTTTTTCCGGGAGAAGATGTTGAAGAGTGGTACAATCATGCCTATGCCAGATATAAAGGATAAGATGCCTAAAAGGTCGTTTTTGCCCCGGGTGATTGCTGCGAAATTACCCTTTTCTACCTCAAAAATTGCTGAAGTGAAAAAAATCTTCCACGCCGGAGATGATTCTCAGGTGGAGAAAATGATCGGCGATGCATTGAGTGAGTGTGAAAGAGCACCGAGCGCCGGTGAGACGAAACGATGTGTTAACTCAGCTGAAGATATGATTGATTTCGCAACGTCAGTGTTGGGTCGAAACGTCGTCGTTCGAACAACTGAGAATACAAAAGGGTCAAAGGGTAATATCATGATTGGATCAGTCAAAGGAATCAACGGTGGAAAAGTTACCAAATCAGTATCTTGTCATCAGACGTTGTACCCTTACTTACTGTATTACTGTCATTCGGTTCCTAAAGTCCGGGTCTACGAAGCGGATATTTTAGACCCGAATTCAAAGGCTAAGATTAATCGTGGTGTCGCGATTTGCCACGTGGATACTTCGTCATGGGGACCCACTCACGGAGCGTTCGTTGCACTCGGGTCAGGACCCGGGAAAATTGAGGTATGTCATTGGATCTTTGAGAATGATATGACTTGGGCAATTGCTGATTGAGCTAAGAGAGAAAAAAAAAAAGGAATTGAACCGGGTGTGTTACAAGAAGAAGAAAAAAAGGTACCACTGGTTTGACTTTTATAGTAATTATTATTATTAATCATTAATTATTATAGTCTTAATTTATATTTTGAGTAATTTTCGTGTAAGTTCCAATTTGCCTTCATTAACTGTGAATGGCTATCAATTTACATTATTTGTTATGTAATCATTTTATTGTTATCTCATATTCGGGCAAGGTAATGTAGTTATTGCTAGATGATTTGTGCTTTTATTTACTCATACAAAAGAGAAAAATAGATTAACAAAATGTACATTAGATCTAAAACGCGGTTTAAAACAGAGAAATTTGTATCGAACAGGACTTGAACTCGAGATCACTGATTTTGTGGGTCTTAAAAGATACATTCTTGTCATCTATAAAAGTAAAAAGTAGGTAAAAAAATAACTTTGTGACAGAAATGCGATATGCCTCTTTTTGCCTGCTTTTTTTCTTTTCCTTTTGGTTACCAATTCTTTCTCCTCCAAGTATCTTCCAATAATAGTAATTTTTCACTTCCGTTATTTGGATGTAAAATTGTTATTCTATAGTTTTATCTAACTAGCCCTAAAAAGTAATTTAGAATCGTCAAGCTTTTCTAGATACGCTTTTTCGAAATTTTAGCTTTTATTAGAATTGTATAAAAGCTTTATTCTAAACATGATTATCTGTCCCAAATCAACATATTTCCTTTTTGGGCTCGTAATTGGTACTAGCAAGTTTGTGTTTGAGGTTGGTCCGATTTCGATTTCGATTTCTGAAGTTCGCAGTAAGGATGTGGAGTCTCGCTTAAAGCAATTAAGATGAAATTAAAAGTTAATATAATTACCTTTTACAAAAGAAAAAGATTTTTTTGGGGCGAATTTATATCACTTGACAATATCTAATAACGTTTTATTAAAAGTAAAAATAAAAACTCACGGATTACAAGGAAAGAGGGCTAGGCTTACCTTACCAAATCTTAATGAAGGATAAAAACATGATTTCTCTAATATATGGATGGAAGTAATTTTTTAGGCTTGCGATGGAAATTCAGTTTTCAAAGAGAATATATTTATAATAACTAAAATATCAGAAAATTACTTACTCGAAAGACATTTTTCTAAAAAGTATTTTTTGTTATACCATATGGTAAAAAACATTAGTATAATATTGAATTCAGAAAGAGTATGGTCAATTTCAACATTAAATTAACCAGTGTAAAAGGTATGAGTGCCTGCACAATATTCATTACCTCCAATAATCGAATACACAACCAGCCTCACCCCACCCTCCACTAAAATGTGCAAATCAAATCCATAGAATCAAGGAGGATGAAAATAGCAAAATTTTAGCCACCTTCTCATTAGGAGAATTAGTTTTACAAGTGATAAGGCGGAGCCAGGATTAGAGGTTCACAAGTTAATTTACATATATATTTATTTAATTTTCTAATACAAATACAAGATCTACAGAAAAGTTACTGGGTTAGTCCGAACCCCCACTTAACTCAGCTCCTGAAATTATAACTATACTTTTTAGTTGGTCATATAAAGAATGATATTTTTTTTAATTCGGAAAACGGTTTAAATTGCTTCTGAACTATGTGAAATAGACCATCTTCTTATAATCTAATGCTAAAATCAATGAAAATCTTTAGTGACGATATATTAGAATTTTTGGAGATTGTTATCACCGCTAAAGGTCCAGTTTCTTGTAGTGAATCTTAGTTGGCAATGCTTAGGTGGAGAGATTCATCCCACGTGAATTGTCACGTCATTAAAAATTTGGGTTGTTAGCTTATCAGGGTATTTGTGGTCTCTTGAAATAACTGCGAGAGCATTTTTGATCCACAAATGTAACGGAGCATATAAGTCATCTATTTCGCATAGTTCAAGGGCAATTTTGACCCTTATCAAGAGAATTAGTATTACAACTTTACTTTTTAGTCATTTTAAAAAAATAATGATATATATTTTTATTTGGTAAACATTTAATGACGTACATTATCAATATTTTACTTATGTTGGGTCTTACATATTTGTTTGACAAAAAATCAATGTACTCTTTCTAAGGATAGTTTGAAACATTGTAAAAAAAATAATCATATTTCTTAAACTTTATATCCAATCAAATTACATTGGATTAATTAGGGAGGAGGAAGTACAATTTCTAGAGTAAAAAGTATGTAAATAAAACCTGAGAAATATTTGCAAGATCATTTTCTCTTACTTAGTGGGCGTTTGTTTGACCATGATTCATCGTGAAATTTGAAACTAGTAGTTTCATGAATACAAACCAGAGTTACCTTTCATTGGATTAGTTTTCGAATAGGAAAGATGGATAACACCATTCCGAATATTAGGATACATTTGTAATATATGTATAATATTATACTAATAAAAAATAATTAATTTTTTGTGAGTAATTTAAAGTGAAAATACTTTTTTATTATTTTTTAAATTCTTAAAAATTCTAAAATTCAATTTTAAATTGAATTTTGAAATTTCGTGGTCAAACATAATTCTTGGAGTCCACCTAAATTGATCAAAGTTGGACTAATTCGTGGCCAAACATATTTTGTATATTGATCGAAGTTAGGACTAATTCAGTTAATACCATCGTAACCAAATAGTTTTATATCTCAAAAAAGAACAAAATTAAAGTTGGGATGATGAATTAAGCTATGACTCAATTTTTAGCTCATTTCAATCCATTTATGTAATAATTTAAGCCATCTTGATTCGCTCAAATTGTCAATTTGTCATCTCTACTTACCTCCATAGCAAGAAGAATCTCGCAACCAACACAAGAATTGTGGTAAGTACTCCTTTATTCTTAATTAGAGATCTCGAATTTGAGTCTGATCTTGAGTATGAAATTGCTTTTGTTACGGAACGATTTACCCTCCATGTAAAACTTCTCGACGCGAATCCATACATAGTCAGACTTCAACATAGTTATCGAGAAACCAAAAAAATAAAAAAAAATCTGACTGGTCACAGTTGCAGCTTCCTATGTGTATGACTATGCACTAATGAGAAAAAGATATGCTGCGATATTAAAAACAGAGAATGAATATCTACTGAAAGCGAAATGCGAGTGAGTAGTCAAAAATAAGCAAACTTGAATATCCTAAACTTAAGTGGACAACTCATGCCGTGGCGGAGCTAGGAATTTCGAGATGGGTGTGCATATTTTTTTTCCACCTATGTTAAGGATGTGCAAAATCAAATATACACTCATAATAACTAACATTTAACCTTTATACACTACATAATTTTCTGGCGAAGAGTGTTCACCGAAATATCCTTCGCCTAAGGTGGCTCCGCCCCTGAACTCATGTATATCCAACATTATTATACAGGCTCAGGCTCGTTTGGTACGAGGAATAAGAAATAATTAATTTTGTGTACTATGTTTGGTTGGAATAAAATTACAGGATAAGCCACTTTGGGATTATAATGTAATTTTTATCTCATGTTACAGATGAAATAACAATTCTAAAATAACTAATTTCTAAATAATTAATTTTAGAATAACTTGTTCCATTACATAGTCCTCTACTTCATAAAGCGCGTCAATGAACAATGCATGCCTGTTTCCCAATCAAGAAATCAAAATTTGTAATTACCAAATTCATCTCCCATGATTAGATGAAAATAAAACAAACATTTATTAGTGAAATTTTCGCCCATTATTTCTTTTTAAAATAATTGACATTTTTTTGTTGCAACTTAGAGACCTTTAAACTGTAATCTAAAATTTTTTTTTGAGCAAATTTAAAATAATGTGAAATATATGAGTACATGTTAAACCTGAATCTAATATCATCTTGGAAAGTAATTTTCTTAGGGTTATAGTTAAATAAATTACAAATAATGACTTTAAAAGAACGAAACATTTGCATCAATCAACCGATCTACAAATCAATAGTGCTTGTGGTGCATTGCTGAGACTGTTTCATCAAAGGTTTCAGATTCGAGCCCTAAATATGAAGAAAATCTTGTTAAGAGCATCATCCCTAAATGAGCCCTGCAATAGGCAATTCCAATTTAATCGGAACTTCAATACAATCTCCAAACACCGAGTAGGAAACAAAAAAATAATCCGATCTACAAGGCCTCTTGTCATAGAATAGGAAGAATCTAAATGGTACATAACTCTTATAAGTGTTTTCTAAACATATGTATAAAAAGAACATATTTCATTTAATTTAGCCTTTTCATGCTTACTATAACTAGTTCTTTAGGTTTTCTATTAGCGGCTTTAACTATAACCTCAGCTCTATTTATTGGTCTGAGCAAGATACGACTTATTTAAATTGAATATTAAAAATGAACAAGAAGGGATCCAAACTAAAATTATCCATTGACAAAAACAAATACTTTCTCCATTTCAATTTGTTCAACTTTATATAAATTTAAATATTTATTTATATACAATCAAAATTAAAAAATATAAATATGAGCTGAATTCAAATTAAATACATAATTATGTAACATAGATATTCAAGTCAAGAATTCTAGAACTAGTCAACACAAGTGTGTGAATAGTAGATCATTGTATTAGCTGTATGGCATGACAATGTCAATTTCCATCAGTACCTCCATTATCATTTATCATAATCATTATTATCATATCTACTACTATACTACTATTTTATGCACTATATATCTATATACTTCCAACAAGAAATTATATCCCACAAACCCAACATTCTCAAAAAAAAAAAGAAAAAAATTAAAATCTTCACAAAGAAATGCATACAAACACTCTGCTTCTATGTATTTTCCTCCTTTTCAGTGTAAGTTTGTCATGTTAGTTTAAGTTATTTTTTGTCTTTTTACTTTCCCAAGTTAGATTACTACTCATTTCTTTATAAATTAAAGTTGATTTCTTTATTATCACTCAATTAATAGTTACTCTCTCCGTTCTATATTAGTTGATCACTTTCCATTTTACACGTATATTAAGAAATTATAAATAAGAAGATAATTTTACTAATTCACCCTTTAAAAAACTTCTTGGGAATTTTACAAATACATGTCAATACTTTCAAAATGAATTAATTGCAAGGGTAATATAAGAAAATTTTAGTTAATGTTTTCTTGATTTAATAAGGTGGACAACTAATATGGGTAAACTATTTTTAGTAAGATAATCAACTAATATGGAACGAATGGAGTATTACTTTCTCCGTTTTTAAGTAAGTGATATTTTAATCTTTTCATTTATTCTTAAATAAGTGTTGTTTTAGATAATCACAAACACTTTAATGATGTTCTTTTAATTTTATCTTTTTTTTAGAGAGTTTTACATAATAGGGAAACCACTCCTTCCGTCTCATAGATGGACATCTTACCATGAGTAGCTTTTTTAAAAAATTTTGCTTCTCACTCGGTGTTTTACATTTGGGACAAAATGCTCCCTGACAAAGGCAATTCCATATCATAGGGTCTCGAATCCAAGACTTTTGGTCAAGAATGAAGGAATATTTACTACTCCATCACAACTCTTTTTTATTAGAATAAGTAGTTTCATAAAGAGTATATACAAGCTAAAAACATAAGAAAGGAGAAAATGTTTCTTAAAAATGAAAAAAAATAGAATCAAGAAAAATAGTGACTCTATGAAATGATGCATATTAGTTGATCAACACTCATAAATTACAATATTCTTTTAACACATTTGTATATCTTATTCAGGTGGTTGTGGCCGGAAACAGAGAAAACTCCGGCGACTCTATAAACCCTTTTACACCAAAAGCTTATCCAATTCGTTACTGGACGAAACGAATTTCAAATAAATTACCCAAACCTTGGTTTCTTCTAAACAAAGCTTCACCATTAAATGCTGCACAATTTGCAAAATACTCAAAGCTAGCAGCAGGGGATCAAGAATCTCTGTCAAATGAAATTCAATCATTTTGCTCCTCTGCAAATCTGCTCTGTTTTCCTGATATTTCAACAAGTTTAGACAAACATGGCCAAGATACACAATTTTCTGCCTATGGAAGCAAGAATTTCACCAATTATGGCAACAAATTGCCTGGCGGTTTTGATAGTTTCAAAAAATATGCTGAAATTGATAACCTTCCTGTGAATTCTTTCCGGCAATATAGCCGCGGTGGCGCTGGCCATGATGATATATTTTCTACTTACGCACCGAACGGCAATGTGATTGATCAAAGCTTCAACACTTATGGTACAGGTCAGTCAGAGTTTAGAAATTTAAATTTGACGGATTTTATCTTTGTAGTTCACTTTATTTATATTTTTTGAATTCAAACCGTTTTTCTACTCATAAATTTCAAATTTTGAATCCATCTCTATGTCGTAGGCCTTGCTGCTTTTGGTGTTGGCCAATTCAAGATCTACGGGCCTAACGTCAACGTACCTAATCTACGATTCACAACTTACTCAACTGAAGGAGTAGGCAGAAAGCAATCTTTTACGAGCTATTCGAAAGACACAAACTCCGGGAGCCAATCTTTCAAAAGCTACGCTAGAAATGCTAACGGAGCAGTCAACGACTTCACCAGTTACGCTAATAATTCCAACGTAATAGGCTCAACATTTACCAACTACGGTGAATCAGAAAATGGCGGAGGCAACACATTCAATTCCTACGGGTCTAATGCAAATGTACCAAAAAATACCTTCAAGAGCTATGGTTTATCAGGTAATGCTCCTTTCGAAACGTTTATAAATTATCGAGACAAATCTAACGTTGGAGACGATAGTTTTGTATCGTACGTCGATGATCCGAATAGTGGTAGAGCACATTTTCAGAATTATGGTCAGTCATTTGGTGAAGGATCTGATGAATTTAGTAAATATGGTTCTAAAATTACTGATGCACAAACTATTGGATTTGAAACTTATGGTGTCAACACAACTTTTAATGAGTATGGAAAATCAATTCCTACATTTGCTGATTACAAAAATAACACAATTAAAAATGTTAGTAATAAATGGGTGGTTGAGCCAGGCAAATTTTTTAGAGAAAAAATGTTGAAAATTGGAACTATAATGCCAATGCCTGATATTCAAGACAAAATGCCAAAAAGATCGTTTTTACCTAGGGTGATCGCGTCGGAATTACCATTTTCTACATCGAAAATTGATAAGCTAAAGAAAATTTTCCACGCGGGAGATGATTCTCAGATGGGGAAAATGATCGACGATGCATTGGTCGAGTGTGAAAGATCACCAAGTGCTAGTGAGACAAAGAGGTGTGTCAGTTCAATTGAGGACATGATTGACTTTTCGACCTCTGTGTTAGGTCAAAATGTCGTAGTTAGGACAATTGAGAATACAAAAGGGTCAAAGGGGAATATCATGATTGGATCGATCAAAGGAATCAATGGTGGGAAATTAACAAAATCGGTATCTTGTCATCAGAGTTTGTTTCCATACTTAGTTTATTATTGTCATTCGGTTCCAAAGGTTCGGGTTTATGAAGCGGATATATTGGATCCGAATTCCAAGGCTAAGATTAATCATGGTGTTGCCATTTGTCATGTGGACACGTCAGCATGGGGAGCGAATCATGGAGCTTTTGTGGCACTCGGGTCGGGACCCGGAAAAATTGAGGTTTGTCATTGGATCTTTGAAAATGATATGACTTGGGCAGTTGCTGATTGAAATGGATCTTCTCATGTTCTTATTCGGGTCGGGTCAATGTTAAACCACTTGTTAGGCCTTGCTCTTATGTTCACGAACAACTTTATATTATGGATATTGTTATCATATTTTTTAATGTTCTTGTTCAGATTATCATTGTCCAATTTTAATGCATTTTGAGCTATCTTTTAGATTCATTAGAGTCTGTTTATAAAGTCATTTTGTAATGAACTTAATTATTACGATAGTAATTAGCAAGGTCGGTTTGTTTATGGTAACATAATTATTTTATACGATCAAGTTTTTCTTGTTTGAAAGCTTCATAGCTATTATAATAAGGTGTTATTTTATATTATTCAGACATTTGACGTTTAGCTTTCAAATTTAGTGCTATAAACAAAAGTATGCAAAATTAAGAAAAGTATGAATATAAAAAAGGCAAACATCAATAGTGTTTTCTCGTGAAATTATGACCATAACTGATGGAAATCATTTATATACATTTTTTTTAGATATTTGTATTTGAAATTTATTATGTGCATGACTTTAATGATGATTATCATACATATCTAAATATTTTATTTTATACATATTATATTTCTTATAAAGCATTAAAATTACACAATATATGAGTATTGTTATTGTAGAAGGACAATTTTATAAAGAATGTACAACTCGACGAATGTCATTGTTATTATTAGGTAGAACACATTTATAGAGAAGTAAAATAACACATGAAAAATTGGTTCTAGATAAAATCGTATAGTTATAGTGAAATATTGATATAACGAATGACCATTATATCAAGATTTGACTATAATTACAAACGCAATGTTTGATTGCACAAATGTAATTACATAGCCAAATCAAAAGTGCTCATTTATAAAAACTTGAAAGGACTAAAATAACTCGGATGATATTTAAAGGGACTATTTAAAATTTATTACCAAACATAAGGACCATTTTGTCATTTTCTCTTATCACGTGCAAAAAGTTAATTTAATGATATGTGGCACGTGATGGGTGGTCCTTACTACACTCGCATTTGACAAGTCATTCTCCAGTTTTTGTGGGCCAATAGCTATTTATCTCTCTTTAAAAAATAAAAATAAAATTATTTTGTATTAAGTTCAAGTAGTTTATGAATGATTATAAATAATATGTAAACTTTATTCTACAATTAAAGCCGAAGTTCGATTTGTCAATGTTAAGAAATATACGTTGAGCATACTCAATTTTAAAAGTAAATTTATAAGATAAGAATCGTCTAGAACTCTATAAAGAAATAATTCAATTCAATCAACGTGAGGCATTATGACAACCTCTACACTCAGGGTTGGATATTTAAAACAAAAAGGATAGTTCCATTCTATTAACATATATATCAAGCGAAGAAATTGACATTTGGACTTAAATAAACTCTAAAACTAATTTATGAGATGAAGATTGTTTAAAATCTTATAAGGTCTCAGATCCGGGCCCAGTGTATGGAAAAAAATCTTGGTGGGGAGCGCTTTCCCTCGAATGGGAACCTAACCGGAGTGAATTGTAATAGTCTGATGGGTACCAAACTGGATGGGAAAATCAAAAAGAAGAAGACAATGACACATTTTTTACCCATCGAAGGTATTGGATACTAAAGATGACAAATAAAGGAACAATCCATTAGAAGGTTTTTTTTTTTCACCCCTCCCTAGGCTCCTATATTTTGCTCTTTTGGTGACTCCAAACTCTTAATTTTAAAATTGAAAGTGAAATGTACTTACTATCCGAGCAATTCTCTCTTGTTTCATCTAAAGGGTATACCTTAAGAGGCACCAATTTCATCCCGACAATGGTCTATCTATCGGAAAACCGGTCTATGGATAAAAATGAAGGAAGAAATCAAAATCTAACAATATGGACAATGTAATACATAAAAATATAATACTACATGTCCCTTGTATTTTTGGCGTATTATTCTTTTTGAAATGTAGTTTCTATTTTATAACTATTGTGATATAATCCAAGTAATACTATAGTCCAAAATTGTACTAGTATAACAATATGTTATGGTCGTGAATGTGTTTAGTTAGAGATGAAAATGCATGATTGGTTAACGAGGATAACTTGTCTTCTTTTTCTTGTTTTCTTTTTTCTTGTTTTAATCCCTTTGATGTGACTTAGGTATTCATGATTCATGTGATTCAGTAACTTTTATATCGTACCAAATAATTGTCTTTGCTAACAAAAAAAATGCATAGCATGTTAGGGTTTTGTCCTGATTTTCTTATCATATTTTTAGTTTATTTTTTCTAAGAAAAAAGTCAAAGTATTACCATAAATTTTTTAACTTTTTCTAAAAGAAAAATATATATTTCTTTTCCATATTTAGCTTATTCCTTCCTTAGAGGAGAAACTTGGAACTCTATAAATTGAAGACCCTCTTCTCATATCAAGAACACAATATCATCCACAATGTAGTCGTTTAGAGAGTTTTCTTTATGGGGAGATTTTCTGCCAATATATTTATACTTTTTCAATATTAGTTTTTAATATGTAGGTCGTTTGACCAAATTATAATAACAATACGTTTTTAGTATGTTTTTCTTTGTCATCTAATTTATCAATCATATAATTTGTAATCGTAAGCTTCCGCATGACGCTATGATCACTTTCGAACCCAACATAGCAAAGTATAACTTGTAGGATTGAATCAAACACATAATATGTAGGATTATAATATTTGTTTTACTAGTCTAATAGTATAACTGCATATCTGTGGATATTTATTACATCGAAATAGCCAGAGTCTAAGGTTGTATAATCGTTCCAAACATTTGTGGAAAAATTTTCAATTAAGAACTCTTTGTAGCAGGAACTTTATGAATAAGAGAAGAAAGGAGAAGAAGTCTATATAGTATATATGGAGGAAAAAACTACGGCAATTTTTCAGAAAGACTTCACTTAAAGAACAAATACAATACGATTAGTAAGAGTTTTAAACGTTATGTAATTCTCCTTTTTTCCCTTTTGCATTTAGTTTAGTTAAATAGATATAATATATATCAAATTATATTACTATGGATATCTGTTGACCCACATGAGTGATCTAGTCCAATTTCCTCCAAATATTATTGAAGAATCTGTAGAAATTGTTTAATTTAAGGGCCAGTTTGAACAAAATTTTGTTAAGTTTTAAAAGAAGAAATTGAAATTTAGACATAATATATAAACACTAAAATTAATTCATGAGATGAAAATTATTTAAAATTTTATAAAAAGACAACAACGCATTTTTGACGCATTGAAGATATTGAATAGTAAAGACAACTTAAAGGAAAAATTCATCTAAATAATATACTTCAAGGGGCACCAATTCCCCCCTACAAAGGTCTATCAATAGGAAATCGATCAATGGATTAAAAAAAAGCAAAAATTACATAAATCTCATAGTGTTAAGAGCTAATTACATCTTATTTCTATTCTTTCTTAAATTACAAAAATTACTTAAATTTATAGGATCTCGGATACATCAGGAAACCCGGGATACATAGCTCACGGATTGCGAATGATACATTACTTAATGGGAGGGATATATCAGAGAGAGGACAAGGATGTATCCGAGAGAGGATATGAATATATTCGAGAGCGGATTTTTGTAATTTTATTAAATGATAATTTTTTTTAGAAATTATGATAAAATAAGATGTGTATTTATGTTAAAAAAAAATAAAATTTAAATGCATCAAGAAAGAAACCAAAATCTAACAATGTGGACAATGAAATACATAAAAATATCTAATACTTCATGTTCCTTGTAATTTGGTCCATTGTTCTTTTTGAAATATAGTTTCTATTTTATAGCTATGGTGGAATAATCCAAGTAATACTATAGTCCAAAATTGTAATAGTATAACAATATTTTATGGTGGTGAATGTGTTTGGTTAGAGATATAAATGCATGATTGGTTAATGTGGATAACTTGTCTTCTTTTTCTTGTTTTAGCCTCGATGTGACTATTAGGGATTCAAATCATGTGATTCAGTGGGCTTGTTTGGTCGAGAAATAAGTTATTTCACTTTCATCGTGGGATAAAAATAAATAATATTATAATTTCTGAATAATTAATTTCTAGATAAGTTATTTCATGATTTTATTTTAATTAAATATGAAATAAACTTATTCTATAATTAATCTTGAGATTAGTTATTCTTTATTCATGGTGCAAAACGGGCCCTTTATATCGTACCAAAAAATTGTCTCTTTGCTAGCAAAAGGTTGCATACCGTGAAGTATATATGTCATTTGTGCCTTATTATTGAAAAAGTGAATCAAACAGAAGTATAGGATTTATTTACTAGTCAAATACTGTAATCATATGTTTAAGTTAAAGGGCATGCTTATGTATTGTGCATATCCCGTTTATGGCTTGTCACAAGGATCTTAAAATTTAAAAATATTTGCAAAGTCCCTTAAACCAAAAGACCTTTTGTAAAAGGCCCAACACTATTTATAGTGCACTCTGTCAGCCCACTTCATTATGGAACTGAGAAATGATCATTTGGGCCTTTCCAGCCCAAAGATGTGAAGGCCCAACACTATCCATTATTGGGTAAGTTATATATTCGGCGATATGGTCAAAATCATATATGTGATGTATATCATATAACAATATACAAACAATATACACTATTATTTTGATGGGCGAGCGGCGCCAATATTAAGTTGTTTTCCCTATTATTTTTAGTTGACATTGACGAAAGCAAGGAAAATCATCGTTTTATAATGGTTAAAATCTAAATAACTAAAATTTTTATTTAGAAATTAAATGAAATTAATGATTGAGATACCTTTACTTAGCTAGCAAAACCTTAGTGATAATCTTGGAGCAATTTGGAGGGGTGTCAATTGGTGTGAAAAAATCAATTTAACCGATCGAATTGATTATTGGATTTTAAAAATAAAATCGTAAATTTTTACATAAATTTATAATCTTACATAACAGTTAGTTATATTTTTTATTTTATAAAATAAACCAAAAACATACCAAACCGTACCAAAACAATAAATATCTATACAGTATATTTTATATATTAAATTTTAAAAAATAAAACATTAAAATCACATTGGGCCTGGGATGATGAAAACAACTACAAGCTAACAGGTAATTAACAACCAAAAGAAGTTAATCAAGATGTGACTTAGTACAAAAGAAAAGAAGAGAAGTTAATCAAGATGTGACTTGGTGCTCGTTTGAATTAACTAGACAATTATTCTAACTTCTACTTGTAACTCTTATATGATATTTAAAACAAATACCAAAAATTAATCAGATTTTAGTGATACCAAAGAGAAAAGACATGATAGAATGGTTTCAAAAGGTCTCATTTTTATTATACAAAATAATATAACCTAAAAATCAATACTATAGATATTTTATAAAATAATTGATCGAACAATATCATTGACATCAAGATGGCAAGTTGCCACCAGATTCCGAGCAAAAGGTTGAACACATTTTCCTACTTAATTAGTCCTCTTAATTAAATACTAAATGGAGAAAAAATAGTTTGTTTTAAAGTTGAATAATTTAAGACAAAATAAACTTGCAATGAAACCAAAAAAAATGTATTTTAGTATAGGGAAGCCATTTCATATACAAAATCATTCATTTTCATAATGTTCATTGATAGTGATCGTAATTTAATAAATTTCAATATATCGAAAGAATTTGAATTTTTGTCGGTAAGTTATACGCTTGAATTTTTAAATGATATGGAATAATTCGTGTACAATCAATATTAAATGGTTTAATATAAAATATTGTAAGAAAAGTCAGCAAAGTATAGGGAATATTTCTTAATGCACTCCCAATAGACAAAGAAATTTTAAAAAGTTTCTTTTTTTTTTGGTAATTGACATATGAAAAATAATAATTATGGATGTCTTACTTGAGCTCAACTAAGATTTAAGAACAAAATGTACTTCGTGCCAGCATAACTGTCATATCAAATCCCACACATAGATTTAGTTTGTTTTATGCTGATTTATAATTTTAATTCTTTTTTGTTTCAATTCAGTGTTCGATATTTATATTGTAGTACGTCTAAGTTTTGATTTGTATCAAAGAATCTCATGTAAAAAGATATATTGCTTCTTAATAAAAGTGATTTTATACTCAGAGTTTAAATTCGAGACATTTAAATGAGAATATTAATTACAGCAATAATTCTTGTTGTTTAATCTTTTTTTTTCCCTTTGGATGAAGAAGGAAAGTGAAGAAGAAAACTTACTTTTCACTTTTTTGGTGGCAAAGAAGTGATTATTATTATTAGTTTAATTAAATTAAATAAGCAGCAAAGGAAATTAGAATTATTGCATTTTTTGCCTTTTTGATTCTTATTTAGCACTTAAATCCTTTGTTAAGCAAGTAGATAACCATTGGAATTCATTTTCTTGAGAGCCAAGAATATTGCTGTGGTGGAGCTTGTTAGGATTAATCAAATCAATTAACATTTAATTGATGAATCACTCCACAATTGGCAATTTAATTATGACAAGTTTACTTTTGTCTGTTGGGAAGATTATAGTGGATAAATCTTGTAATTTAGAAAATGAAAAAGTACATAGATTATAAAAGTTGTCATTTGTTTTTTTAATCATAAAAGATTGATAAAGAGAGTAAGCTGTCAATACATTACTACTCCATCCGTCACTATACTATTTTAGGATGTCCAACAATACTTGTCCACTTTATAAAATCAATGGATAATTTTACACATAGTTTTTAATTTACCCTTATCATTAGTTATAGTAATTTATCTATTACATTTTTCAAGACATTGTACTTATATTATATTCAAAGGGTGATATAGTAAAATTACCCTTATATTTATAATTTCTTAAAAAGTCTGTAAAGTCAATAGTGGACAAGTATTGTTGGAGATTAACGACTTGATATCTACACATATATGCAAAACACGTATCTTCAATTTAACGACTTGAAATTAACACTTGATATCAAAACGTATATACAAAACATGTGTCTTATGTATATATAATAGATGTCAAACCCCCTCTATCTAATTTGTGAGTGTAATTCTTCAGATTTTAACACCCTAAATAAAAATTCTGATTCTGCCACTAACGACATTCCAAAAATTTTAGGTTTAGGCTCTTTAGGGAATAAATGCAAACACGGAAAAAGACATGGAGTAATATTAATTGTAACCACAAAAAGCAAAAAAGTTACACGAGTATATTATGTTTAATAATTCCTCTTTATGATTCAAAAAAAGAAAGCCAAAAATTATTGATAAGACTCACTCACAACATATGACCGTTACACTCTTCAACGTACCAAACCTCACAAATTTTAAAAATTCATTTATGGGACCCAAACCCTTTCGTCTTTCTCTAGTTTACCGTTAGCCCTCAAACCCCTTCTTCCCATAGCTCTAAAAATCACTCTGAAATGGTCAATTTCTTCTTTGGTTTTATAGTAAACTTTCTTGATTTGTTTTTTTCTTGAAAATTCTGAAAAAGATCTTAGCTTTGTGTAATTTCTTAATTTTCAAGAAGTGGGGTTGTTGAGGAATTTCAAGTTTTATTCTTGACTCACTCTACTCAACTTTCTTGACTTGTTATTTTCTTGAAAATTCTGAAAAAAAAGGTCTTAGCTTTCTGTAATTTCTAAAATTTCAAGAATTGGGGTTGTTGAGGAATTTCAAGATTTGTGTATTAGTTCACCCTACTCACCTTTTTTGATTTGTTTTTCTTGCAAATTCTGAAAAAAAAAGATCTTAGGTTTCTGTAATATCTGAATTTTCAAGAATTGGGGTTGTTGAGGAATTTCAAGTTTTAATCTTGCTCACTCTACTCAATTTTCTTGACTTTTTTTTTTGTTCTTGAAAATTCTGAAAGGTCTTAGCTTTTCTGCAATTGCTAAATTTTCAAGATTTGGGGTTGTGGAATTTTAAGATTATGGCAGCATTAGCACCTGGAATTTTGTTGAAGTTACTAAATGGGATGAAATCAGGGGTGAAGCCAACAAGTGAACATAGGAGTTCACTTTTGCAGGTTACTGATATTGTTCCTGCAGATCTTGATGAGAAGAATCTATGGCCAAAGCATGGATTTTTCATCAAAGTTTCGGATTCTTCGCATTCCATTTATGTAAGTCTTCCAGATGAGCAAGATGATTTGGTTTTAAGCAATAAAATGCAGCTAGGACAGTTCATTTATGTCGATAGATTAGAGCCCGGTTCGCCTGTTCCTGTTGTTAAAGGTGCTAAGCCTCTTCCTGGGAGACACCCACTTGTGGGAACTCCAGAACCATTAATGGGGTTGAGAGAAAAAGGCGAGAAAGTTGAACAAAAATTCAATCAGAGTCAGTCAGCTCCAAGAAGGGGTTCTTGGGGAATAGGCCAAAATGGGGGCGAAGTTGTTGCTTCATCCCCTCAAGTTTTGAAGCCAGTACCTATTGATTTTGATCAATGTACACCGATAAAGGAGAGGTCTAGTGCTGTTAAATTTGCGCGAATTATTCCAATGTCACCTCTTATTCGGGGAAAATTCTCCAAAGATGGAGGAGTTAGTGGTGGGATGGTAAGGTCATCAGCCGGTGGCGCGTTGTTGTCTAAATTGATGGAGGCTAAAGGGGAAAGTCCTTCTATGGTGAGAAAAAGTTGTGCTACCCCTAGCATGATGAAATTTCCAAGGAGCAGAAGTGTAACAGATCGCGATCGAGAACAAAGAATTGTCAATTCACCTTTAAACTCAGCTGTAGGTACATTTTTCCCTTCATGTATAGTTCAATGTGTGTTAAAGCCTATTATTAACATGTTGTTATTTGATTCTTCTTATAATGTGTAGCCACAGGAGAAGAAAAGTTCAACTCCACCACCAAGTTTACGGAGTGCACGAATGGCAGCTTCACCAACAGTAGGCAGAGATTCTCAAAAACTTCCCAATTCGAAAAAGTCTTCTCAAGAACAACAACAATCTCAGCCTATTGATTCTTTAACTCATGACAACACCAGTCTGACTGTAAATTTGCCTGGAAAACTTAGTATGTTGGGAAAGGTAACATCTTTGTCGGCTTTTTTGTTTCGTTTTGTTTAATATATGAACAATTCTTGCCTTTTTGTTAGAACATTAGTCATAGCTAAACAAGTCATTTGCACGTTCATTAGGAAGCTGTACAGCAAAGGGAAAATGCACAGAAAATTGCTCTTCAAGCACTAAGGGATGCATCAGCTACAGAAAATCTCGTGCGGTCTCTAAAGTATGGAACTTTTGATTATTTTTGTTATTTGTTGTATTTTCTTTGGTTACCTGAGTTTGATATCTATATATCATATTATGGCTTTGAAGGGTGTTTTCGAACTTGAGTAGAGCTGCAAAAGCGGATGCACCAACAGCCTGTTTTGATCAATTTCTTGAGTTTCATGAACAACTTGTGCAAGCTGTGGCAGAAATGGTATCCATTCAAGCAGCAACAGCTTCAAACGAAATGTCACAAACTCCAAAGGCTGAACAAGAGAATGGCGGTGCCCCTATTCTACACGAGATAGTGCAGAATTCACTGGAAGAATCACGAGACAGTGAATCAAATGCATCGAAGAGGAGAGCTGCACTTTACAAATCCATTGCAGTCTTTCCTGAAAGAAGTGATCAAAAGTCAATTCTTGGAAAGCATTTGAGATCAACATCAAAGGCAATAAAAGGAGTGTTAAATACTAGCATAAATGAGAACGACGAGAACAAGAAACCGGCTTCTTCTTCAATAAGCAGCAGCATTTCCAATACAATCAAATTGGGAAAGCAGATTGAGAGTGAATCAGGAAGTTGGTTTATGGATTTTCTTGAAAAGGCACTGGAGAAAGGGCTGAAAAAGGCTAAAGGAAAAGCAGCAACAGATTCTTCAAGCAAAGTCCCTCAATCACTCTTGCTTAAAGTAATCAATTGGGTAGAGGTGGAACAGTTTGATTCGAATAAACGTGCTATTCATCCTAAAGCAGGACAAATCGCCCGAAAGTTGAGGATCAAGGTGAAGAATCCCTGAGAAAAGCAATGTTCACTGTTTAAGAAGCTCAGATTTATTGTATTTGTATCAATCATTCTTTGATAAGTTTGTGGAGACTGTTGTTTTATTTTTGTGCTTCCCTTCCTGTCATTTGGTATAATTACTATTTTTGTATACCCTGCAGTACTTATATGATACTCCTACAATCTTATTATTATATTAACAAGTTATTGCTATAGAAGAAGGTTTTCTTTTACATGGAGCATACTACTAGTATTCTATTCCTTTTGAATCGAGGGTCTATCTATCAGAAAACGTCTCTACCCTCAACCTACACAATGGAATCACCAGCATAGATATATTTTAGTTCTATTGTGTGTGCCCCTTGAATCTTCAAGAGATTGTTCGCCTTCTATTAACAAATTTGTTTTACGCGATCTTGAATCTAGTGCATCTTCTTAAATGTTCAATTATCATATAACACACTTATTCGATGCATTTGGAGATCTACGTAAAATATAACGAAGCAGTTTCACATAATTTTAGACAAAGTAAGGGGTCCCCCAATACTGAAATTATCTACATATGTGTAAATAAAAAGCTTCATTTAGATCACTATAGACCTCACTAATTTGGACTCATCACAAACATAAATCTTTTGTTTCCATTTGTGCCGCATATACTCCATGATATTAGATTGTATATCTTTTGTGAAACTTTTGTTTTATGTGGTTTTAAGCCAACCTAATCCTTTCAAGTAACATATTCAATTGTCCGCATAGATTGGCGCATTGCGAAGTCTACACTCTACCCCTTCAACAACAGACAACGGGTACCACACTTCATATGGGGTTTGGACATTGGCAAATGGCATGTTTGCTGAATGTTGAATTTCTTATACAAGTTAGAACACTGAGCAAAATTTTCCTAGCACATATATGTGTGAAAATTGTAAGAATTGCTGATAGAAGTTGAATAGGAAGTAAATTTGTTCATCAACACTCGGTGTAATCTCATAAACCGAAAACCGAATCGAACCAAATTTATTTCAGTTTGGATTGACATTTTCATCAAATCGAAAAACCGAACCGACCGAACGCCCAGCCCTACATCTTGCGCATTGTGGAGTCTACACTTTTTTTTTTATTTTTAAAGAAAGTCTACACTCTACACCTAAGATACAATGAAATAATTTGAGGTGATCTTCTCATTTTATACATTAGAGCATGTATCATTAATCGAACCATATTCGTAAAACATCTTTTCTCAGCACAAGCATGTATCATTCATCGAACCATATTCATAAAAAATTTCTTTGAGGTGATCTTCTCATTCTATACATTAGAGCATGTAAAATGTGCGTCTGCCGGGAGTCGAACCCGGGTCTATTGCTTGGAAGGCAATTATCCTAACCGTTGGACTACAAACGCTTGTTGTGTATCACGTTCATAATATATTTTATACATTACAGATAATTTCACTCCTTTTAAGACCTGTTTCAGTAAACAAAATCTGTGTAGCGGCTGGAGATGACTGTTTGTGTGTGTTTGACGATGAGGCGAATTCGTTTCTCCGGCGGCGGCAGCAGCTGTGCTTTGCTTGGAACAACTTTTCCCTTCTCAAATTACACTAATTTTCCATTAAAAACCAAATCTTTTCTAAAGCTGCTTCCTTCAAGAACACCCCTCATCTTCACAACTCCTCATTATCGTTTAGTTACAGCAGCTCAACATTCTTCTACACCTCAAAATAACCTTTCTGTCGGTTCTGGTAAGTACCCTTTATGTTTATCTTCTCAGAGGTTCTTCTCCCCTTTGTTCTTGATTCTGTTTTGTTTGTTTATGTATTGTAGGAGGTGATGGCCGAAATGAGTATCCATTGAAGGACACAAAAGTGGTTTTGAAAGGGATGAGATATACTGATCTTGAGGTATGTGCATTTCAGTTGTTGGCTATGTGTCTTACTTATAAATTTGTGTAAAGTTGAAATCTTGATGCTGATTTAAGGTTTAGTATTGTTTTTTGTGTTTTTGAGATTAAGCTCATTCACTAGGTAAGTGTATTTCGGTTGGTCCTTCTGTATATTTTGGTTGACTGGGTTGATATTTGAGGAAAGTTGCAATCGTGATAGTGAATTAGTGATTTATAATCTTGTTTACTGCTTAAGGATTCAAACTTGGTTTGTGTTCTTGAGATTAGCTAATTATGTGTTGTCGTGAGGCTCTGGTTAGCCCGACTACTATAGGCTAGCTACTTCTAGCTTCTATACTATCCCTTCCGCTTTGGTGTAGTTTTTGTTGTTAAATTTGACAAGATTCTAGGTGAATTAGTGTGAACATTTGGACGGAAGATAATTCTTCATTGGCATGAAATGTCAAGGTAATAAATTTGTAGTAGAAATTTTGGCAACCATTAAATGGTTTCACAAGTTAAAGTTTGACATTTGCATACTAATGATGTCATTGATGACATCAAGAGGAAGAATTCATTTCCTATAAATAGGTAGTTCTTAGTTTATTTGTAATACACTTCTCATTTGCCTTCTCATCTTCTAAGGCATTTGAATCTTTTTTTTCTTTTGTAGTATTTCACTTGTATTCTTTTGGAGTGAAATAAATTTTGATTGGTTGTGTTCGATTGCGGAAGCCGAATATAAAGTGATGAAATCACAACTACTATATCTCATAGCCTGCCAATGCTCCTTTACACTGCTTATAATTCCTACAACATGTGAAATATCTGGCCCCGTGCAAACCATTGCATACATCAAGCTACCAACAACATTCACATATGGTATTCTTGACATATATTCTCGTTCAGCTTCATTTTTTTGGCAACATAGCATCACTAAGCCTAAAACTAGGAGCAAGCGGAGTGCTACCGATTTCGTTTGTATTCTTTCTGAAATAAATATAGTTTCTTTGAATGTCGCTTAGCACTCTGCTTGCTCCTAATTTTAAGCTTATTGACGATATGTTGACAAAAAATGAAGTTAAACGAGAATATATGTCAAGAGTACCATATAAGAATGTTGTTGGTAGCTTGATGTATGCATTGGTTTGCACAAGGCTAGATATTTCACATGTCGTAGGAGTTGTAAGCAGGTATATACATAATCATGTAAAGGAGCATTGGCAAGCTATGAGATGGATTTTATGGTATATTTGTAATAATACTGTAGATATAGTAGTTGTGATTTCATCACTCTGATATTCGGCTTCCGCAATCGGACACAACCAACCAAAATATGTTTCACTCCAAAAGAATACAAGTGAAATACTACAAAGGAGATTCAATTGCCTTAGAAGATGAGAAGGCAAATGAGAGGTGTGTTACAAATGAATTAAGAGCTACCTATTTATAGGAAATGAATTCTTCCTTTTGATGGCATCACAAGTATGCAATTGTCAAGCTTCAACTTGTGAAACCATTTAATGGTTGCCAAAATTTATACTACAAATTTAATACGTTGACATTTCATGTCAATGAAGAATTATCTTCCTTCCAAATATTCACACTAGTTCACATAGAATCTTGTCAAATTTAACATTTGTTTATATTGGTACTGAATGAACATATCAAACAAAGCTGAGTAGTATAAGGCCTTCTCCAGCTTGAGAGGCAAGCTAACCTCAGCTAATCGGACATAAGCAAAGATTTGTTTGATGGCATGCAAATTTGGGTTGTACCTGTTTTGTTTAACTTTGTTGAAATTTGAGGAAAGCGGCAATCTTGATAGGATTTAGTCCTTTTTTGTTTAATTGCATAAAGGTTCAAAGTTGTTTTGGATTCATGAGATTAGGCTTTGTGTCATGGTATTCGTACTTAGATTGTTCCTTCCCTGTTCTTTAAGTTAGCCTTGTAGACTTTTGAGGAAAGTTCCAGGATTGAGAATGGTTTATCTTGTTCTTGGCTTAAACTATTATCTTGTATTGGAATTTGAGATCAATTTTGATATGTGTTTGATTTATTGTTCAATGGCCAACCATAGTTATTAAAAGTCGCTCTGCTTTCTTGTTTAACAGAAATGGGTTCAGTCACATGGTTATAGGCCTGCTCAGGCTCTGATGTTATGGAAACGTCTGTATGGGGATAATATTTGGGCTCAATGCAGTGAGGAATTAGAAGGTTTATTTTTCTTTTCCGTACATATACTCTTGCTGTCAAAGTTTCTGTGTCGAAAGTGTTGATGGAGTTTATTGCTTATGGAAAGAAAAGGATTCTGAATTTTTGTTTGGATCTTCCTTTATGTGCACTTTGTAGTGTTTACCTCTAAATATCTTGTCAATTGATGGTAGTTACTGCTAACTGAATCATCAACGATACATTATTTTCCAGGTTTGAATAAGGATTTCAGGAAAATGTTGAGTGAACATGCTGAATTTAAGACGTTAAACTTGAAAGATATTCTGACAGCATCTGATGGAACTAAAAAGGTACATAGCTTGTGCAATATGTGGAATTTCAGTTATTGGCATATTTTGTGGTTTCTATGGTGCCATCTGTTTTGTTTTTGATTCATCACTTAATAAATAGCACTCACAGGATCTTACAGATGTTATTCAAGTTGGAAGATGGTCTGGTAATAGAAACTGTTCTGATACCTTGTGAGCGAGGCAGGAACACCGTCTGTATATCTAGTCAAGTAGGTTGTGCTATGAATTGCCAGTTTTGCTACACTGGCAGGTAAAACTCTAGCAGCCTTTTAGCCTTTCGGTTGTTTTTCCAATTTACGGTTCCTGATTTGGCTCCCTTTGTTTAAGTACATGAATCTACTTTGCAGAATGGGTCTGAAGAGAAACTTATCTACTTCTGAGATAGTTGAGCAGGCTGTTTTAGCTCGGCGGTTGTTATCCAGTGAAGTTGGGCCAATTAGCAATGTTGTGTTTATGGTATGTGTATGATTGAAGTGATTTCCAGAACTGAACATGTAATTTATTTTTTTATACATACCTCCCAAAATTTTACCATTATTACCATTTGTTAACTTCTGGTGTGGTGAGCACCCTCGCTTGATGCAATGTCACCAGCTTTGCCATTTTACCAAGTCTAGCCCACATTGCTAATATTGCTGAAGTCTTATCTTCCTTGTGACCTTCTCATAGGGCCATTATTCATGCTGCTTCCTGTTATTTAATTAGGCGTCATGGTTTACTGGAGTTGGTTTTCTTGTCCACACTATACTGCTATATATATTATGAAATCCTACCTGAGATTTTGGCTCTATGTTAATGAGGAATTAGAACAAAGACCTTTGTTCCTTCTTCCTTAACTTTTACTGTTATCTTAAGCAATCGGTATTTGCTATTAGTAAATCTTGATCGAATAACTGACTCTAGGGAATGGGAGAACCACTTCACAACATTGAGAATGTCTTGAAAGCTGCAGACATATTGGTAGATGAACAAGGGCTTCATTTTAGTCCTCGAAAGGTCACCGTTTCTACAAGTGGGCTTGTGCCCCAGCTTAAGCGATTTCTTCGCGAGTCCAATTGTGCTTTGGCAGTTAGTTTGAATGCTACAACTGATGAGGTATTTCCCTTGAGCAACTCAATTCTTGGGATGAAATTGGAGAAACAAATAGTGTCATATTTTGATTCATACTAATGAAATATTGCAGGTCAGAAGTTGGATCATGCCAATTAACCGCAAATTTAACTTGAACTTGCTTCTTGGAACGCTTAGAGAGGAGCTTCAATCAAAACACAAGTACAAAGTTCTGTTTGAGTATGTAATGCTTGCTGGAGTTAACGATAGGTATATACCTTGTTTTTTTTCTTCAAGAGTATTTATTTTAGTCCCCAGTCAAAGTTCTTTTATGATTATTTTTGGAAATGAATGAAATATGTAGGAAAATGATTGGGTTGATTTTGTCAACGGTTTCTCATGTTCTCTTTTCAAGTGGGCAAACCGGCAAGATGATTGATATCCTCATTTTTTTACTATTCAACACCCTTCCATTAATATGATGAGTGTGCTGTTAGTTTGGATGTGCTAAAAAGTTACCCTCTTTTGCAATGCTAAAGGACTATTTGTGTCCATGGCTGTATAAATTAGGATCAAAATACACCAGCAGTCATACACAAGGACAATTTGAGTTTTTTCTCATTTCTACAACTTGCCTTTTTTGTAAAGCTATGCCATTGTTATAAATTTACTCATACTGTTCAGTCTAACAAAATTCTTACCCTGGAGAGAGGAAGGGTAAGGACTCTGTGGTTGGTGGAGTTAGGTGCCATAGCAGTTAAATTGTCCTCGTTACCTTTTAAGTCTAAAGCAAACCAAAGACACTATATTTTGCTTTCTTTGCTGATGTGAAAGTTTATCAAGGTTGCATTAACTACTCTACTCCTGCAAAATCTGGTCTATACCGTTACTTTTATTCCTTTCAACTTTTCTACCATGTGTTGTTTCCAATGTGATTTGTGCAAGATGATGTTGTCATTCTTATGGGAGACAATTATGTCTAGAAAGAGCATAACTCATGTGTTTGTTGTAGACATCTAGAAATGTATTCTTGATGTAGCTAATAAGAGTAGAAACAAGATGATTAGTTAGGAAAACATGGAAGAAAATTAAAATGTCTGTATAGAGGAAACTGTAAATATACTAAAAATAAATGCTGAAAAGGCCTTTAAAAGTAACATGAAGGCTAGATGTGAAAGAGGCACAGAACCCAAGGTTTTGGTCTAGTGGTAAGCTTTGCTACATATGATGCGGGAGTTAGGTGCACGTCACGGGTTCGAAGACTGCCACAGACAAAAGCTTGGTATTTAAGTGGGGAAAGATAGAGGAGCAAACAAATTTTCCACCGAATTTCGAACCATGCATCACCACCCCTCGGGATTTCTCGGTTACGGAAAAAAGTCTTTGATCTGTAGAGTAAATAAAGAGAGATAGATAGAAAATACATTGGAAATAAAAAGCATGGGATGTGGAGTTGGACTTGCAGCATAATTGTGCCAACTCTACCTTAGTAACCCTACATTTTGCAATTCCATGCTGCACGTTTAATGTGCAAGTGTCCAATCACACTAAACTTCTTCCCGCTTCTGATTCCCCTCCACGATCCCCTGGCTCGCCCATTGCACAAAACAAAAGAGCTGTTGTAATTCTCTCTTTTCAACTTGCTTGGGATTTGTAGTGTAGTGTTGTTGTTTGTTGCAACTCCTTCTCTTACACTTTGCACAATCATGTATCTATTTGCCCTTTGTGCCAATCAATCCAGTTTCTTCCCATTAATCCCTCCATCCAGCTTCATGGAGAATGACAATGAGAATGTTTCACTCTGATGATTTTCGAGGATATTTTAACGTAGTTTTTGATCTACTTGCATAACCCCCTCCCAAGATACATCCTTTCTTTTCCCCTCTAGATATGAGTTTTCCTAAAATCAGTTGGCTTGCTCAATCAAGCAGAATATGAGATTCTCATTGCTTGCTATGTGTTATAGATTCTCATTTGAAATTTTATCGCAGTGTTGAGGATGCAAAGAGACTAATCGATCTTGTCCAAGGCATTCCATGCAAGATTAACCTGATCACTTTTAACCCTCATTCTGGATCCTTCTTCAAACCGACTAAAAAAGAGAAGATAATAGAGTTCAGAGACATTCTTGCTGAAGCAGGATGTGTGGTGCTTTTTCGCTGGAGTAGAGGAGACGATCAAATGGCTGCCTGTGGTCAGTTAGGTAAACCAGGTGAAAATCAAGCTCCCGTGCTTCGAGTGCCTTCTCAATTTCAAGCAGTTCTGGAAGCTGCAGCGTGATTTCGGGTGCTATTTTCCATGCATGTTCATTCTGGTTTGTCCAAAATGTCACACAGTTTCAAAATTGTATGCTCATGAAATCAGTCACTCTTGTTCAAGCTAGATAGTTTATACAGTACTTTTAGGCTTGTAATCTTTACAATTTTCTTTCTTTTTAACTCAAATTTTTTATTTGCAATCCAGAAAGCTGTGAGGGTTTTGGTATTAGAAGTAGCATTTAAATTTGAGGGTGCAAAGTTCTGAAGTGTTTCTCCTTGAACTAGATTACCAAAGATCTTCACTAGGCGTTCTGGGCATCTGTCTATGTTTCATTGTGAAATTTGAAAAAAAATAAAAAAAATTTATGGTCAAACGCTTCCCTCACCACATTTGTCAAATCACCAGATCATCGATGTACCTTACTCGGTAGCTATAAAACAATCACCAGCAGATTATGAGACATAGTAATGACATGTAACAACAATGGGTGTCATGTAGCAGATGGGGCTGTTCATCTTTTAATTGGAGGTTCTGAGTTCGAGCTCTGAATATGAAAAATCCTTGGTAGGGAGTGCTTCTCCTAACGCGGAAAGGGAGACCAAAGGAAAATAAAATAAGTAGTTCATGTAGTCGATTTAGATTATCCTGATTCCACTGACATGTGGTAAAATCGTTGGTATTATTTAATACATATTTTGATCTCACTTTATGACCTGTGGTTTTGACACAAATATTCTGCCAACAGTAGGCATAGCATACGCATCTTACAAATTTCGTTTTTTCCGTTTGTTAATTGAATTTAAAAAAATAATATGAATTTTGCCGAGTTTTAGGTGAACCTTGTTTCAATTTATTTATTTGTTCTTCGCCTTAACTTTATTTTTCTCTTAGTTTAAGAGAGATGATATACAAGAAGGGTATGGCTCGTGTCGATCCGGGCTCAACAAATTATATTTTCAAGTGGTAGATGCTTTGCATAGAGTCATTGAGTGACAGAGGATGGTAATAAAGAACCAAAAAAGAGAAGAAAAACGTAACACCTTCAAAACATAAAAGCTAAAACTACACAATTTATGCTAGCAGAACTACATGAATCTGTCTCGTATGAGTATCTTCAAAAATTGCATATTTTGAAATGCACATATCCAAGCTACCTTGCTAATTTATCAAGTAGATTCTTCCATATCCTTAAAAAAATTTCACGTCTCAATCAATTTTCAGCCCTATTTTTAGAAAGTTGGTATATTCTCTTTGTTTGTACAATTTGTTTATGCAATATAGAAAATATAGAAATTACACATTTGAGAGCAAACAAATCAATCTACACAATGGATTACACTTTCCCTTTCTACATTGTGTTTATTGCAAGACAATAGACTCTTGACTGTATTGTTGCATCTTGCAATCCTAACTGTTGTAGTTTTAATATACCACAATGAGCAATTTTATAACTTTCCATTCTAGAACAATTATTTGATGCACTTCGTACTTTGCCCCCTTCTGCCAACTCAAAATCAATTAAAGACGATACTTAAGAAGAAGAGAAATGATAAAGCAATTAAAATTGTTTGTTACACCTTGATATAGTGAACCTTCAAATATTTACCACCTTCTAGCTCTTCGACTTCTTCAACATGCAACACGCCTAAGGAATTGATTCATGTATTAAAGAGGAGGCAGATTTCAACAGGTCATTCAAGTTCGTTTGTGTAGAGAAGAATCGAACTTTGTGCAGTTTTCCTTTCTTCCTTTGAAACAATCCGAATCTTGATAATTATATACAACATATCAATAATTGTACATTTCTCTTTTGATCCAACAGTTCTAAAAGATAGTAATATATGTGAATTTCATCAAATCACTAACATGTAATGGTTAACCATGAAAGCAAGTCCACTCCTTTAATTTTCCTTTGTTAGTTGATAGCTATGGCAAATGAAGTACTCGAAAAATAGCCTGCAATCATAGATATGACATAATTTGTCATTAATCTGAATAATATATATTTCTTTCAAATAAAAAGTAACACTTTGAAATAAAACTTCATAATTCCAAAACTCTAAAGAAATCTTCCTACATAGTAAAAATGAAACTATGGCCCTGAGTCTCTTCACATATACAAACAACTGATATAACATATTACCAATATTTAACACAAAAAAAAAATCAGATGATTCCCATACCATTTCTAACCTTTCAATATAAAACACCCATAAATATTTATTTAAGGAGAACAATTAATTTAGAAATTACACAACCATCAATTTTGCATAGAATTAGTAACAGAGTAAGGCTTCATTTGTTTGCACTTAATGGAGGTCTGAATCTGAATGGTTCAGACATTTGGCCATTAAGTGCGTTTGTTTTTTCTACTTAAAAAGTCACTTAATGGGTTTGAAAAGGTCTGGATGATTCAGATCTGTGTCAGAGTGTTATTCCCATTCAGACTCTTTTAAAGATAATTTTTTTTTAAAAAAATAATTTTGCTTTCATATTTTTTTTTTTTTGAAAAAAAATTCAAGCCTCTCTCATTCTCAAACTTTATTAGTTATCAAAATTATTTCCCTTAACTTTTGATTTTTGTTCTTGCTTTATAAAAAAATAATTAAGAATTGATAAAATCTATTGTAAAATTTTTACTTGATTAAAGTGCAAAGCATCTTCATAAATATATGTGTTATTGAAATCGAACAATGATGCCTTTATAAATTTTTATTTATATATGTAGTCCATATAGTTTCATTTTATTTTGTATCAAACTTAAAATATTTATTTATAATTCAAATATCTTAATGTTCATCAAAGAATGAAATTTTTTCTAATATTTTATTGAAGCAATATTTAACTACTATTTAATTTGAATTATAATATTTATTGTGATTACGCATTAATATATATATATATATATATATATATATATATATATATATATATATCTTAATCATTCAGATTCAGACGTCTTAATCTTAATAAAAACAAATGAGGCCTAAAAGTAGAAGCAACATAAGTAAAAATTGACAAGAAAAAGTTTGTGGGGAATATAAGTCAAAAAAAAAAAAATGAAAGAGGAAAATGGTTGTCTACCACACAAATTAAATAAATAAAGGTGTCTATATTCAAAGAGCAAAGAAATTACTCATTCAATGACATATGCCCAAGTTGACAGCACACTTCATATTACTGCTACTTTAAAAGTACTATCTATGTTGCTTTTTGTACAAATATTTATAGCTATGTTTGTTCCATCTTTCTTGGGCCAGAAAAGGCCAAAAATTATGAGTCTTGTAGTACAATTTAAATGGCTCTTGGTACCACTATTTAGTGCTATGTTCGTCCCAACAACTGTCATTTCTAATATATATATATATATATATATATACACAAGTGTATGTACCTTGTAAATGTTGGTATATTCTTTTTATTACATTTAGATACTTGTAACTTTAACTATAATAGAAACAATTTGAAATGGTGATTTTCCTTCGATACGCGTGAAGAATCTTGAATAGAAGACAAGTTTAATTTTGATACACACTAAAAAACAAAGGGGAAATAGTGGCTTAGGCGAAGAACAAACAAATAAATTGAAATGAGATTCACTCAAAATTTAGTAAACTTTTTTTTATTTTTTAAAAATTTAATTAACAAACAGATGGAATGAATGAGATGTTAACTTAATTTGTTGTTCGCCTAATATCAGGCAAACAATCCCTTTTGATACATGCCCATTTAACGATCCTAGATGACAATTTGATTTATCAAGAGTAATTTCTTTTTTACTGTAATAAACTATTTATAAGCCTCATAAATTAAAATTGCTTGGACAAAAATGTTTGCTACTACACTGAACTCATTTACTTGGGCATTAAGTTTTAGCTACAGTAAATGGCCACGTCCACGTGATCCACTGTAATTTTCTTTTCTTTTTTTTAAGCATGTTCCATGTGACTAAAAAATTCATATTTATCGAATTATTTTTTTACATAGAGAAACATCAAAGATATTATAAATATTTCATATTTATATTAACGGTTATTTATAAAAATAAAAAGTTGCAAGAGTTATGAATATATAAAGGTGGGAGTTATTCTCTTAGGTGGCATGCAGATTCACAAATTAAAAATATTTTCATAGCACAACCCTCTTTTGCTGGCATTTGAAATACATTATAAAACACGAAAAATATAATATTATACTCTCTCCTTTTCTATTTATATATATCACCATTTTAGATTTATATCCCTTAAAAAAAAAATATAAATTTATCATTGTATCTTTATTTAGTATTTTCTTGAAATTAAGTTTTCAATAAATGAACATAAATTAATTTATTTTGATTAATTAAATTAAGCAATAAACATGAATTAATCATTTAGTTTTTCTATATAGATCAAATTCATACTTTCTAGGCTAATAACTCTCAATATAAAATGGGAAGAATATTGTCCATTGATTTTGTGAAATGACAAATATTCCCTCTGTTTAACAATAGTTGTCCACTATTGACTTGACATACCCTTTAAGAAACAATAAATATTATAGGGTTGGACATTCGATAATTCGGTTCGGTTTCGGTTTATTTTTTTCGGTTTTCGGTGCTTGTATTTGTTGTACCGAATACCGAATCGAAATAATTCGGTTTGGTTCGGTTTTTAAAATTTTGGTTCGATATTTGTTAGTTCGGTTTTTTTTATGGGCCTGCTTAGTGGGCTTTTTAAAATTTAAAAATTTACAATTTTTATTTTTATTTTTCAGCTTAATGGGCTAAAAATAAGTGGTCGTTAATGTGTTAAAGTTATTACTCTGTTAAATATAAAGTGATAAAAAAATTTTGGTGCTTCACTATTTATCAAATTTCAAATATGAAATATTTATTATTTAGTAAAAATCCATAACAATATGAAGGAATAAGAACTTCCAATATTTTACCAACAAGTCAACAATGATTCAATAGTTTCACGTAAATAGTAATGACTAGCAATCTAGCCAACTATAGCCAAAAAGGCACAAACAACTCAAGTAATGACTAGCAATATTTAGTAATGACTATCAATCTAGCCAACTATACTAGGCATTTAACAAGTAAAGATAATAAAGCCAACAAGGCACAAACAATTTAACAAGTAATAAAACTTCACTAGACTTCACAAATACAATGATCAATTGATATTTTATCATGCCATTACACAACAACATAATAACAATCTAACAAGTAACAAGTAACAAAGTACAAACTAACAATAATGCACCAATGTAGTTTCTTCCATAAGACCACTTTCAAGTTTAAGTGCCAACAATAACAAATAACAATAATGAGCAACAAGCCAACAATGTAGTTTCTTCCAAGAGATCACTTTCAAATGTCAACAATAACAAATAACAATAATGAGCAACAATGTAGTTTCTTGACTTTCTTCCATGAGACCACTTTCAAGTGCCAACAAAAACAATAACAAAACTTTAGTATTTTACGTCTTTCTTCATTGTCTTGACTCTTGAGTCTTGACCACTTGAACTTGAACTTGAGCCTTTTAAG
The DNA here is from genome assembly GCA_018342035.1 of Solanum appendiculatum. Lineage (NCBI taxonomy): Eukaryota > Viridiplantae > Streptophyta > Magnoliopsida > Solanales > Solanaceae > Solanum > Solanum appendiculatum. The sequence goes on from JAGDQO010000453.1 coordinate 326,481, forward strand.
ATAAAATCAAACTTTAGAATACTATCTTTAAGATAAAAATTAAAAAATGACATAATTAAATAAATAGCGTATTGAACTCACCACTATTAAATACTTGAAACTTGCAATCATAGATCAACAATACAAGAGTTTCTTCCACTATTTGCCATCTCTAATAATAAGAAAATCAAATATGTCATACTACACAATAAGTATTTTATTTTTTGCGAAAACAAATAAAAAATATAAAGTCTTACCAAGTTCAATTTTCTCAAGAAACTCCAAGTTTTCTTCAACACAAATAGGATTAGTTTCTTGTCTAAGCCAATCTTGGACACAAATAAGGCATTGCACACATTTGGGAGTCAATGAACTTCTAAATGGATCAAGAATACGACCACCGGTGCTAAATGCACATTCTGATGCCACACTCGACATAGGAATAGCCAATACATCTCGAGCCAACTGTGAAAGTATAGGAAATCTAGGAGAATTAACTTTCCACCAAATTAAAATATCAAAATCCTCAGATTCAGGCTCTTGGTCTTCAAGAAGATATCTATCCAACTCAGATTTAACACCTAAACTTCCAGAATCTTCCTTTTGTTTTTTCATGTAAAATTTAGTTCTCAAAGAATTTGTTTTCACATTTTGAGAAAGGCCACAAGTAGCTGAATCAGATGAGTCAGATGAAGTGTATCCGGGTGAAGATGATTGATTTTTAGAACCTTTTGCATACTTGTTTACATAGACCGCAAACAATTTCTTCAAGTAAATATCTACTTCATTGTTCACTATCTTTCCCTTTTCTTCCCCAAGTAATTCTTCAAGAGCAAAACTAACATACACAAATTTATTGCGAGGATCCAAAACAAAAGCAATAAAAAGCATTTTGTTCATCTTTTCAGGAGTACCCCAATATTTCTTGAACTTTTCTTTCATCCCCAAAGCCATTTTATACAAATCAACATCATCACTTGTCATACATGACTTCAAATATGCATCAAGCTCACATATATCCTCAAAATGAACATTACAAGAAAATAATAGGGGTAATATTACTCCTTTGACTTTATTAAATTTAGTGTTTTGAGAAATGTGTTAAATGATTTAATAGCAAGGATAAAATAGATACAAAAGTAAATTATCTGAACAAATATTATTGGACAACTATTTTTAATATAGTAAGCAACTATTATTGGACTGAGGAAGTATTAAAGATATCTATTTTTAGTAAAAATGACGTATAAATAGAAATAGAAGAAGTACTAGATTGTTAGCACGCTCTTCGACTGCGCGTGTAAAAAGGAAACTTATTTCACTTGGCGGCATCTCCATCACTTCACCACTCACTCTAAAATTCCTGTACCTGACGCCTTTCCCTCTCCTTTCTTCTCCCTTTTTTCCCTTTATAAAAAGCAAGTAAAAAAGCCATAGAACCAAATTCTATCCGTCGAAAACTTTACACAGAACCAAAATACTATCTCTGGAGTTTTCCAGAACTTTCTAGAACAGTACCTGACAAAGTTACCAATGGGAGATAGTAACAACGGCGAACTCCTACCGAGGTGCAACTCCGGCGAGGTTCCGTTCGACAACCGGCGGTTCTCTAAGCATATTCATGATAATGTTCATGGCAACATCTATCTCGATAGCGTACGGTTTCTAATTCCGTTTTTTTTTTGTTCTGCTTTTCATGCTTTAATTCTTATCAAAATCGGAGTTCCTTTTTTGCTTTTGAGAAATTTGAGTTTATTTCTACTGATTTTGCGTTTGAAATGAAGAAATTAATTCGGTGACTTGAATTAAATTTTTCCAGTTTGAGTGTGAAATTTCTAATTCCGTTGTTCTGTTTTGCACGTTATGATCGTTTAAACTCAGTGTTCGTGTTTGCCTTTTAGCATGATTATATTAATTTCCGCTCCTTTTGCTTTTGAAATGGAGTAATTTACTTTATAATTTGCATTTCTCTTTCGTAAATTGCTCTGTTTTGCTTTTGATTCGATAATTTAAATTTGTTTTTCCTGTTCGAGCGGTGAAATTCGATCGCGTATGGCTTCCAACTCTGTTATAATGCTTTCGCTGTAGTTATTTCCGAACTCGGCGTTCATTTTCGTTTTTTTCCAAAATTATATCAATTTACGGGTTTTTTGCTTTTCAATTGAAGTTATTGATTGACAATTTGAAGTGCTTTTCTATTCCTGACAGGAAACCTCATGTAAATTCTGATACAGAATAAAAATTTTAAAAATCAGATACAACGTCATCCTGTATGAGAAAAAGGAAAAGTTATGTGGCTTATATTAGATATGTTGGTTGTATGCTATGCGTGTACGCGAATATTTGTGTAGTAGGAATAGTTTCTGAAAAAAAGGAGACTTTCCTTTTCTGGTGAATGGTTGCTAGTCAAATTTATTTGAGCCTATAAACGGCTGTTTTTACCCATGCTTAGCGTAGCAAACATATTAATTAGGCTAAATATGATCACGACCAGTTTGACTTCTTTCAGAACCTTTTTTTGATTCCTTTATTCTATAATTTTGCTGACTCTCTTCTTTCAAAGTCATAGCACCTATACCTCCGTATTGATTTATGTGGCACAGTTCGAATTTCGATAGTTTAATTTTGACCGTGAATTCGGGCATGAAATCAATTTTTTGGAACAAAATTCTATATTTGAAAATTACGTAAAGTATCAATGACCGACAATTCAAAATATTTAAATGATATATGAAAAAAGGTCAAAGATAGACTTGTTTGAATCTCGAAATTCGAAAGGTGCCACATAAATTGGGACATAGTACTTACTAAGCAGATAGGTAACTTTACGTAGAGCAACAATATTTCCTTCACGGAAATCATCATTCACTTTTTAACGTTTGATTCAAGTGAAAATAGAATTTTTAAAGTCAAATAGAGTTTTTAATATCAGCACTTGGTGAAGATATCAGATTTTCTATATTATACTGTATTTAACAACAGTTCCACCCTTCGATTCCAGCAAGCTCTGAAGTTCATCGACACTGAACAATTTCAGAGGCAAGCTTAATTTGTTTGTAAATTGTTTCTTTTCTGCTCCAGACACTTTTGATTGGCTGGAAATAATTCCAATTGTGTTTTCTTGTGTATGTTACAGGCTTCGCGAATTGAAGCAGCTAGGTACGCATATCCTTTATTTCTTATCAAGTTTTCCCTCAAGGAGCAGGCGAATCTGTGTATACATAAAGCTGCTGTTTAGACAAACTCTTTAATGTTTTGGATGATGATTTTACGGTTACTGGTCAAAATATTTATTTGAGGCTTTGCAAATGTATATCTTTAAGGCTTGTAGGATAAATTTGGTTGTGTGATGACACAAGCACATTTTGGTTTCAGCAGCTGTTGAACAAGTTGCGGGTGGATGTATCCACTTTTATGTCCTTCCATATTAGAGAAGTTTAGTAATAGGTTTCTGAATTGCTGCGCAATAGTTCCATTAAACTTGACTCTCATGGACATTTTATTGGGTGATGGTGTGGTCATCTGGACTACTAGCTTGATCCCTGACATTGTTATTTTATTGTCAAATTGCTCAGAGTTTTGCAACAACAAATTCTTCAAAAGAATATTTTTTTCAGAGGAAGGCTAAAACCAAAATGAGAAACAAGATTTTTACATATAGTGCATGTGATCATTTTAACTTTGTACTCCTTAGGCACCAACAACTATTTCTTTCAGCATGTCTGTGTTTCAGATCACTTCATCATATCTGAGTCATCTATATATGCACATTAATGCTTAAAGCAATCAATTTTTTACATCATAACTGCAAGTTGTCTTTTCCGTACTTATCTTCTTTTAGAAAAGGAGTATTGTGAGGTTCTGGTGAATCATCAATTAGAGTTACTGCTAGCAATTTGGTCCTCTAGGGGTAAAAAATATACTTCTTTAATTAAACTGTAGTAGAGCCAGTACACTTATAAAGGCAGAAACTTTTCTGTTTCTTAGGTGTTTCATATCAGATATAAATAATCTGGATTAGAACTTTTTCAGAAAGTATATGCTCTTTTCCGGGGCTTTGCCATCATTTGGGATTTAAACTTGTAAATTTGACTCAATCTCAATTTCTGTCCTAGGTCTTACATACATGGTTTATCCTGGGGCTGTGCACTCTCGGTTTGAGCATTCTCTAGGGGTCTATTGGCTGGCCAGTGATGCTGTACATAGACTTAAGACCTATCAAGTAGGGCTATATCCTAATATCTTGGCCCTATATTTGATAAAATGTTTTGATGGACGTGCTGTGGTTGTAGGGACTGGAGCTTGGCATTGAATCTTTTGATGTACAGACCGTGAAACTTGCTGGTGAGTCAAACATACCAGCTAAGGTTCATTTTCTCAACAGCATCTGACCATAGTTCTTACTTGTGTTCATCTAGGATTACTACATGATGTGGGTCATGGGCCATTCAGTCACGTGTTTGAGCGTGAATTTCTTCCTCGGGTTCGTGACGGCATCAAATGGTAATTATTAATATAAAAACTCTCTCCTTTTCATCCATCAGAACTGGAGGATTGGATATAGTGAGCTCCTTCAATGCCTTCCCTTACAGAGATATTTGGTCCGCTTGGCACTATAAGTATTCCTAAAACTCTAATTCTTATTGGGCATCAATGCATGATTGTGTAGGCTTTTTTCTACCTGTCTCTGCCCCTTTCGTCCACTTTAAGTGAAAGTACTCCTCTGTCGTCTTCATTCAAAAATTAGTCAATGACTGAAAGAGTCTGTATGACATTGCCGCAACAATCACTATTCATGGGTTATATCCTTATTCCCCCAACAGAAATATTTGCAGTAATTGTGGCTTCAAAAGAATGACATCACTAATGTAAGCTGAAAATGTTGAGATCAAATTTGGCATTTATGTATGGTTAGGTATGTCGCAAAGCAGAGTGTATGGTGTTCTTATTTATCCACAATTGCAATTCTTTTTCTCTTTCTTGCAATGAAGAGAAGACTGGCAACACCACTCGTTCATTGATCGTGTTTTACCATAACTTTACTACTCCCTGTAGTTTGAAGCTATTAATGTACCTTTTCAAACATTGAGTAATTGTCTACGAGCAGCAGATAGATTGAGTGTGATTTTGTGACTTATATGATCTTGTGAGATATACTTTTATTTGTGGAAAATCATTTGATGAGTGTTCCTCCTATTTGATTCTCTTCCATACTTTTGATGAATTTGAGGTTAAATAAATTACTCTTTCAAAGATTTCTCCTCCCATGTTCAAAGCTTGTTAACAGATCTCGTTTAAGAATTTCCTTATTTAAGTCTACTTTTCTAAGTACTTACTGAATAAAAAAATTTCAGGTCCCATGAAAATATGTCTTTGAAGATGATAGACTACATTGTTGATGAGCATAGCATTGATATTGATTCTGGCACATTGAAGAAAGTAAAGGTCAGTATGAAAATAACACATGTTATTCATGATGCCTTTTTGCATCCTTAAATGAAATGTTCCCTCCCCTAAAGATGCAATCTCAGCAGACTAGGATTAGTTGCCCTAAGTTTGTCTCTCTGCATAATTTACTATGCGTTTGGAATGTTATCTTCTTGAGCTGTACCTCATGCTTTCAGAATTATATCATGTAAGATTGAAAACCTTTCACGTTCATTATCATGAGCTTTATTTTCAGTTTGTTCTGGAGCTTTGTTTTAGATTCTAAGGGTGGTTCTGCTTTCCACCCCTACCTTTGGCTTTCCTCTGAGTGGTTTTAAATCTCCACTCTTTTCTACACAGGAAATGATAATTGCTTCTGAGGAAGGTAAATCAACGGTAAGCATTTTTGTGGGAGGATTTGAGTTGATGTGTTAAGATATTGAAATAGCTAAGATCTGAAAACACATGCTGAATCTTTTTGCTTCATTACTTACTACTATACAGTGCTCGAAAGAGAAGCAGTTCTTATATGATATTGTTGCTAATGGGCGAAATGGCATAGATGTTGACAAGTAAATTCCCTTCTCCTTTTACTTTCTTCAGATGCAATTTAAATTATGCGCTTGCAGCTGCATTAGATGAATCAATCTTTTTGCAGATTTGATTACATAGAGCGTGACACCAGAGCTTGTGGTCTTGGGTGCAATTTTCAGTTCCAGAGGCATGATCTTCGTACTAAATTTGATCCTTCTTTCTTTTTATGACTGAAAGAATTTGTCCCAGAATCATTACTAACTCTGGAAAAGCAAATACTACATTTTTGTTACTTGCAGGCTAATGGAAACGATGCGTGTTATAGACAATGAAATATGTTATCGGGCGAAGGAATGTTAGTATTCTTGAAGCTATTATGTTACATGAAAAATTAACATCTTCCACATATAGGAAGATTTCTCACATTGCATTCGATGATTTTGTTAGATCTTACAATCCACAAGCTATTTTCCACCCGTGCTGATTTGCATCGTACGGTCTATACGCATCCAAAAGTGAAGGTTCAAAGAATTTCACCTACCTGTGTATTTCAAAATGTTTCCACTTTCTACTACTTAAAACTCACTGTGAGTGCTTGCTTTGTTTTCTTTTTCCATCTTATAACTTGTAGGCAATAGATCTCATGGTTGTAGATGCCTTGATAAAAGCCAATGACCATCTTCAAATTGATTCACACATCGATGAACCAGCTCAGTTCTGGATGGTTAGATAATATTTTTCATTGATACAACCCAAAATACCATGCCTGTCTGAACTTTAAACCATCGGTTAATTAACAATGTGCAGTTAGATGATACAATAGTCAAAACAATTGAAACTTCTACCCATCAAGATCTAGAGGAATCCAGAAATCTGATTCGTCGAATTCGGAGGAGGGACATATACCAGGTATCCACTATAAAGCCTGAGTCTCCAGAGTCGTAATTCTAGTTGAAAAACATCTACAGCTTCAAGTTGTTTCCTATTATATATGTCCTAAGGATCTTATTTTATGAAACTGTTCATGTTATCTTTTAACATTAACTCCTTTTAGGGGTGGCAATTGGGCGGGTTGGGTCAAACTTGGACGGGTCATAATGGGTTAAGACAACAATCGGGTCAAGACCCAACCCAACGCAAATTTGCTTGGGTCAAATGGGTTGGGTCAAAATGGGTTAGGTAATGTGTTACATTACGGGTCAAGACCCAACCCGACCCAATTATTACTAAACTTAATTGTTTTATTTGTTCTTTTAACTATTTTTAGTATCTAATAAAATGATTTTTTTCTTTATTATGGTCATATACAACATGCCAAATTAAAAAAAAGTTTTTTAAAAATATTTTGACAAGATTTTTCATGAGCCAATTTTGGTTACACATCAACCCAATTTTTAATGGGTTCAAATGGGTTGAGCTAATGAATGGGCGGGTCAACAACCCGCCCAATTTTAAACGGGTTGGGTTTAATTTTGCCACCCCTAACTCCTATGCTATTCTATTATTCTCGTTCTCTATAAGTTGAATGATATCAACTACCAAGCTGTTTACAGCAAGGACAAAATGGCTAAAATTTATTTGCATCAATATTCTGACAGTTCTGTAATGAATTTGCTGTGCCCAAGGAGAATCTGGAGTATTTTAAAAATGTTACGGCTCAAGACATAATTTGTTCCCAGGTCCTTCAGATAACTCCAATATCCTCTTTTGTTTACCTGATAGTGATGATCACTCCCTCATAGAGTAATTCTTTATCCAGAATTCTGATGCTCAATTGAATGAGGAAGATGTCATTGTTACTAATGTCAAAATTGATTTGGCTAGTGGAAGGAATAATCCATTGGAAAGGTACTTTTGAATCTTGGGATTATTGTTGCTCATGATCTCATGCTCGTGTGATGACTAAATCCTTTTCTTTTCTTCTGTTCATGTGGTCCATTGCCATGCAGGATCAGCTTCTTCCAGGTATTATAACTTTCTTTGTCCTGTTTACTTTCAAGAAACTTGCACAAAAATAGACAAACAAATATTTGTTTCAGGACTCTAATTATCTTCTCTCCCTGAAACTACAAAGATGCAAATTTCGGTTAATTTGGCTAAACAAGTGTTAGTGAATGCCCTTTGACAATTTCCACCTATAGTTAGAAATTAACCTTTTAATATAAATGGTACTCTTCATGCTAGTTGTATAATCTCTTTTGCTACTATCAATTATATTTGTCTTAGATTATCCAGTGATTTTGTTCATCTATACTGAACTATTGAAAACACTGATGTGTTTCAGTTAAAATGGAAAAGACTATACAGCACAGAAATTAAATTTCTTTAGTATGGTTCTCAAACATCGATTAGCTCTGGAAGTTCTTAGCTCTAGTTCTCAAACATCAATTCAATATCTTTTCCTGCTATAAATGTTGTCACCCTTATATGGCAGATAGTTTCTTGGGGGCACATGTTTCAATTTTCCGCCCGTTTCTCTAATGTGCTACTGTTTACAGGATTATGATAGCTTTGAGAAATCCCATATAAAGGATGATCGCATCAGTCACTTGTTGCCTGCGTGTTACCAGGATCTGATTGTTAGAGTTTATACCAGAGATCCTAAACTGGTCAGTGAGATACAGCCAAACCCCGCTCCCTCATTGTCCTTTAAACTGCCTGCTTGTCTTTTGTCTCAAGCACACTTCTCTTAGAATTTAAAAAATATATGAGGACTATATATGGTTTTGTAATTTTGGCAAACATCTTACAGGTAGAAGCTGTTTCCAATGCATTTGAGAATTTTCAGGTGAAAACTTATGGGGAGAAAACGCAAGTGCATGCAACTCCTGAAAAAAAAAGACACCTGAAGTACAAGGAGAAATAAATGTCTATTTATCTGCTTCTAGCCATATGTACATTTTGTGAATACACATGAACCATAGATTCTCGCTTTCTTATCGTATAGATGTGCAGTCCATGTGTATGACTAAACTGATAAGTAGAATCTTTTTGGTTGATCTTGTAAAGTTTAAATGCATGAAGTCCTTGCTAGTTGATATTGCAAATAGAGGGATCTGTAATGACACCGGTAGAATGGCGTTGGTGTGTTTGGTAGGGACCAGAAAATGTTTTTTCAATTTCCTATATTTGGTTGGTCAAAATATTTGTATGGAAACAAGTTCGAGGAAAATGACTTCCTAGGAAAAATAAGTTGCACAAGTGATATTTTAAGTTTATTATCTCTTTCTCACTCATCCAATACCTTAAACCTCACCCCTTGACCATCCCACCTCCAAACTTCAACTCTTCATCACATTTTGTCTCTATAGTCTTTTGTTAGATAACATATAAATGCTCTTTAGATAATATTTTCTTACTATATATCAAATACTAGAAAATAAGCAAGACACTAACTTGTTTTCCAAGAAAACATTTTTTAGGAATTCTATTTTTGTGAAAAATATTTTTCTTCGTACCAAACATGTAAAGATTGTTGGTACAAGATTGGTACCAACGGCAAAGTGACAGATAGGAGAAATATCGTGTCGTTTAACACAAATCAGTAATCCTCAATCATCAAAACGTGGATTTAAGGAAAGATTTTTTAATTTTGTGATATAAAATTAAAGATGTTTAAAAAAAATTAGACTAAAAACAAAAGATGCATATATTGAAACAGTATGAAAAATGTCTAAAGTTTGTATCTACATTAGAGTTTTTGGTCCATTTATGTCATTACTGTTAGCAAATTGTTTGGCGTTTGTCTTACCTATCCAATATCTTATCAATCCGCACCCGTGGACCATCCCACCATCCCAAACTTGCACTTCCTATCCCATCCTGACAGGTGTCTACATGGTATAGAATTTTTTTTATAAATTAAAAAGACCATCCCAATTGTTCAGACGGTTATACACTTAAATAAAAGTCTATAATTTTATTTTTAAAAAATAATACAAATTGGTTCAATAAAATTAAATTCGATCAGTTATGATTTTTCATATTCTTTTGACACCATCTTTTTAATTGTGATTCGAGACTTTTGTTGTGTATCAGTTTAAATTTTATGTTTCATAATTTCTAACTTAAATAGATTTAAAAAAAAAGTTAAATCAGAAAGATATAAATAACTAAACGACTCAGATTTTACTAATAAAACAAAATTTACAAATAATTTAACATGAAAGATAAAATTAATATAGTATTTATATTATAAGGAAAAATTCCCATAGAAGTTTCTGGAAGATAATTTTCTAGGCCTCTGTTTTTTTCTATACCAATTTGGAATGGGATTAAAATTGAAAAGTCTATAGTAATTAATCCCTTTTCTTAAGGAAACAAATTATAGGATTTATCCTGTTGCAATTTGGGAATTTTTCAAATCTCGAAATTGAATATGTGGATGGCTCAAAGCTAAGGCCAGAGACCTTAACTTTTACTCCCTCTCCTGATGTCCCTAATTATTTGTTCACTTTTGAATTGGTATATCTATTAAGAAAATAATGATTGACATAGTAAATTTATTATTTTATCACTATTAATTATGAAGTGGATGAATTAAAAATTTAAGATTTTCAAGAAGTTTTATCTTTTTTAAAATTAATTAATTGAGGGTATAATAGGTAAAAAATTTTGCTCTTTCTTGATTTGTCAAAATGGACAAGTAAAAGGGACAAATAAAGAAGGAAAATTGGACAAGTAATTAGGGACATAGGGATTAAATATTAGTTATTTATTGCAATATTATACCTTGGTTCTTGTATTTAAAAATCTTATTGGCAAATAATAAGCTATAAGTAATTTAATTCGAAGTTCTAAAATATCAAACAAAATTCTACTGTCATTTTATTAAAAACTTGCAAAAAAAAAATAAATTAAAAAAACTAAATAGAAAATTTGTCTATAGATTATTTTTAGGATATTCGTATTAACTATACCAATTTAGAATGGGATTAAACTTGAACAGTTTATCGTGATTAATCCCTTTCCATTAAAGAAACAAATTATAGTAATACTATATATAATATATAGGTCCTTTATCAGATGAAGAAAATCTGTATGAGTATTTAGAGTAAAAATAACTTTTAAAATTCTGAAATTCTCCCGTCAAATCGTAAAAAATCTTTAGATTCAAATTTCTATTGAAGTCTCTATTCCAATCCATGGATCAAAATACAGGATCTTCGCATATGAATAATTATACATTCCATATTAATTAGTATAAGAATTCCACAATGCATATGATTTATAAGTTATATGACTCTTTAATAGAACCAAAGCATCAAATGAGCTCAAAGCGATGGCCACTAAAACATTTGCCATAGGCCCCTAACTATTATTTTTATATATAATTACTCATTAATATGTGTTTATAGTTTATAACTTTGTATCTAAAGAGTAAAAAATATATTATTATATAAATTGAGAAATATTCAAATTAATAAAATATTAGCTATTTATTGCAATATAATACATTGGTTCTTATATTGAGAAATATTCAAATTAATAAAATATTAGCTATTTATTGCAATATAATACATTGGTTCTTATATTTAAAAATCTTATTGGCAGATAATAAATTATGAGTAATTTAATTCAAAGTTCTAAAATATCAAACAAAATTCTACTGTTATTTTATTAAAAACTTACAAAAAAAAATTGAATAGAAAATTTGTTTCTTGAAGATAATTTATAGGGCATCCGTGTTAACTATACCAATTTGGAATGGGACTAAACTAGCTCTACCTCATTCCAAGCGTTTGAAATCACTAGGCTATAACAAATTATTGTGTTAAGGGTGTCCAAAATATGTTATTTAATCATTTCGTTCATTATTTTGCTTATATATACATTATTTTTTCCGACGAAGGGTGTCCAAATTGGACACCCTGACACCTATGTGGCTACGTCACTGAATATATACGTCCCTTTCGCAGATGAACAAAATTTGTGTCGAAGTAATTAATCAATACTAGCTAGGTCAAGTTAAATACTATTAATGAATAAAACTTGTTGTGTGGAAGCTTACAAAGGCCTTTATAATGGAAAACAAGTCGCGGGTAATTAATTATTAATTGTATACTTTCTAATTTTTTTGCCAAGTTATTGTACAATATTACGATAACGATTCTTGATAGTGTTGTTAGAATGATTATAGTTTACTATATTAGGGTTATGTTTTTTGAATATTGTTGTTAGAATGACTATAGTAAAAGTATATTAGGGTTACGTTTCTTGCATATTGTTATTAGAATTACTATAGTAAAATTATACTTAGTTATTATAAGTTTCTTGTTGTTATACTATAGTAAAACTATATTAGGGTTACATTTCTTGAATATTGTTATTAGAATGACTATAGTAAAAATTCTCACGTATTCAATAACGATTTGATCTTAAAATTCTCTCAAATTAAAGTTGATATATAGAATATGTATATTTGATACTCCCTCCGTTCCTTTTTATATGTAATCCCTTTCTATAAATAGTTGGTCCATAATACTTGTCATTTCATAAAATTAATGCATAAATTACCATATTCTTCCAATTATACCCTTGATAGAGTAGTTAATTAGTCTTGAAAATATATAATTTGACTAACCTAGGAAAACTAATAAGTAATTAATATTCATTGGAGTACTTCATACATTGATTAATTACTCTCTCCATTCACTATTCTATAAAATCTAATTTTGAAAAAGAAATTTTAACAAATAAATTAATAATAAAAGATGGAGAAAAAATCAAAAATAATCTTGAAAGTTGAAGCTTTAACAAATTTTTTAAAATCTTAGATCAATTGGTGAAAAAATTTGGCTCCAAAAATAAACTCAAAAATTTAAATAGTCATCAAAATGCATTTTAATTTTTGAAATCTAGCATATTCATCATTTATTGAAAAGTTGACTTAAGAAAACATTAAATAAGGATAGAAGGGTAAAGTTACTTAATTTCTTAATGTAAGTGCAATCTTTGTGACGTATAAAAAAGAACGGAGGGAGTGTAATTCAAAAGTCTCTTATGATAGCAATAAAAGATCAAAAAGTACAAAAAAAAAATTAGGGGAAAATTGATCCTTTGCAAGCTAATATAAGATCACGTCGAAAGGCGGAGTAGATGGGAAATATATATTTATGTACTACTTCTTGTTAGTTCCGAGAGATGGAAGAGGCTAGGTTAGTTGAAAGAAGGTTATCAGTTTAAGAATGTAAAGTGTTGATCCCTCCTTTTTCAGGATAAGAATGGGTAGAGAAAATGACTCAAGTCAGTGTTCGAATATCAGGCGTTGAATTCCATATTTTTTTGATATGGTATGGCCAAACATGATTCCAAAATAAAAAATGAACTTGAGTGTGCGACTCGTCTTCATCATTTTATTTTATTTTATCTTTTATCTTCCAAATCGTTTACTTATGTTTAAAAAACTTATACCGAACTCGTAGAGGCTCTTATATGACTTTCATATTTTGGGATTTTCATTTGTATTTTTGAACTTCAATTATATTAATCGACTAAGTTAGACTATTTTATTTTGCTTGTATTATAATTATCAATTTGGTTTAGTTTTCTAATTCACCTACTAAGTTAGTGGTAGGTGTGCATCATGACTCATAATTTTATGAAATCATAAGTACGATTTTTTAAATTTTACTTTCCACACAAGAATCTATATGTACCCCTTTAAAAAATAAAATAAAAAAGAACAATTTTATCAAGCCACTCTTTGATTTTCTTTTATACATCCTATAGATGTTTATTAGGAAATTCTTATAGAAGTTTCTAAAAGCTAATAACATCACCTGAAATTAAATTATAGTGCCACTTAATTTTTTGTTTGGTTGGCAAGTCCGGAATAACTTATTTCGGGATTAATAATTAGTATCGGGATAATTAAGTTATTCCTTCCCTTGGATGGTATAGTAATTCCGGAATAACTTATCCCGAGATAAAATAAGTAAATGACAAAAATATTCCTTTTAAACCCTTTTTATACATCACTTTTCACATTGGTGAAGGATATTTTAGTAAATAGATAAATTGTTCTTAAAATTTATTATTTTAAATACAACAAACCAAACACTCAACAAAAAAAATCTTAGCATAACTTATCCCATCATAACTTATCCAATCATAACTAATCCTATCATAACTTAAATTCAAATCAAACGACTCCAAATCGTTTATCGTAATTAATAATCCTTTTCCTAATTGGAAACAAATTATAATAATATTAGGAAAGGGATTATAGTAATACTATATATACTTCCCTTCCGCCAGATGAAAAAAATTCTTGTCAAACTAATCAATACGAGAATTTGTTTGAAAAAGTAATCAATATTAGCTTAGGTCAAGTAATACTATAGTGAATAAAGTTTGTTGTGTGAAAGCACCTAACATGAAGAAACAAGAATGGGAACTTGATGCTCGAAAACTTACTGTCAAAAAATTAATTGGCTTTGGAGGTTTTGGGTTAGTTTATTAAGGCATTTATAACAGAAAACAAGTAGCAGGTAATTAACTATTAACTTTTCATCAATGTTTATATGTATACGTTCTAATGTGTTTGTCAAGTTATTTTACTATATTAGGATTACATTTCTTGAATATTATTGCTCTAATGACTATTGTTTACTATATTAGAGTTATGTTTTTTTGAATATTGTTGTTAGAATGACTATAGTAAAACTATACTAGGATTACGTTTCTTGAATATCATTGTTAGAATCATGACTATAGTTTTGAATACTATATATAAGTCACTTGGCCGTAGATGAAAAAAATTCGTGTCAAAGTAATCAATAGGAAAATTTGTTTGAAAAAGTATATCAAGTAATACCATAATGAATAAAATTTATTGTGTGGAAGCTGCTAACATGAAGAAACAAGAGTGGGAACTCGATGCTCGAAAACTCACTGTCAAAAAATTAATTGGCTTTGGAGGTTTTGGATTAGTTTATAAAGGCCTTTACAACGGAAAACAAGTAGCAGGTAATTAATTATTAACTTTTCATCAATGTTTATATGTTTACTTTCTAATGTGTTTGTCAAGTTATTTTACTATATTAAGATTACATTTCTTGAATATTATTCTTAGAATGACTATAGTAATTTACTATATTAGGATTACGTTTCTTGAATATTGTTGTTAGAATGACTATAGTAATTTACTATATTAGGATTACGTTTCTTGAATATTGTTGTTAAAATCATGACTATAGTTTTGAATATTGTTGAGAGTGACTATAGTAAAACTATATTAGAATTACGTTTCTTGAATATTATTGTTAATTAGAATGAATATAGTAAAACTATATGTATTAGGGTTACATTTCTTGATTTTGGTAACTTTTAATTAATACATTTTTTTTCGATAAATTTTCAGTAAAAGTATTTGATTTGGGAGACGAAAAGAAGAATTCAATAGAAAAAAAGGAATTGATGGAAGACGTATTCATGCAAGAAGTTTCAATTTGGTGCAATCTTCAACACTCCCATATCGCTAAGGTACTATACCTACTTAATTAATTTCTCTTTTTTCCTTATAATATCTTATTTGTTTATTTGCAAATTAGCTAATCACAATTAAATATATTAATTTTGTGCAATTTATTGGAGCTATAAAGAAGAACATGTCAAAGATAAAAATAAAATGTCAAAAAGGTGCAACACTACCAATAAATGGATGTTGCATAGTTGTGGAATATGTTAGTGGAGGTACCCTTAAATCCTATCTTTCAAAACATACAATGAAGAAGAAATTGCCTTTGGATACAATTATACAACTTGCATTGGACATTGCTAAAGGGTTGAGTTACATTCATTCTCAAAAGATTGCTAAAGATTGCTCGTAGAGATGTGAAGACTGAGAATTTACTTGTTAACAAAACTGAAAGACTAAAGATAATTGATTTCGGAATCTCTAGTGAATTTTTTTCACTTGGATTGGATTATCCTCCTATAATGGTTGGAACAAGTGGGACTATCGGTTATATGGCTCCTGAGGTTTTGAGTGATCCGTCATATGATGATAAGTGTGATGTCTACAGCTATGCGATTTGCTTGTGGGAAATGTATACTTGTTTAGATCCATACCCTGAACACATTTCTAGTAGTAAAATCTCACATCAAATTTACAAGGATCCAAGGCCTGAGATACCAAAATGTTGTCCAAGAGTGTATGGTCAGATATAATGAAGAAATGTTGGGATGTAAAGCCACAAAAGAGGCCAGAGATGAAGGAAGTGGTGCACATGTTAGAAGTCATTCAGACAAGTACAAAAGGAAGACAACAACAAAAGTACATGTTTTGCTTTACCTAGAAATGCATGAATCAGAGGAGTTTATATGTGTATATATGTCGAAAATTAAGTATATATTATAATATGTATGTTCCTGCTATTCCAATATTGCAACGATGTATTTCTAATCCCCATCCAAAGAATCAGATGAGTATATTTTGTGAATGTTCTAGAGTACATGGCAAATGTGGCACACTAGTAAAGCAATATCAAACAACATGCTGTAGCTTCACGGAAAGCTCAATACAAGAAAAGTTCATGTTGCAAATGCCACCACATCTTTCTCTTTACAGTCACAATCAATTCTAAAGTACCATGCACATTTCACCCCAAATTGTTAAAGTATTATCATACTTTGCAAAGATAAATTAACAGTTTACAGCAAAGGTTGTATGGAGGAAAGTAGAGTTGGATTTGCAAACAATCTATAATTGAACACACAGACTCTCATGCTTAATAAGTTTAATATGGAATAACTTCAAAAATTCTTTCTTGAGCATAGAGCACAGCAGAAAACAATAGCATAACTGCATGAGAAATAGAAGAGTACTTGTGCTAGCTTTTAAAGTACATGAAAAATGTGACATGCTTGTATGCAACATCTTTATGACACATCCAGTTTTTTTTTAATGATATCTAGTTCTATTTAAAATGTAAAACAATTCTCATTTGAGAAATGAAGATTTATGAATAGCAGTGAACTAGATTGGACCAAATCACATTCATTCCCATCTGATACTGCTGGAAACAGTTTAAAATTCCAAAAATAAAAAAGAACACTATTAAGGCCTTCACAACAACAACATAACCCATTGTGATCCCACAAGTGGGGCCTTTGCT
Source organism: Solanum appendiculatum (assembly GCA_018342035.1). Taxonomy (NCBI): domain Eukaryota; kingdom Viridiplantae; phylum Streptophyta; class Magnoliopsida; order Solanales; family Solanaceae; genus Solanum; species Solanum appendiculatum. Next base: position 343,541 of record JAGDQO010000453.1, read on the forward strand.
TCTCAAAAATTTCCTCCAGTCAAAAATGTGGGACGTTTCTCATATGTAAGAGAAAATAGCACAAACATGGAAAGCAAAGCAACCTTGAAGCTGGAATGAATTAAGAGAATCACAAAATAACCAACTTTTGACCTAATCTATTTATCATTTTTATGCTTGAAAGAAAACAGTTCTACAATGATTTGATAGTAGCAAGAGCATTATGAATATGCTTCCAAGTTACAGGTGACAACATAACTGAAATTAGGATTTGGGCCTCAAAGCCAAACCTGTCTCAACTTTCTTGATTTCAAATATAAGCATCCTCCACATCTTCAGAACAAACATTTCAGCTTCTTCATCTAATATACTTTGGAGTCTCTCCAGCATCTCAGTTGCCTTCACATGTTCTTGAGTGCTGGAGACGATGTAGTCTACCAGCGTCGGCTCCTCCTCACCAAGAAAATCAGTGATCTTCTTACTGATCCACGGTCTCATCCTTTCATGCAATGCATTCTGTGAAAAGCAAAGCAGATATAAACTATAAACATTCACACCTCCAGTAAACCAACAATAGAAGACCCTAAAAGAGACGATAGGATCTAGAAAATGTAACTTGGCAAAAGCTCAGAACATCAAATTCAAGTTATTTTAGCCTAGAGATTCAGCTTCAAGTGAAATAAATCTATAGGACCTTGGGACTCCAACAGGAACTAAAGCGCTAGATGAAGAGTTTACACGACTAGCAATTGTTAACATTCCTAATGGCTGCAAGGTGGATCTAATATCAACAACAGCTGGAAGGCGACCAATTTTCTGTCCACTTGTAAGCAGTGATTCTTGCTGTAAACAATTCTTACAAGCCAAAGTACTCTCTTTCCATGCATTTTACCAGAAAACTCAGGATTCCTATATTCCTTTCTTGATTAGGAACTTAGGATGCCTATATTCCTATTAGTCCTCACCACATGTCAAGGAGTTGAATATTATTTTCAGTCAACTACCCGGGTCAAGCTTAATATTCTTCTCACTCAAGCATGGTCAGACTAGGAGCTAGCGTGCAATAGAGTGAGCCCTCTCGAGCAATGCTAAAGCCCTGAGTCCCTGAAGCTTGGTACTGCGCAGGTTAGGCGCTTTGCCTCACTTAACCAGTGTTCTAGAGTTGACACTAGGATGGGTCTCAATATCTATAGGTTTTTCCTTAAAGAGGATAGCACTAATGACAAAGTACCATACTATTCATCAAACTTCATGAATAAACATTTTCGTGATTAAGAAAAAGAAATTAGAATTTACCAATAGAAAACAAGACAAAGTTAGCAACTTGCATCTGAATCTGAAATTCAAAAAATATTGAACTTGATAGACATGGGTTTTTACTTTATACATATATACTTTGCTTTTCAATTCTTTTGATCTACAAAATTGTAGGTTTTGCAGTGACTTATTCCTTGCATACAAAAGTTCATGCTTCAATTGCACTTTACACTTGAAGCCCCAACAGGCACTTAACATTTTTCTATGCTTTCCACCTCTGATTATACTGCTGATGAGATGATCGTATTCAGAAAGTCCTATGATTTCTGAACAAATTTTATCTAATTGCTAATTACATGATTCAGCAATAAAGCAACTATATTGGTGCTCAATAGAGAAGAATCATTTTCTAATCTTGTAGGAAGACCAATAAACTTATTATCAAGGGATACTCGGGAAGCACATACAGTGTAGCCAAAATGTCTTCCCAAAAAGTCAGTATAACTAATGTTAAGAAATCACAAGTAGAGCCACAGTGTCTTCCACATTCAAATAGTGGAGAACAAATAAGAATACATAAGCTACTTCTTCAAGTGAGTGGATGTGTTAATCACTTGTATCCATCAGGATATAGGAATTTTTCCCTCTCTTTTTACCTCCGTATGCTGTTATGCAATTGACAGATTGACTCCCCGTCCCTCCTAATAAGATTTTTTGATTCCAACGTGAACTTTCAGGCAGTCATGCAAAAAGCAGATGCCTTAAAAAATATAAAAACACTACTATAGAATTACCATGAATATACGTACTGTTAATGCTAAGAACACTATACTCAATCCAATAACAGGCTATCTTTATATACCAGAGAGTCAATGACCCATGTTTTAGAACTAGTATATATCTCACATATTTCGATGTATATGCAATATCTTAGGAGTTCTGTAGCATCTGCCCATAAGGAATACTGAAACTCATTCATCAGTTCCGTTTCTTGTAAAAACAATTTTGAAGGTACCATCCTGTTGATCTTACTATTACTGTGCTCAAACATAAAATAGTGACAAAGGAAACATGCGATTGGAAAGACAGACCGGCTATTTCGAGGGCAAAACCTATATCAAATGTTTGGCTGCCATTAGGCTAAAAATCAACCACAATAGTAATAAAAGCCCTCCAAATCCTAGAAGCTGAGTGGATATGCTATCTCTCACGTCTCCTCCCACTCTGCTTTATGTTAATTGCAGGAACACATCAATATGAAAATGCATAGCTGTGTTCGCTAGAAGTTGCAGGTACCAGATATTATACAACTCTAAGATAAAAGCATATGAATTAACTTGATAATATTTGCTATAATCCGATAAAACCTACTCATGTATTAAAGCAAGAGATTGAAACTGACAGATCATTTCTCACCTTGTCATAAATAGCCCAGTTTATCTCATAAGAGAACAACTCATCTTTGGTCTTTGGAATCATGTCAATCAATTGCTTTGCATCTAAAAGCTTCTGATTATCAGGCGTCTTAACCTTATCAGGTCTAGGTTCCCGAACTCTGTCATGATCAAGGTTTCTGCTGTCATCCCTGGTTCGGTTAGTCTCCTCGTCATGCCTGTCCCGATCCCTCTGGCTGGATCTGTCATGAGTTCTTCTGTGTCTCTCCTTCTCTACATCAGGCCTTTCTTCTTTAGGGTTGACATTTGAAATTCGCTTAGCAAATTCTGCAGCCGTAGTCAGCGATGCTTCAGAGATGGAAGGTTGGACCATATGTTGCTCGTCAGCTGAGTAGTCAATTGGAACCAATGGCCTCATTCTCTTTTCTTTTTGAGTATCCTCATCCTCATCCGCATTGAAGAAAGAAGGGACAGCAGCTCTTTTCCCAGACCCTGAGAGACCAAATTCAAACCTTTTCGTAGGGGCATTGTTATTATGCCTCATATCTGAAGCTGCAGTAGCTGCCAACACGGATTCTTCATCAGTCCCATTTTGTGCAACTCCTTCACCTGTTATTTTTCAATATCAAATGCCAAATAAAAAGATAGTGCAAAAGCCATAACAATAAATCTCAAGAAGAATAAACTAAAATAGTTACCCTGGCTTAAATTATCTTGAGCTGTCTCGATATTCTTATCTTGTCTATCAAGATTGTTTTCCTCATATGAAACAGCATTTTCGCGTCCATTGGCTAGATGACCAGAAAGGATTTTCAATGCCTCCTCCTGCTCTTTTTTCTGATGTTCCTCGTCTGCTCTTCTCTTAGCCTCAGCAATCTCTTCTTCCTCTTTAGACCTGTCGGCCAAGTCATCTTCCTTCTCCCTCTGCCGTCTTTTCCTCTCCTCGTCACTAGTCCTGTGTTTTCTTTTTCTATAACCATCTTCACATTCACGTTCTTGTTCCACTATATCCCATTTGCGTTCCTGAGCCCTTTCTTTCTCCCTTTCTCTCTCTCTTTTTCGCCAATGTTCCCTCTCCCTTTCTCTTGTTTCCCACTCTTTTTCACGGGACTTGTACCTACGGTCATCTTCGCGGGTCTTGTACTCTCTCTCCTTCTCTCGCTTGGCTCGTTCTTGTTCACGTTCTCTCTCATACCTTTCGAGTTCCCTTTCCTTTTCTCTCTTCAAATCCCTCTCCCGATCCCTGCTTCTCCTATCATGCCTACGATGGTCCGGTGAGCTAATCTCGGCCTTGTCATGCTCACTTGAAGTTTTACTTTCACTGACATCATCATTTTTTTCTTCTGCAGCATTTCCAAGATCATATTGAAACTGTCAGTAAAGCATTAAAGACTAAAGCACCAAAATCTTTTGATGACATCTAGGAAATAAAAGAAAAATATCTGAAAGAAATAAAGGAAAGACAGGCTTCTTATTGGTCCAATAAACTAACCATTTTTTACTGTATCTCTACCTGGTTCCCCATCTTTGAGGTTTTCCGTAAATGAGTTATCTGAACCATCTTTAGGTGCTTGTGGAGGTGGAGGTGGAGGTGGTAATGGTTTATTCTTCAGCCTTTCCTCTATCATATCCTTGAGCTTCTCCAAGGCCTCTTTGTCAGCTTGCCTATCTTTGTCAGTGACCAGACCAAAGTTAGCAGCATCCAGATTTTCTTTGTTCCCTTTATCACCACTATCTTGCTTTGATTCTTCTGTACTAGACTCTGGAGGTTCTGTAGGCGTCTTTGCATTTTCATTCGTGTCCCCACCTAATGCACTTTCTTCTTCTTTCTCAGCGCCTTCAGTTTCAGACTCTTTGGGCTTCTTTGAGCTTTCTGCTTTCTTTTCAACATATCGTTCAAGGAAATCGCGAGTTGCTTGATTGACATTTAACTGCAATGATACCAAGTCTAACCAAGTTTAATAGTTGAAATTTCACTATCCCTTAGTAAGTTGGGGATGTAACATGACTTGAAGGAGAACGCCTATAACATGACTTGGTTGAAATATGCATGCAGAAAGAACAAAATGTTCATATTTCCAAACACTGGGGGAAGATACTGTAAACATTTAGTAGACAGATGAGCTGCACAGGCACACACTATGAGATGGAAAGATATCATAATTAAGTTTATCACTTGTGAGATTTTCATGCTGCACAATAAGAGTCCTAAAATGTGCAGACATAAATGAGAAAACTTTATTTATTTTGGACAGTTGGGGGCGTGTGTTTTCTATATAAAAAATGAAATTCGGTGTGTGGGTGGGGGTTGAGAGAGAAAGGAGGAAAAGACAGGATTATACCATTAGGTCCTGCCCATCGATGTTTAATTTGTTGAGCAATCTTAATGCACGGAGAACTCCCTCAGCAGACTCAAACTCACAAAACCCAAAACCTTTCAGTGATCCATTTGTCGGATCTTGAGCACGCTTCCAACTCCTAACAGGCCCGCAGAGCTTTGCAAACATTACACAGAAAGGTCAGTTAAATGTAGAGCTTTGGAGCACAAACAAGTGAGAAACACAAAGAACTAAGTTCCACCCTTCAAAAAGTAATTGGAGGAATTGCCGAAATGTTAAATTCACACCTGCAAAAGAGAAAGCATAAACTCATTTTCTGCAGTGGACGATATCTTGCCAACATAAACTGTTGTTTGTGGTTTCTCTGTTTGAGTAATGCTTGGGATGGCAGCTGGCCTGGCAACAGGAGGAATCATTGGAGGACGCATCATAGGGATTGGAGGGCGCATCAAGGGAGGAATAATGCCTACTGCACCTAGTGGGCGTGGAGGAAACACTGGTCGAGCCATTTGTGTGTATGGTGATGCATAACGAGGAATTCCTGCATAAATGGACAAAGGAGTCTAGGATATTGATTAGGCCAAGCTTACAAAGCAGAGACAAGTCTAACACTCAACACCTACGTCTCATTCACGAAAGAAAATATAAGGCTGAACAAATGTTATTACCAAACATTACAAGCATTATGAGATGGCACCATAGGCATGAGAACACTCACGAGCTGAACAGATAACCTGAAGGATCAAGATAATAACATCCATTTCATAAATCACTAACATGTGAATAGCGCTTACCTTATGCATCCACTTGCAAAGAAATCTGATCAAACTGTCCAAATTCCCAAGAATGATTTGCAAGGTTTGAATACATTAAGATGAGACTTCCAGCGTCTCATCATCAGTAATGCAATTGATAGCATGATAACATATTTTAAGACAATCTTTCCATATGTCAAACATTAACATCATCATGTACAGCAGAAAAATAGCCGGAAAGACAACACAAGCAGATAAAATGAAAAGATTGTGATACCTTGGTGTATAGGCTACTTGCATTCAGTTGTTAACAAGGTCTGCTGCCAGCATTTCAAGAATCAAGATCCCAACAAAGGGGTAGTACCCTTACTACTAAAAGTAAATCTACTGTAGTACACGCATATTCAGACATTACATAACATAGAAAATTATATGTCCATGGTGAGAGAACTCCACTTCTGGTACTTCACAGAAAATAGATGTGTTCGAAAGCAAATGACGTTGTAATGATAAATGAAAATATAAACAAAAACAAGCAGACGTGCTCATACCAAAAAAGCAGTTGGAGTACTCAGTAGTCTCTAATGAACTGCAATATGAAGCCTTCCCACCTTTCTCACCGAAACCATTCAAGAAACTGTAGGAGAAAACATCCCGTCATCGATACCCCTTATCCATTTTTAATACAATTCTACGGCAAACTCCTCTCATCCATATTATTCCCCTCTCAATATCAACACAATAAAGCAACAGACAGAAGTACGCTAGCCATTGTTACTCTAATTATATCTATAAAACTGTATACTGTTAAGTAATGCGAGGTTCAAATGGTAATCAGAGATATGTGCGCAGTAATTCTTCTAGAGCCTTTAACAAGCATACTTATGTATAACATTTTGTAGTGGTTCAGTCTCAAGAAAATAATTTCTAAATAATAAACTTTGTCAAAGCTATTATTAGGACCATCAGTACTGCAGCATCTAGTGCTGACGATCCACAAATCTGGAGTAACTATCCTAAGAGATTAATCACTAAGGCAAAGACTTCGCCTTTTGATATCACAACGTCTACTGCTACAAGTGTATAATACACTGCACAATCTATCATTTCAGCTATCAATATTGCAGCATCAATTGCTAAAAACGCAAGTGACAGTACATATTAGAAAGAAACAAAAACCCACCGGGATGAATCATGGCGCCCTGTGGAGCAGGTTGAGGTATAGCATGGTAACCGTTAGGCATAGGAGCGTACGGTCTCATCATCTGTCCAGGCATAGCATAAGGCGGCATAATTTGAGGCGCCGAACCCATCTGGACAGCTCCAGCACCAGCTGTAGGTGCTGGAATCATCGCCGGCGGCACAGAATTCACTCCGGGAGGCTGAACAGAAGGATTTGGAAAATTCAATGTTTGCTGCTGCAAGTTAGGGTTAGGAAGAGGCGAGAACATAGGAGCTACACCAACACCAGGTAGTGGTGCTGGAGGCGTTGCCGGACGAAACGACGGAGGTACGGCGGAGTAAGGCTGGATCGACGGCGGAGGTGGTGGCAGAGGTGAAGATAACGACGGTGCCGGAGATGGATCTGATTGGGAGGTTTTGCTATCGGATTCCATCGGTGGTTGTGAATTGGCGACGGCGGAATTTTCCGGCGAAGGAGCTGAATCCGCCATGGATGTGGAAATTGGGTAGCCAAAGATTGCGGGTTTGGGAGTGAGCCCTAGAATTACTGGAAGAAAGTGGTTGTTTTTACGAATATATTTTTTATATACATTTTTTAATTTTCGATTAAAATATCTCTTGTTCTCTTTCGTAATCCTAAAGCTAAAAACGGGTTTATGGTTGATTTGGATAGATTTTTATTTAAATTAAATTTTAAATTATAAAAGTTAAATTAAATTTAATTCATATTTATCTTCTTTGTTAGTTTGACTTGCTTTAGTGGTAAATCATCGTCTCTCAAATTCTCTGGTTGATTTTACTATAGAGATTTACGATAGTTAATAATTTCCTCCCAAACACATATTATTCATCATATTGTGCTTTTCAAAAAACAATTCTTCTCTTCGGTCTTGTGGTTCCAGTCTTCCAGAGGATCCAATTATAAGAGAATCGGAAACGTAGGATTTTTCTCTCTTCCATCCGACTTTTTGGTCTTAAGAACACTTAATTTAAGAATGGGTCATTGCCCTCAAGAACACTTATTTTAAGAATGGGTCATTGCCCTTCTCCGATCTTGACAACTAATGCGTTTCACTTATTGAACATGATTCTATGATTGTTCCGTAAGAAAAAAGTTAGTTGGATCATTTTTTAACCAAATTGCGAATTGTATTCAATTTGCGTAATGTTTTTTTCGTAACCCATTTAAAAGTCAACCTAGTCATAAGATTATTTAAATAAATTGTAAATTATTGTAATCAAAGAAAAAGATTCTAATTGGCCGAGTAATAATTACTGTACGTCATTATTTTTAAGTTAAGGAAGTACTCCTATTTAATTTTTCATTTTATATTGATATATATATATATATATATATATATATAGTTATTATTACAAGGTTAGTAAACTTGTATTTTACGTTTTTAAAAAAAAATTAAGTTAGCATAATTTAAAATAGCCTCTTTTTAAATATAGTTCTTTAACAAGTAAAGTAATATTTGTTTGAAAGATAAATTTCATTAATGTTTGTTTAGCTTTAAAATTAAACACTTTGATCTTTATATTTTAAAGTCATGATTTGTTTTGAGAATTCTAGTGAAACAAAATTTTAACATTATCTATTAAAATTCGTATGTATAATGCGTTGCCAATATTAAAATAAAAAATTAGAATAATTTATAATCTAGTTTTCTTTATATTTAAAAAAAATGTGATAATTTTATTTTATCATATTAACATATTTAAAAATCACAAATCCTACCCCTTCATAGCATTGTAGTGATATATTTTTATTGTTGTATATTGATATTTTATAAAGAATTAGTTTATAAATATTAAAAATAACTATTAGTAAAATAATTTTTTAACATCATACCAATAATGTAAAACAAATAAGAATTTTGTATTAAAATTTTACGCAATTCTTAATATTCTATCACATGATTCACATCTCTAATTACTTCAAACAAAAAAATGTTAACTAACGTTTTTATTGATCATTAACAAATATATTATAAATCCATAGATAAATTATCAAAATTAGCTATCCAAGTATGTTCTAAAAATATGAAAAAATTAACAATATGTTTATTATATTATATTAAATATAAAAAAAAAATCTATATTTATATAATTGAGAGGAAAGAGAGGGGGGGCTCTTAAATCAAGTAGCGATTTGACAAGAAGTCACATGTATGTATTCAGAAGAAATTTTAAGTTAAGGGTATTTTAAAATATAAATTTAAAATTATTTTGCAATTTAAGATAGACATAGAAATAAAAGGTATAAATAAGAAAACACTTATAATATTCAGAAGAATCTTATAAAGTATTAAATTCATTATTTAAAAGAAGAGTAAATTTCAAAATTGCATGGACTTGCTTATCTAATAGATTATTAGTAAATTCATATTCTTTGCTAATGAGATTTTCTAATTTTTTTCTATAAATAGAGAGAAGCATGGAATTCTTATTTTGTTTTCTTATTTAAAGGAGAAGAATAGTTTCATCAATAGTATCAATTATATTAGGAAGTGATTTTCTTGTGTTGGAAAATGACAAATCTTGATATTTTTATATAATAATAATAATAATAATATATATATATATATTTATATTGTTTAATTTGTGAACATCTATTTATTTTGTACTATATTTTTATTATTTAATAAAAAATCTCCGAACCAACATTCGATTTTTGTAAAAAGTACTACATATTATCATATTACCAATTTTGCAATCGAGAGAAGCGAAAGAAGTAATATCATTAATTGGGGAATTGATAGATTGTTAATTTTCTTTCGTGGTATTTATCTCTTTTATGTGATAATTGATTGTACATTAATTTATATTGAGAGAGGTGAATAGTGTAATAATAAATTATAACATGTAAGACAATTGAAATGGACTTAGAGCACGTTTGGATGGGATTTTAAGTTGGTCAAACTAACTTTTAAATCAGTTTTTGACTTATTAGAGAGTTTGGCAATTATGAGAATAACTTAAAATAAGTCAAAAGTAACTTAAAATAGGTTAAAAGTTAAAAGAAAGGTGCTCCTTACTTATTTTTTTTAACTTATAAATCATTCTACTTTGACCAAGTATATTACTTTTTTACCCTTAATTCTTTTATAATGTTAACAACTTTAAGGGTATTTCAGATATTTTGATAAAAAAAAGTGACTTTTAACATTTTTTTGCCAAACACATCAATAAACACATAACTATTTATTTTTAAAATGACTTTAAAGTAACTTTTTAAAAGTTACTTATTTTAAGCCAATCCAAACGGACTCTTAATGCCTCTTTGGATTGACTTATTTTAGGTGTTATTAAGCAAAAATAGCTTTTAAGCAATTTTGAAGTGTTTGGATAAAGTTAAAAAGTGCTTATAAGAACTTATTTTATAGCCAAAATAACAAAAATAAGTCAGAGTCAATCCAAACAGGTATTACTTCAACGAATGTGTATTAATTTAAGTACACATTTTTAGATTTTTAACATTATTATATTGACAATAAAACTATATAAGTCAAACAAAGAATGGAGGGAGGGTTGTTCAGAGGGTAAGCACCCCTCACCTCCATCCCTATCATTGTGGGTTCAAGTCACCACCGGAGCAAAAAGAGTGAAAGCTCATAGGGAAGGGTAAAATAAACTATTTAAAATATATATATATTCGAGAGGAATGAATTTAATTGTTCAATTTCAGTAATAATATATAAATATAATCGTGAGAATATTTATACATTTGTGAGAAATAAAAATTGAAGAACAAAAAACTTACCTTATAATAAAAAAAATATATCAAGTGAAGTCAGAATCTTAACACCTTTTAACATGTTATAAAAACAATAAAAAATATTTTCTCTATTTACGAATTTTAAATTGGTTAATTCACTACATAAACTCTTTATATTTTTCTCAAATGATAATTAAAACAAGAAATATTTGTAGAATAGATAACACAATCTATGAGAATTTGATATCTTTCTATATTATTATTTAATAGAGTTAGAGTTAAAATTTTGATAAACATCAGTAAGTCATCAAACGCATCCTCCTTATATATAAGAGTGAGTTCCAAGTAGGTCTCAGTCGTCCGAATATTTTGGTCATTCCCGTTTTTAATTACCCTAACAATATTCACCATTTGTCTGTCCTTTTGCTTTCCACGTGATTTCAAACATAAGACGTGGCTTCTTTCTCTTACCCCTGCTATTACTTTCAGTCCACATCTAGAAAACAACCAAGAATTTACTATTGAATTTTCTCAATTTATATTTTGAGGTGTTCCTAAATATGAGAAAGCCAAAAGAGGTTCTGAATTTTTCATCAACTAAAACCTGTTGAGAAAAGTAGATTAGGTATGGGGAGGTGAGTTCTTTAGGAGTAGTAAAAATTATTTGCAGTCAAAGTTATAGGAAAAGTTATTTTTGATTTGTAAGAAGAAAATCCGCAAGAAAAGAAAGCAATATAATCAAGAAGAATACTAAAGGAACATCTGAAAATGAGTAGAAAAAAAAATCCCTTCTATGTAGACACATTGGTTCTTTTGCATCATGTCGTGTTTTGAGTTGTTTGATTAATTTCGAGTATTCTTATTTATCTATTGACGCCAATTTTAAGGTGTTTTTTTAGTTTTTATCAAATTCTTCTTTCATTGAAAAGATCGAAAGTTCTTCCCTGTAATTTTTTCGAAAGTTAATTAAACTTCAAACTTTTCAAATTATAGAGTATAACTTTTTTTAATAAGCACATTTTGGTAGAATACATATCTTAATACTAAGTTATACCAGTAATTTCGACATAATTTAATATCCTCAAATTTTATTAACTTCTTGATGTACACTCGATAGAATTCACAGGGGTTGGCCAAGCTACTTCCTGACTTTAATTCTTCAAAGCAATAGTTGCTATACAGTTATCAAATTTACCTTTGAGGAATGCAATTTTAAAATCAACACAAATTAACCTATGACTTTCTGTTTGGCCAAAAGAAGATAAAAATTTACTCAGCATCATTTGTGAAGAAATTTAACGTATGAATTTGATAGCCGATTTATGTGCTTAAGCTATCCACAAATGTTATTATTCAGTTGACGGGACTATTTTTTAGCTGTCAAAGAATATTATTCGTTAGTAAATCAATAACCTACTTTGTTGTATGAATTTAGCCTTTCCCCTGTCAACTTTTTAGGAGAGGGTTAGCAAATGGCTTTATTGAACTGTAAATTATTTTTATACAGTTTCAGAACACGCTGAAGTTAGGAATAATTAGTTGCATTGGTTGAATATATTTGGAATGTGACTTGTCTTCCAATAAGAATTCCACTAGATTTCAAGGAAATTTGCGCGCATTTTTAGTACTCATTCCCTTAAACCTTTGTATATTTCTCATTTACACAGTATTTGAATATTTTTCGTACTTTTTATCAACTTATCTTCATTGTCTTAGTTGTAAACAGATTGCAGCCGGAACAAGTCTACACTATCACTTGCTTTGTTGCATTTGAACTTGTGATATATAACTATACAATATTTTGACAATTACCATGCTCATGGAACGATGACAGTTTGAATTTAACCTGCGATCTCTTTCTATTTATTTGCCATGTTGCTAAACTAATCATCTCTTATCATCTTCTTTCCTCTCTCTCTCTCTCTCTCTCTCTCTCTCTCTCTATATATATATATATATATATATTACAGAAGAAAAAAAACACATGACTATGGACTCAAATTTATTATCTAATGTTATGCCTTGTGCTTCTATAGTTTGTCAGCCAGCACATCATGTAATATGAGTTGGTGCTAGAAATACTACTTTAATCCCTTTGACTCAATTTTTGTTACCATTTGAGTTTCTTGTGTACTAGTGGAAATTTCTGTAACTATGCTATATTTGAACTTTAACATATACCTAATGATTTGTTGCACGTTACAATCAGTTTACAAAGATTAAAGCATGGTTAATCAAATTATAAAGATAATTAAACCTGTATGAGACATGAAATTATTATGTTCAAAAATAAATCTACCAAGACTAAATAACAGGCTAATAACATTATGAGTCATAAGCCCGTGCCTCGCACGGGCACGCCCCATCTAGTATTAAAGAAATGTCAGTAAGACAAGATCGAAAATAAAAGAATAACAATATGAACATTAAATAAAAGGAACACAAAAAGAAACTTACAACAAAACAATATAAAAAAGGATCAAGTAAAAAAAGGCAAAAAGAGAATACATGGATGTCAAGAAAAAATACACATAGAAGGAGAAAATTTTCAACAAGAACCAACAGAAGACGGAGAGTTCTAGATTTTTCATTTTTAATTTGGGATTATTGTTTTTTACTTTATTTGATTTTTGTTGTAATACTTTTATGATTAATAAATAACCAGTGGGTTGGGGATCCACTAATCTTGTTTTAAAAAAACATGGATCGTAATGAATGATTTTCGAAAAGAGTTAAAAGTTATTGTATTTATATATGTTTTTTGCAATTATTGTTTCTACTAGTTTTGATGCAAGTGCATTGCACGTAAATGTCAAATCATATAGTACACTATTTTTTAAAAATAGTGTCAATATTATTAAATCAAAAATTTAAGTGAACGCTTATAAATGGAATAATAAAGTATAAATTTCTTTGAATAATGAAAGTAAACTTTCTTATGATTACTAACTATGTGTTTACTTAAAGTTGTGAAATCAATACCCCAAAACATTTATATTTATTTATAATATAAGGATTATTTATATTAGGTAATGTGGCATGTAACATCCCGAAATACTAAAACCAATATTCGCATTTTGATATAATATTCCTTAATTACTTTGGTATGTTTTATTCTCATTTTAAGAACTTGAAATTTGGTGATATTTGAAATTTTCCCTACCATAACTTGTGACGGTAATTTAAGATATTGTATAGGGGTATATATGTAATATGATAGCTATAATTACATGTAATTTGATATAGGGAGGTGATATATATATATGTGTGTGTGTGTGTACATTTTGGCAGCCAACCTTTTTTGACTTTTTGGGCAGCCAACTTTAGTAAGGGATAAACATCCCTTTGTAATATATATTTGAACACCTCGTCCATAAAGTTCGTTTTCCTGAACTCTAAGAAACCTTGAGAACTTCTTCTTACCATAATATTCACAAAAGCTCAAGGAAACACTTGTTTCATTTGGCTGAAAGCTGAAGACACCCTTCCTTTTGGTTGTTTATACTCGTGTAAAAGTCGAGGACCTTGATACGTTGATTGTTCTACGATTTGAACTCTTGAAGTTGTGTTGGACGATGTCTATGCTAAAAGATTGAGGTTTGTGTATAAACTCATACTTGTACTCTTATTGCCTGCTAGTATATTTGAATGCTTATCTCGGTACCTTGGTCACTCCTTGTTCCTTTGTCTTGTCGTGCTGGTATTCTTGGAGACTTTCAAGACACTTGTGTAACTCGCCCACTTGTACGGATTGCTTGATCACTTGGCATTCTTGTTGGGACTTTGTCCTTTTTGTGGCTGTGACTTTGTCACTATTGGCATGCCTCTTGTTTCGGATCTTTTGCCATCTTGAATCTGGATTTTTGGTTCGTCTTAAGCATGGAAGTTCTCCATTTTAAGTACGAACTAGAAAGCCGTTTTTAATATGGTTCTTGGTCTTCTTGATTATTGGGCTTTGACCCTTCTTGATACAGGGCTTCAGTCCTTCTTGATACTTGTTTATGCTGGTTGTGACGGCGTGATGTATATATTGGGCGAGCCTTGTTATTTGACCTCTTATGATATGGTATTATGAGCATTCTTGACACTTAGATCTTTAAATATCGAACGTGATACTCTTGATGTATTGGTTACTGGATTTATTTGTTATGTTTTGATTGTGCTGCTCATGACTTGAGGAAGGTAACTTGGAAAATCTGATGGCTCCACACCTATAGTTTTACACCACTAAGCTTTATGCTTAGCGATAGTTGTTTCTATCGTAGGGAATGCCCGAGGAGACACTTGACGCTGGCCATTGGAGATGGAGTTTTGAGAGCTTTAAGGAAGATCACACTTGCATATAGGCATCTATATTTTGTAGAAATATTGGGACTTGTATGTGATTCATGAGTTGTAAATTTATATGTAATTTTGAAGGCTTGTTTTATCATGACACCATTGGTTGTAACCTAAGTTTTGCAAAATGTTTTGTCGTTTTGGGGTGTGTAAACCCCAGTCTTGTAATCTACTAAATTTTTTGGTTGTTTGAGTGTTTGTATGAAGCATGAAACAATAAATTTTAGTATTTGGAAGCTTGTAAAAGTTGGTAATGTGAATTGTAGGAGTAAGGATGATAAATAAATGAAAGTCTCTTAAGGTATTTAATTAGTTTATTTGGTAGGTTCCTCCGTTGGATATTGATACTTTTACCTTTTTAAAATTTTAGGTTAAACTAATTTCTAGATGACAAGCCCTCACATCCTTAACTATTTTTTTAGCCTAATCGCTCTGTTAGATTATAGTTAATATGTTTTATGTTAATGTCTTTTAAATGTCATATGTAGTATATTAACTTTCTTTGGAATAAGTAGCATCCTCTCGAGAGGGTCGATACATGGCACCTCTCTATGGCCTCTAATAATATTTATCTTTTTTTCCCCTTTTAATTTTTTTCTCCTTTTAAAATCAATTGTGATGTGTAAAAATAAAAAAATCACTCTTAAAATTTCTTAGTTACCCCTCTTAAATATACAGTCTCCTCCATTCCCTATAATTCATTGTTTAGTTATTGTTGTATCATTGAAGATCATGCTTTTAATATAATATAAATATAAATATAAAAGATACACTAAATTGAGTGTTTTAAGTTGGGGTATTATAGTAATTTAATATTCATGTTAGGAGTGTGTTTTGATTCTATTGAAATTCGAACTCACTCAACAACTATAAATCACACTTGAGTTTTCTTTTTAAGAAAAGAAAAATAAAAAATTGAGAAAAGTCACAACTCTTTAGAAAAATCATAATCTTTCACAAAGATCACAATTCATCAAAAAAAAAGTCACAATTCTTTAAAAAGTCACAACCTTTCAATGTAAAAAGGTGCCCAATTCATTGAAAAAGTCACATATCTTTGGAATAGTCGCAATCTTTCAGAAAAGTCAGAACCCTTCAGTGTGAAAAGGTGTTCGAAAAAAGTCAGAACTCTTTGAAAAAGTTACCATCATTCGAAAAAGTCACAATCCTTTAAAAAAAGTCACAATCTTCAATGTGAAAATGTGTTTGTTTTTAATAATATATATATATATATACACACACACACACACACACTAAATTGAGTGTTTTAAGAATAAGAAGAAAAAAACTTAAAAAATTCGTTGTTTAAAAATATAAGAAAGCCTCTCTATTTATATAACCAACAAAAGGTAGTATATCTATATACTGTCATGGTATCATTGATGTGTACTTCAATCATTTAGCGACACATCCATGATATTGTCATATATTGACATGGTATCATTGAGGATTGTTTCATATAATCAGCAACACTCATCGTATCAGGTATAATATCATCACAATATGTAAATATAAATGTTGTGGTAGCACTAATGTTTCCTTTTTTCATTCATTCGTTTACAATACTACTCATTCACTAATGATACCATAACAATATATACATATACTCATATGGTATTATTAAGGTTTCCTACATTCATTCATGTACAATCAACTCATTCTTCAATGATATTAACACATTATATATATAATAACATGGTATTATTGACTAAAGGGCAGTCCTTCAAGGGATGAATTCCTAATTTCTCAATAATACTATCACAAATATTAGATACTGACATGGTAGCATTAATGACTATTTAATATATTAATAACACACCTTAGATCATGTATGATACCATCACAATACATGAATATATTGTTGTGGTGGCACTAATGTTTCCTTCATTCATTCACTTACAAAACTACTTATTACTTAATGATACCATAAGAACACATTCATATACTGAGGTGTCATTAAGATTTTCTACAACTATTCATGAACAACCAACTCATTTCTCGATGATATCATCGCAACATATCATATATTAACATGGGATCATTAAGGACTATTTCATTTATTCATATATTGCTATGGTTTCATTGAGGTTACCTACAACCATTCATGTACAACAACTCATTTCTCAATGATACCATCACAACATATCATATACTGATATAGTATCATTAAGAGGATTGTTTTTATATATTCACATACTGCTATGGTATCATCAAGTTTTCCTACAACTATTCATGTACAACCAATCCATCTCAACGATACCATCACAACATATCATATACTGAAATGGTATCATTAAGGACTATTTTCATATATTTATATACTGTTATGGTATCATCAAAATTTCCTATAACCGTTCATGTACAACCAATTCATTTCTCAATGATACCTTCACAACATATCATATAATGATATGGTATCATTAAGGACGGAAGCAGATGAATCAAATACCGAATATTGTGGGAAGAAAAGTACATTGGTGAAGATCACATAATTCTGTATTTATGTTTAAAAAAATCACACTAAATCTCAAATGTAGTTTATGCAGAATCAAAATCACACAATTTATGCATTTTTAAAATTTGTTTATTATTGTAGTCTAGTTATTTTTTTTATTAATCTGAAAGTAATTAGTTGATATTTTAATTTTTATATTTTCTTAAAAAGACAAAAATATAAAAATGATAAACTTACAAAAAAAAGAAAAAGGGAAGAGGACAAAAAAAGAAAATAAAGAAGAAGAAACACAAACAATAAAAATATTACCAAATGGTATCTCTAATAAAAAAATAAATGACAAAAGAATAAAAGAGAATATAAAACAAAAGACTGGGCCGAAGCGAATTGAATCTAAATTTAAAAGTGTCGAGACGAAATTGGGCCTAAATTTAAAGGCAGATATAAGGAAATTAGGCCTAAACTAAATGGGAAACATGAACTGTAATTTATTTTGAAAGAATAAGTATTTGCTGAATTATTTTATGTATTTGGACCCATTTACGCAATTTTCCTTAAATACATATCACATGTTTGTCAATGTAATTTCAACCCAGCCCATTTTAATCCGTCCAAATATGTAACAAAACAGCCCATTTGTCACCTTTAGCTTCACATTTGTTCATCAATAGATTCCCCAATGCAGTGTTTTGTGGTAGGTTACGGTCTAGTGTTCTTGGTTTAGCAGCAGCATCGATGTTATCGTCATCATCAGCTCTCTTTTGCTTTCAGAATCGAAGCTTTTCCTTTCCGTCTTGCCCTTTTTCGGATTGGAATTTTCGTTTTTGATCTCTCCATTTCTATGATGTTACTGTAGTTGAATGAAATTCTAAATGGCACGCTTAATTATTGATTGGAGTACGCTAATAGACGACAAGCCTCCGGCCGAGTTGGTGGTCGCTACCAAAGCAACTCCGATGATTACCATAGACGAGGAAGAGCAAAATGATGAGTTTGCAAACCTTACGAAGGATGAACTAACTGAAAAAATTTACAGGTTCAAAAGGTTGTTGAGCACCAAAGGACCTATATTAGTCGACGGGGGCGAGAAACTGAAAACAACTATAAAAAAGTACGAGGATGAATTTGAGAGGAGAAAATTGCTTCGCTCCGATAAGGTGTGGCTCTTAATTAAAATTCGAGCAAATGGATGTAGAGGATTCATATTATCGAGTTCAACTAGTTTGACTGAGGGATATTTATTGTTATGTAGTTATTATTGTAGTAGTATTGTTGCTTGAACATCTGCTGGATTTTGTATATGTTTGAAGAATTTAGCAAAATTTTGAAACCCTATAAGAGTGTGCTACTGAATGCGAAGTGAATTTTGGAATTTATTAACATTCTCTAAAAAAGGTAATGTAAATGATCTCGCAGGTACTGAAATCATTAAAAGAACCCTCAATTATTTGAAGGGCATTGTAAGAAGTATTTGAAATATAGGAAAGAAATACCATTGAAATATGGACTAATATCTAAATCAACTTTTGCTTGAGAACTAGTACAAAAATGTTTTGGTAAATATATTTGTTGGTTTTTACTTGGAATTCGATTCATGTATTGACTGCACCTTGTGGAATTTTGAGGAAGGTAATGAATATCTATTAACTTAAGTAATAGCCTATTTGGCGAAGCTTCTAGGAGCATAAGGGTGTATATTTTCTTAAAAAGGTGCGTAATTTAAAGAGGGGTTAATTCCTCAAATGGTCACTCTAGTTAAGGAAATTGTCTGCCAAAATTACTTTTCTTTAGATTAGGACAATAAAATCACTCAACAAATCCTTTGTTCCTCAAATATAATCGCTACCTGTGTAGCCATTTAGGCACCGTAAATGTTACTAGCATCCCATATTTTGTTAAAGGTTTTCTTTATTTGGTTTGTTTGATCAAGACCCATTTAATTAAAAGAAATTTCCAGCAATAAGCTATTTAACCTAGTTGTGGGCTATGTTGAACCACATTTTCATAGCAAATGTGGGGTTTATGTTACTCTGGTATGGGGTGATAAGTGAAAGCTGCTTATTGATATAAGTATGTCATAACTATATGACATCATTTTAGAATTGCACAATTAGTGTCATAATTTGAGAAAGGCTTTCAAGACACTAATGTAAATTCACACGAATTTAAGATACTTTTTTTCCCAATGATTTTTGTGGTTTTGATGCATAATCATAATGATGCTATCAACCATGATAATTGTAGATAATACTTGGTAAATAAATGCTTAACCGTAGAAGTGGCGTAAATCCATATTTGGAAAATGTGTTTCCTTGAACAAGCATATGTCCTTCCCTCTTTGATTGGTTTATGTAATTGAGCATTATTGCTTACACTATTTTTGACAGGGAACAGATGGATGTGCCTTATTGGGGAGGCATCACTCTGGTTCTATTGGTAAGTCTTTTTTTTTTGTGTGTGGAGGGGTGGGGGTGGGGGTGACTATGTTAAGCTTTTCATTTATCCAAAAAAAAAGGAAAACATTAAACTTTTCTGTTGTCACAAGTTCTTCTATCAACTAAGGGATGTTCATTACTTTGGCAAACATAAATATGCAAAAGAGTTTCTAGCACCCCAAGTGTACCCACTGTTCACCTTGGAGATCTTTAGTGCTGATTTTAGGTACTTTTATGTGTTCTTCATGCAAGCAGGCATGAGTATGACTCTTGGTTTATGTACGACGTATGCGTGCAGCTACATGGGAGTTAGATGAGCAAAAGATTTGAGTTGCTTTACAAAATATTGTTTGAATGGAAACTAATGGTGGAGGAAATTTTGTAGGTGCAGCTAATGGCCTCGGGCAACGATCTGCACAATCAGCACCCCGCTTGCAATCTGCTTTTGCTGTGTGCTTTTCGAACAAGCTGGAAGAAAAAGTATATTTTTACTTTAAAAATAATTTTTTGATGAAAATAGTTAATGTTGTTTTGCACTTAGTGCAATCCAAACAAAAAACCCATATATATATATATATATATATATCTACTGTTGCTTTTACTTGTTGATTAGCAGGCTAACTCTAAGACACCCAATGGTTTCCAAAATGAATTACATGCTCTGAATACTTGTGGCCGCAAAAGGATATTAACCAAAAATTTTTCTCCAAGAAGAAGATGTAAGACAGCATTGTCTTCACGAGAAGCACCTTTTAAGTCCCCTCTAAACATAGATGAACGAGAATTTTATGCTGATGGAAAGACAAGAGGCATTTCTACTTCTTCTCCTCGTTATTCTGAAGAAAGTTTCTCTAGCCGTTTCACGAAAGAGTATGTGAATTTTTTCGTCTCCCTTGTTATTTTACTCAACTTCCCAGAATATTTTATTCTATGTTACTTATTGTTGTTGTTTTCTTGATACTGCTGGAGTATTTAGCCATTGCTGTTATTTTCTTGATTACTGTTGTAGTTAAAAAGTTAACTATAATTGGTCTGCATTTTACGATAAAAAAGGATATTTCTAAGATGGAATTTTTTAGATACACACTGAACAACCAAGGCTTCTTTTATGATGATGTGCATTAGTCTATTTAAAATCTATGGTCAAGGAATAAGGGAAGCAACAAAATATCATTCAATTAACCTTGTCTCGTTGATCTTCCCAACCATTTCTGTGCTTATATTCTTTAATCAATCAATCTTTCTGCACAATGCTCCTTCTAGTTCCAAGATTGACTTTTGGAACATGCTCGTACTTCAAAGATATCATCGGGAACTAGAGATGAAATGTCAAAGGGCCAAAATTTTGAGAGGTTGGTTTGTTTTGTTTGTTTTCATGTCCAAGACAAAGGTGGATTATATATTATAGGGAGTGTTGTAGTAATGTGATTGTGAATGACACCCAAGGGTGTGGCCTAGTGGTCAATGAAGTGGTTGAGAGCCCTGAGGTCTCAGGCGCGATTTCTAGCGAAGACAAAAAACACTAGGTGATTCTTCCCAGCTGTCCCAGCCTTGGTGGATAAAATTACCTGGTACCTGTTGTTGGTGGGAGGTGACAGGTATCACGTGGAATTAGTCGAGGTGCACAAAAGTTGGCCCAACAGTAGATTCATGGAAAAAAATAAAAAAAATGTGATTGTAAATGGGGTAACAGTTAGGGGCATATGGAATGCTTTATGGATTAGGTACATAAATTGTTTCCTTTTCTTGATGAGAAATGGTAAATTTTATAAAAACAGCAGCTCTAAGAATGCTGAAATATATGTACAAGTGAACAAAATCCCATTCTAATCTTTTAGGGATTCTAAGAGGCTAAATATTGATTCTTCTTCATTTACAAATTCTTCTTTACACCAAAAAAGGATATAAAAGTATACACTTGGACTTGATTTGCTGGATAGCATGCTTTATCTTCAAACATATGGCATTTCTTTCTACCTTTCCCAAAAAAACATATGGCATCCCTTTCCTTCTATACGGTCACCAAATATATGCAAGTATGGTATTCCACAATAACTTTTGTTTTCTATTTCTTTTCCTTAGGAAGCAACATTGTAACAAATTAACAATTGGGTTGTGGTTTTAGGGTACACCCATCTAAGAGCCTCACCTTGTTCAGGAAGATTTGCCAAAGTTGGCCAGTCACATCAGAATGAACATAAAGTTCAATTTCCCTTTCAGATCCCATATCTGTAGCTGTGACTAAAAAATTAGAGGATAAGGTAATGAAAATATCTGGAGCGTTTGATTGGGGAAAATGTATATAATCACTTCCCCAAAATTGAACTAAAATCTGGATCGGAAGGAGGATCTATCACGACATCATTATATTCCTTTTAACCATCTTCTATGGGATAATGTGCAGTTCTGTTGATGACATTTTCAAGATCCAGTTGTTTCTTCTTCTTCTTCTCCTTGTTTCCTTTTTCTCCCTCAAACTAAACTTTTCCTGCAAAACAACGCTGAAAATCCTTTTATTACTTGATCTAAAATAGCACTTATTTACCCAATATACCTTTGTGACTTTGTTTGGGTAAAAAGTAGGAAGATTGCATCATTATATGTTCAACCCAATGTAAATCCATCTACATGCAAATGAGCCATGAATTTGAGTTGTACTGTCCATTCATTTGCTTGAGCTGCCTCCCTTTAGTCTAACTTACATCCTGTTGCTGGATATTTGTTATGAAATTAAGGAATGAAAGAAATATGTGTTTGGTTATGGATTTCTCTATTTTGTCAGGTCGAGACCTTCTCAAGCCCATTCTGCATGTACTTTGAGGCATGCAAATGTAAGGTTTCTCTCATATCTCCCTCCTTCCTTTCGCTTTCTTACATGCATTTTCATTGAATAGAAAATTTGTGTGCTTTTTTGTTCCTATGTTTGGATTAGGGTTTAAAGTCATTGCTAGGTTTGACCAACTGTTTGAGTCAAGTGTGTACTGATGACAGTGGCTACTTTTTCTATGTCAGAAGAAACAACCATTATCACTGCCTCTTTTATTTTCTCTTTTTGTCAGTGGGGATGGATAGTAGCATTGAGTACACGTGGATTGATTAGCTTTTTAGAACTTCTTCCACTTATCTCCTACTTGGTTCTATTTTCAGTATTCATTGAAGATATTCTAGGATATTCCAGCTGGGCTTTATGAATTGTTGTAGCTTTCCCCCTTATTATGTATAATTTCTATCCTAGTTATGGATCACACTTTTAGAGGTTAAAAGTGTACCAGTCTTGTATTTTATCCTTATCTTAGGTCTGATTATGAGATTCTCTATTTCCCTAGGATGAGGCTGTTGTTCTAGTGGATGAGGAGGAACCTGATGTTGTCGAACCAAGACAGCAAGCACATCATGTGGTTGAGAGGTACTCAACTGATGTATATATCTTTTCATCTGAAACATAAGCACCTAATTTTAGTTCTGGTAGCAATTATTGACTGCTCTTGTACCTCTTTCAGCGCAAAGGCAACCAAGATATACTATCCTTCAAGGTTTGTCCTGAATGAGAACATTTTTTATCAACATTACTTATTACCTATGGGAACCAAGCACCGTCTTTCTTTGTTATTGATTATGCTTTCTGTTTCATCTTTTACATTAATTAGGGATGATCCTGAAGCAGTCGAAATCTATTATTCAGATATGGAATCTCTTGCTCCTGAAGCATATCTGTCGTCTACTATAATGAATTTCTACATTCGGTAAGTGAAAGATATTCTGGTCCAGAAGTTACTGAATTGATTAGAAATTATATTTCTAGTGTTGAAGTAAGCACATCTAGCTGTCAGTCACAAAATACAAAAAAAACTATTTTTAAGAAGGTGTTTATTAAATTGCTTCTTCAGTCTCGGCTATATCTGCACATTTATAAAATACGAACCTTAGCTGGTTGCATAGTTTGTTATGTGTCAGATTCTTATGTGTAGACTTTACTTCTGATATAATGTATGTTATATCACATCTGTATTTCCTTGTCCTTCCTAGATAATTGGATCCGCTGCGTTTGCCACTCATGCCTGTGAACTTGTTCAACAAACTAAGGAGTTGTTTGGTTGACCACATAAGAAAAAAAATAGTCCTGACTCCTGTCATAAAGTTTGCGATTCTGCATTTATTTTATCCCTGCATAACTAATTCAATGTTTTGTTTCCTGTATGGAAACTCTGCATAACCAATGTAGTCCTTGGTTTATTAATCTATCCAGTGATAATACTGGCACAACTTATGCGGCAATCTATTTACTAATTCATACGGGGTAAAACGTGAAAGAAGAATACAGATATTGGCAATGCAACCCTTAGTCAGAAAGCAATCCCTGTGTAATGATTCCTAATATTATATAACCATATAACAATTCTTTCATTATTACTGCTCAACAATTCCTTATATTCTTTTTTACTGCTGCATTATAATCCATGCATAACTAGTCCTTGAATGAAACAGTCCCTAAGAGTACCTACTAAACAATAATAGGTGACAAGCTTACCTTGTACCGTCTGCTTTTAGATTGTGTCCTCTGTCTGGCTTTATTGAATTAAACTTTCTTTATGGCATTAAACTGTTTAGAACTTTTTTAAATACATGGAACTGGATCAGATCTATTGTTATCATTGTTTCAGTTTTCAATCTATAACATCATTTTAATATCACATAAGTGGCTAAATTTAAAAATATGTTCTCTTGGAACTTTTTAATCCTCAGTCCTATTCAAGTATGCAACATTTTGAAAATTTGATCAATGTCGATTTTCTGTGGACAGAGAATGTAATTGTTTTTCATTCTAGTGATTAAACACTATTAATTGCACATGAATAAAAAAATGAATTCTTCCTACTAGTGATGTATTGGTGGCTTCACATTGACTACTTATGTTTCTTCAGTTGGTTGGAGTCGTGAAATATTCACTCAAAGATAATATTCGGATCAATGACGTTTCAATGGCCATGTCAGCTTGATACTTGTCAAAAAAAAGTTGATCATGGTAGCTTGATATCTTCGGATTGTGAAAATTGAACCTTTTTGCCTATGTGATATACTCTTAGAGTTTGTGTAAGGTGATGGCTCTGTTTTAGTAACCTAAGTTAGACATTGGTGCTTTTCCCAAGTCATCCTAGTAGACAATAGAGATAGCTTGACAATCACTTTTTCAATCTGGTAAAACCTAATTGCCTTCTCTTCTTGCATAGGCACCTCCAGCAGACAAAATCTCCTGCAGATGGAGAAAGGTGTGAGTATCACTTTTTTAATACATATTTTTACAGCAAGCTCAAAGAGGCTGTTTTCAGCAAGGTATTCATCCTTATCTGCAAATTATTTACTGTGAACTTAACTAGCTGGTTTGTGAATCTTGGTAGAACCTATAGAAATAGAAGAAACTGAAAGAACTTAGTCTCAACAATGGTTTTTAATTGTGGGACAAATATGGAGTTGTATTTTTCTTTTGCTTTATTTGTAGAACTAGTTTTAGTGTATGTGCGTTGCACACGAATTCTGCATTTATTATCAAGAAAGTGTATATAATTAATGAATTACATGTAAATAGCAATTGATGTCGAGGTAGACGCAGCATTCATCTAATGAAAAAATTAATATTATATGACTCAAAAATTGAATTCAAAGTAGTGGAGTATTTATTGAACCTGCAAAGACGAAGACTTTCAATGAGTTAGTTATATAGTATTTGTAATTATAGATATTTTAGACTTTCGGTGAGTTAGTTACATAGTATTTGTAATTATAGATATTTTATTGCATACGATAATGAAATATTTTGTTGTTGTAGTTGACCTAATATGTAAGTTAAATTCCAAGGATAAACGCATGCTTGAAAGCACTCTAGAATGCGATTGCGCGTGTACTTCTATTTTTTTGGTAACTAACCATGTATATTAATCACCAAGAACATTCTTTACAAAACCATAGGAAACTGAACACAGTTTGCTATCTCAAAGCAATAACAACAGGGAATAAACCTAGACAGTGCTATGTAAAAACATCAAAATGTGTAGCTAGTAAGCAGCTGATGTATCCCAAGAGGGGCTCTGATATTTGACACATATGCTACCTCCATCCCTGAATCTTTTCTCAAAATTTCTCAAGTTTCTCTCCATCCAAATAGCATATACCACTTCAGCAAAAAACAGCCTGAACACCACTGCCTTCTGAGTTCTCCCCTTAGCATAGCCAATGACCCAATTCTGATATTGTTCCCCAATTGTCACAGTGGAAAGTTCCTCTTTGTATCCAACTAGGACTTTATTCCAGATATGTTTGGTAAAGGGGCTTTCCACAAACAAGTGCTCTTTAGTCTCATGACACTGTTCCCTCTATCATCCTCAATCATCAAATTGGTGCATCTACAGGTCTACATAAGATTTGACTATATCATCTTAAGGGACCTCTTATTTTTCATTAATGCATTTTATTTGCACTCTTTGTTGGATGTAACCATTTCTATTTTAGCTCATCCATCTTAACATCTATATTTCTGTCTTACATCTATCTAATATTAGGTAAATCTGAATAGTTTTTGGTTTTTTAATTTTCAACAGCAGAATGAGAAGGAAGCTTCATTTGTCAAATTAAGACGTTGGTGGAAGGGTGTGAATATATTTGAGAAAGCCTATATATTTCTTCCCATACATGAAAAGTAAGTTGTCTAGGTTGATTTTGCTACTTCCTTGATTCATGAGGATTCAGTATTGGTCCGTTGAGCTTTTATTACTTGGCCTAGTTTCGCAGTTTATCAATTTATAAAACTACATTATTTAGGTCACATACAATGTTTGTCGATGTGGATCATATGTTGGGACGTATTTAATTTTTTGCTATTTGCATTTCTCTAAGTTGGAAACAACCTTCTCTACCTGCATGAGGTAGGGGTAAGGTCTGGGTACACTCTACCTCTCTAGAGTCTAGACCCTAACTGGATTACATTCATACTGGTATGTTGTTGTTGCATCTCTAAGTAACTAAGAAGATCAGAGTATTTAATAGCCCAGTGGTTTGTTCAGATTCATCTTATGCTCTTTTCTCCTCCCCCCCTCTCTCGACCATTTGACTCGTCTACGATAGTTATTTTTTCTTTTACACTTAAGTTTCCTGGAGCTTTCTGTTCATGCCCTTATGTTGGTTCTTTTTCTCCTCTGTAGTCTTCACTGGAGCTTGGTAATAATTTGCATACCAGATAAAGAAGGCCAACTGGGGCCAATCATTCTTCACTTGGATTCATTGGGGATCCACAGCAGCAGTTCTATTTTTGGTACTATAAAAAAGTAAGATTAACTCTCTCATTGGCTGTTAAATAATGGTCATGTATTTACATGAGTTAGTTCTTGTGAGGTTCTAGTCTTAGCTTAATTATTACTATTGTATTGTTAGGAACCGCAACTATTGGGGCGTGTGTATGGCAAATTTTAAAGAAAACTCAAGAAAAAATCATATCTACTGGTTTTTTGAAATTCAAGACCAAACTTACCCATCTGTAATGAAAACCATTGTTTTGGTTTGAATAACTTCTGGCAGTTGGTGTGTGCCCTGAGTTCTCCACGTTTTGTACACCACATATATATGGGGAGGTTTCCAACATTAATAAATTATTACTTAAGGGTATGTTTGGTATGGATGAAAATGTTTTCCGATTTTCTCATGTTTGATGGTCGAAATATTTTGGAAAATATTTTCTCTAGGAAAATAAGCTTCTTAAAAATGAGGAAAATGACTTCCCTAATGGAAGTAGGGAAAACAAGTACCATAAGTAACTTCTAAGTTCATTGTCTCCTCCCCACCCGCATAACGTCCCAACCCTCCATCTCTTTGACCATTCCACCCCCGAACCCCCATTCCCCACCCCATCCCACCCTCATGATGTTTTGCTAGATTACGTATAAATACTCTTGGAATATTATTTTTTTACTTACCAAACACTAGAAAATAAGTAAGAAACTAACTTGTTTTCCAAGAAAATATTTTCTAGGAAAACATTTTCCGTGGAAAACATATTCACCCTTTATGAAAAAAATATCCTCAACTTCTTGTATAAAATGATCATTAGTATTAGTCTAATATGACCCATGAAATATCATTTCTGAAATGGAAAGCTTCTTCACTTGTGAGGTTCATTTTCATTCAAAGTTTTAATTTTGGACCAGATTTTTGATAGAAGAATGGAAATTCTTGAGACAAGGAGTAGTGGCAGTGTATCCTTTTGCAGACAAAATATGGGAAAATCTTCCACAAAGAATAGACAACAACATTATTCCGGTATTCCTCCATTTAAATTTCTTGTCTCTTAGTTTTAAGCATTCTTGTGAAATTTTTTATGCTTATATATGTAGTCTTAAACTTGTAAGGTAATGGATTGAATTGGCATCAATGTGGGATGTGAATATTCCCTAATTGAATTTTGTTTTCAGAAAATATGGGAAACTTTTCCACAAAGAATTGATGATAAGAGTATTCTAGTATTCACCCATTGAAAGATTCCTAGTCTCTTTCAATTTTTAAGCATTCTTGTGAAATGTTTCTTGCTTGTATAAATGCAGTCAATAACTTACAAGGTAATGAATTTGGTTTGGCATCATGTGGGATGTGAGATTTTGTTTTTTGGTTGGATTGTATTTTCTGATTCATGGCAGTATGGGTGTTCAGCTGCAGAGCTGGATATCTTCTCTAAGAAATCTCTATGTTTCATAAAATGGTTCGTTTGTTCTGTATTTTCCAGAGCTTCAGCAATGAGTATATTCTGACTCGAACTTTCCATATCGTTCCCACATTGCACTTAAAAAGCACCATGTTATCATTCTAGTTGGTAGATTAAACTTATTCAACAACACCTAGTGCATACACCATTTTAAAGCAGTAGTGTTTGGAAAAGAGTGGTTTCTACAAAATGTAAGTGGTTGTGTTTCATCGGAAAGATCTCTAGTTTTACGTGCTTAGCTTGTCTTAGGACTAGCTAAAGTTTCTTCTAGATTAGCTCAGATTAGTTTTTGTTTTCTATAACCATGGTGTTGGCCAGCTTGTGCACACCTTGATTAATTCCATGGGGTACCTGCTACCTCTCACAATCACAAGTACGGGGTAACTTTGTCTACCAAGGCTTGGATATATAGGAAAGAAATCACCTAGTGTTTGCCTCTAGGATTTGAACCTGAGACTTCATGGTTAGTTTTTATTTTTTTAATCTCTGTTTGTCTGTATTCCCCCTTCCCCCCCCTTTTCTTTTTGGTTGTCTAAAAGGTGGTCCTGAATCTCCATCTTCAGATACCGACTCCCTGATATCTTCTGAACACATACAAGGTCTAAGGGAGGAGAGTATGAAATATTGGTTCAGTTCATCAAATTCTACCTGAGAACTTCCTGCAGTAGAAATAAAGCAAACTTGTAAATACTTAATTATCATTCCTTCATGGTGACCTCCTTCTGTTGCACTTCTATTACAGGTCCCACAACAAGGAAATGATTATGACTGTGGACTCTTTGTGCTATTCTTTATGGAACGATTCATCGCTGAGATTCATGAAAGGCTTAAAAAGAAGGATCTGACAATGGTATTAATTTCTTTTCCTATATAGAATCTTCCATCTTTTCCGCTCTGATAATGCATCAAGTTCTTTGTTAGTGATGTATTGACCCATTTTCAGTTTGGAAGCAAGTGGTTTAAACCTGAAGAAGCATCTCGTATGAGGCGGATAATCCGTGGCATACTTGAGGAAAAATTCAAGAATCCAAGTGACAAATAGTGTTTGTCACCTTTTTTTGAAACAACATACCCAGGTAATCCCAAAGTGTTTCTTGATCACCTTCCATCTGTAAATAACTGCTGCTGCTGTTGACAAGCAATTCTTTAACCAGATCAGGCATCAATGGAGCAACTGCTTATTACCAACAGTCCTAAAGTTGGCCTCAATAGTAGATATGGTAGTTACTCACATACCCTAGAAATTTACATGAGATTCAAGAATCTCTCTATATACTCTAACCTAGGAAGCTTTCTCCCGAAATGTTGGAAGATCGGGAGATAACATCGTGGAGTACTTCCTTTGGTTGGAGCTACATCATACAGGACCCGAGATGCAGGAGAATTTCATATAGACCATTTTCTTTCAAAAGCAGAAGCTGGGCCAAGTACATTTGGCATGATAATAGGGGACTTAAGTGGTCTCTGCAGATCAAAATCTTTTGGTCTTTCCCTTCCATTAGTACTGCCTGGAGTTCAAACAACTCATACTGTTCATGTACATGTTTTCTTTACAATGAGATGAAAAAGATCATTGCTTTATGTGCTTCTTGATGCAACATAATCTTGTTTTAGTATATACTTGTGCAAAGCTATTACCCTATTTCTAAAAAAAAGAACAAAAAACCACCCATTGTAAACATTTTACTACAGGCTAAATTGAAAGCAACTAAATCCCTATATTCTGCATCTACAGTATCTCAAGTCTAGTCCTTGGTACGCCAGAGGGGACAAGCCAAAATATCTCATGAGATTATTTTATCCTTTATCCCACCTTTTATATGAGAAGGTAATTCCACCATTTTCGTACAGATGACGAATAAAATAATCTCGAGATTAGTTGATATCTCAATTCTCAAATGAGATAAAATTAATTTCAAATTTTATCCCTGGACTTTCTAGCTGACTGGACAAGCTTTATTATCCAAATCTTAAGTTGCTTGTATATCCCCTACTAACTTTTTAAAGGAGGATCAAGCAAATTCAGGTCTTTTTATATACATACATAACAATAAAAGGAAAAAAAAGGGTAAAAGGTTGATTTATTGTTTTACAGAAGCGGTTGCACTAAATCATCTTGATTGCTAGTTGCTAGTTGTACCCCTATCATATTGTACTGTATCATACTGTGTTGAATATAATGAGTAAGTATAGTTTCTCGTCATTACGTAATGTCATACATCAACAATATGAAAAATAAACCTATAACATTATAAAAGAAAGTATGGTATGAACTAGAGTTATTATAAGAAACATAGGGTAAAAGATAAAATAAGATTATTAAAATATAAGCAAATACAAAATAAGGAAAAAAAAAAGGGTCACGTGATCACACCAAATCGGTTGCTACATAAAAATGAGTCCTTTTATCGATAAATAATAATGCAGTTAAGGATACAATATAATAAAATTTGAATAACAATCAACCCAAACATTAAATTTAAAGTGACAATAGGTAACAACCATCTAAACAACGTTCTTTTACGTACCAAAAAGAGTTACTAACAAATTTAAGTTAGAAATCCACTTTTATGATGTATTTTTCAGACAACACCACAAAAAATTCTTTTCAAATTATGATCAAAGTCCCAATCTTGATAATTTCTCTTTAGCCTTTTCAATTTCTTCACGCCATTGCTTTTCCCATATATGTTTTTTCTTCTTCATTTGTTGTTCATCATATCCCTTTTCATCGATAACCATCAATACTTCTCTTTCTCTTTCGCGTTGTGAATATAACTTCAATTTAGCTTCTTTCATCTCTTCGCACAATTGCATTTTCCACATCTCTTTTTTCTTCTCTATTTGTTGCGTATATAACTTCAACTTAGCTTCTTTCATCTCTTCGCACAATTGCATTTTCCACATCTCTTTTTTCTTCTCTATTTGCTGCGTATATAACTTCAACTTAGCTTCTTCCATCTCTTCGCGCAATTGCATTTTCCATATCTCTTTTTTCTCCTTCATTTGTTGTTCATCAAATTCTTCTTCGCGCAAAAAAGACTTGGTTTTTTCGATTTCTTCAAGTAATTCCTTTTTCTTCATGCAACAAGTCATTTTAATTGATAACAAAGTATTTTAACCTAACGAGAACGTGTAGAAGTAATTAATTAAACTTTAGGTGTGCTGAGAAAATTAAAGTGAGTAAAAAACTAAGGACATTAAAAGTATATATAGGAAAAAATAAACTATAGTTTTCCTTTTCCTATATGACAAAGGAATTCCTTCACAAATTAAATACGTACAAAAGTTTCCTAAAAAGCATCTTAGTTTCCTAAACTATATATTAAAATTATGGAACCAAATATGGAAATATGCTAAACGATGAGAACCACGCGTGTTAATTGTGACGCTGGTTTCTTCATATTAATAATTAAGATTTAAGGGTGTTAAATGCGTGAGTTAAAGTTGAATTTTTGGACATGTTAAAATAGATTGAGTTGATAAATGAGTGGGTTAGTGGCCCGCTGAAAGTTACTTGGGCTTCAATAAGTTATGAAACGAGAGCGAGTTATAATCCAATACGCTCAATTCTTACTAAGTTTTTTTTTAAAGGAATTTTTATATAAAAGAATTCATTTAAGTTAATTATTACCTTTTTTAGGGTACTTTTTTTTTTATTACTGTCCATAGCATTATTTACTTTTAAATCACCATTATTCACTTCATCTCTCTCCCTCCTTTTTGCATAGGCGAAGAAGTCGAGGAGGAGCGACAGATTGAGAGCCCGTTTGGATTGGCTTAAGATAAATAACTTTTAAAAAGTTATTTTAAAGTCATTTTAAAAATAAGTAGTTATGTGTTTTTTATGTGTTTGGCAAAAAAATATTGAAAGTCACTTTTTTTTTTATCAAAATGTCTGAAATACCCTTAAAGTTGTTAACATTATAAAAGAATTAAGGGTAAAAAAGTAATATACTTGGTCAAAGTAGAATGATTTATAAGTTAAAAAAAATAAGTAGGGGACACCCTACTTTTAACTTTTAACTTATTTTAAGTCACTCTTTAATTGCTAAACACTCTAATAAGTCAAAAACTGATTTAAAAGTTAGTTTGACAAACTTAAAATTCCATCCAAACGGGCTCTGAGTCAGGCTTCCATCTCTTTCTCTCTGCCTCTTTTCTATTCTAATATTCAATGCATTTTCCCTTTCTTATTCTATTCAATCTTCAATTACTCCCTCCCTTTTATATTTCATTTTTATTTCAATTTATGCATGACATATTTCCTATGTTAAGGATTAAATAAGTTTTTTTTAACTATATATATATATATATATAACTTTTAATTATTATAAATTATGATATTTTTATATTTAAATTCAACATCTGTTTAATACTTTTTTAATACAAAATATTCATAAGACCTAAGTTCTAATGGACAAATATTTTTTAACACATAGCTGATTTAATAGCCTTTTAACACATAATTGATTTAATATTTTTTTTAATAAAAAGTATACATAACACCTAAGTTCTAATGCACAAACATTTTTTAACACATAGCTGATTTAATACCCTTTTAACACATAGTTGATTTAATACATTTTTAATACAAAGTATACATAACACCTAAGTTCTAATGCACAAACATAGTTGATTTAATACCTTTTTAATACAAAGTATACATAACACCTAAGTTCTAATGCACAAACACATTTTTAAACACATAGCTGATTTAATACCTTTTTAATACAAAGTATACATAACACCTAAGTTCTAACGCACAAACCTTTTTTAAACACATAGCTGATTTAATACTGTTTTAATAGAAAGTATATATAACACCTAAGTTCTAATGCACAACCCTTTTTAACACGTAACTGATTTAATACCATTTTAATACAAAATGTCTATAAGATCTAAGTTCTAATGCACAAACATATTTTTAAGCACATAGCTGATTTAATACCTTTTTAATACAAAGTATACATAAAACCTAAGTTCTAATGCACAAACTTTTTAAATACATACTTGATTTAATACCTTTTTGATACAAAATTATCTATAATACATTTTTCATTCATCTTGTGCCTTAACAAAAAATTCTACCCACAAACCTTTTTAAACACACAGTTGATTTAATACCTTTTTAATACAAAATATCTATAAAACCTAAGTTCTAATGCACAAACCTTTTTAAAGTTGTATTAAAATTGTATATTAGGTGAAGTTCTGAAAAGTTGTATTAAAGTTATATCAAAACTATATTAAATATAAACAATCGGTGGTCTGGTGGTGGTGATTACGAAAAATAAGAGGTTAAACTCTAAAAATATGTATTATAATTTTATAAATATAAACGATAGTTATAATACAATTCAAATTCGATATTATACATTACTATAAATTCGATAGTTATTGTTTCAGAACAAATATAATACATTTCTAACAATGTAAACTAATTCAAATAATACTAGAATGTATGAAATTCATATATAATACTTCTAATATATTTGTATTAAAAATGTTTTAGTTATATATTAGGTGAGGTTCTGAAAAATTGAATTAAAGTTGTATCAAAACTGTATTAAATATAAACAATAGGCGGTCTGGTGGTGGTGATTTACCGAAAAAGAAGAGGTGAAGCTCTGAAAAATCTGTATTAAAGTTGTATACATATAAACGACAGTTATAATACAATTCGAATTCGATATTATACTTTACTATAAATTCGATAGTTATTATTCTAGAACAAATATAATACATTTCTAACAATGTAAATAAATTTTAAATAATACCGGAATGTTTGAAAGTCACATAAAAAAATTCATGCACTAGTCAGAAAGAAAATTTATGCATATAAGATATTTATATCAAATCAATATCATTTGCACTCGTACTTTCATTACTTAATTATATAATTAACGTGAATTAATTTAGTATAAATATCAAAGATGAATACCAAATATGAGTAAGTATTAATTAATTATCACGATATATAGTTACTTGTGTTGGTGATGGGACGTGGATGAAATTTGCAGAATATCATTGGAGGATTTCCTAAATTAAAAAGAAAAAAGAGGGTGAAAGAGAAAGAAAGGGAGACAGAAGAAAAAAGAAAAAACAAAAAATGAGGGAGAAAGACGCACAAATGAAAGAAAAAAGAAGAAGAAGAAGAGAGAGACTATTAAATATGTGTTTAGCTATTTTTGGTAAGAAAAATAAGATTAATTTGTGTAAGAGTAAAAGATATACTATAACTCGCAAATAAGGATATATAATATATTATCTATGTAAATAGGCCTTTTTTTAAGAAAAAAAATTGTTTAAGTATCTAATAATTTTTTTTTCTTTATTATTGTTATATATAACATATCAGATAAAAAAAAGTTTTTTAAAGAATATTTCAATGAAATTTTTCATAAATCAATTTGGACTACATAGACGGCTAATTCGTAAATGGCTTGAATTGGATGAGTCATTCTATGCCAGAAGGGTCATGTTCTTTTGGACTCATTTTGAGTAATTGTTCTAGTGCTCTTCATTTTCTTTATTGTTCTTTATTGTTGTTTGTGAATCTCAAAGGCGATACCCTAAATTCGCCCCTATTTGTGATATTATATATTGTGATAGGTCAAATATGTCTCTCTTTTGAACTTAAAAATTAAATAATATAGTTGTTAGGTCGTGTATTGGTTGTTAGAAAATAATATGAAGGATTTTGGCTAGCATAATACGTATTAAAATTCCCTTTAACTTGATCTCAATAGGCATCTATGTCCTCTAACTTTGGGTGTGCAGAAATATATACTTAAAACTTGTATATAATCGAACAACAAAAAAAGTCGCATAATTCCAAAAAAGTGGGACTGAATGTAACGCTTCCCCAACTCATTACAGAGGTCCTCATAAAGTTTTTTCAGAAATTTTTTTTAGGTGCTCTGAGGCGCCAGATCCATGGGCTAATACACACGAAAAATCAAGAAAGTCGCGTAATTCCTAACATTTAGCTTTTAAATGCGAAAATATGCCTGAGAAAATAGTAGAACTATATGTAACGCTTCCCCAACTCATTACAGAGGTCCTCGTAAAGTTTTTTTCAGAAATTTTTTTTGGGTTCTCCGAGGTGCCAGATCCATGAGCTAATACACACAAAAAATCAAGAAAGTCTCATAATTCCTAAAAATTGATTTGTAAATGTTAAAATATGCCTGAAAAAATGGTGGGACTGTACGTAACGCTTCCTCAACTCATTACAGAGGTCTGAGATCCTCATAAAGTTTTTTCAAAAATTTTTTGAGTGCTCCGAGGAGCTAGATCAATGGGCTAATACACATGAAAAACCAAGAAAGTCACGTAATTTCTAAAAGTTGACTTGTAAATGAGAAAATATGCCTGAAAAAATGGTGAGACTAAACGTAACACTTCCCCAACTCATGTCACAATCCAAAATCACAAGTTGTGATGGCACCTATGTTCCCAGCCGATAGGTAAGCCAACCCAATAAGTTAACCAATTCAACTTAAAATATAGAAAAGTAAGTAGCAAACAATATCTTACATACTAAGTCTTTTAAATAAAATGCGGAAAACTGAAATACCACCCCAAGATTTAGTGTCATAAGAACGAGAGCTTCTAAAACACGATGCAAGTCTAAAACTAAAATGACAAGCCTAAACATAAGAAATATCCTATCTGAATACTAAAACAACAGAATAAGTAATAAGATAGAGGAAGGTGTGGGCCACGGAACATCCAAGCAGCTCACCACAACTCCAAGATACTCCAAGCTTGGACTCAAGAAGCTCCACGAGATGTACTCGTATCCGAAATTTGATCTGCACCACAAAAAGATGCAACAAGTGTAGTATGAGTACGAAATCACGTGTACCCAGTATATCTCATAGACCAACAACGAAAAAGTAGTGACATTTTTTTGAGTAGAAATCAGCACCCTTTTCTTCTTTTACTTCACAGAGCTCATATAAGAAAATCATCTTTTTACTTTTACTATGCTACATTATACTGATCAACAAGTTTTCATCAAATAGGGATAATTAAATATCACGTAATGTCCAATCACCAATAGAACACATAATCAACAAAAATGAGGATGTAATGAGATGTAATGCAATGCGACACCATGAAGTGATATGCCTCAGATGCCAAGTACTCTCTCAACCGTATATACATGATACCTCTCGGAAATACATCGAAAGTTCATGACCCATGGGGGACTCGCGAGGTCTATATACTGACACGGACGATCTCCACGTGTCTGTGTGGACGATCTCAACGCACTATCATAAAATCAAACAATTTCCGCACCAACGATCTCCACGTGCCCAAATTATAATCATACTATCTCACAATCCCAGCACAGACGATCTCCACGTGCCCAACTTATACTCAATCTCATGTCAATGTATGTGCACAATATGATTTCAATAAAATGGGACGATGATGCATCTTAATCAATCAAATATCATTATGATATATAATCACCTCAATTATCATAAATATACGGGTTCAATAAAGAAACATTATCACACAAAGAAATCAAGTCAATGATACATCAGCTAATGCCCACATGCTTTGACATTCTCGGATTACAATCCGTCATTCTATAATAATAAACTTTCCCTTTATAACACCGGTACTCGTACCAATGCCCGTCACACCATTGGTACGAGACCCCCATCTTTCGCCCTTACCCATTGTCTATTCCATTTTTAATCTTTAATTAGAAAAAACGTCCTTCAACGAAGTCTAAAAGTCTTAACATACCTTGCAAACTGAACACGTGCCACGAACCCTCAAGATTTTGCCTTTCCCTTTCGTAAAGCTTCGGAATGTTCCCAATCTATCAAATAGTCATTATCTGTAAGTAAACAAGTTCGTAGACACCCATATTACCATATGTTTATCCTATACCTACAAACTCATCCAAATATATAATAAATTTCTTAAATCTCAAGCATAGGGTTAAGTCTTAATTCCTCCAATTCACATAACTCTTATGATATTCATATAATACAATACAACCAAAATTTTACTACCTATATCTATATATTACAACTTCAATTATAAGTAGTAACCATTGAAAAGTTCCAGAACTAAAACCAATAATTTCAACCACCTATAACCTTAAAAAAAATGGAAATACACCGATCAAATTATGAAATTTCCCCTGCTTTGCCAACACTTATGAAATTTCCCCTGCTTTGCCAACACTTAATTTTCTATAGCTCACCATTAATTTACCCCCCTCAGAAACCATCACGTGTTGCAGTGACAACTATTACCAAATTTGATTCTTTTCCTCTTTCTTCCCAACCACATCCTATTCCACTGATTCCTAAACCATAAGCCAATTACAAAATCATAACTATTCAACACATATCAAAAACTACAATATGTAACCTTGGCTAAATTATTTCTTGTACCTGGAGGTTTCGTTCTTGTTCCTGCAGATACCGAGGTATTTGCTTTCTTTGGTCGTGTGCAGCGTAATGGGTTATGCTATGACAAAAAGAATTATTAACCCCTAATTAATCTTAATTCATCTCTCTACATGAGACAAATTACTTGGGTGTTAAATAAATTACGAACTTAGCCCATTAACCATTAATTAAATTAATTATTTAAAATTTACCCACTAATTAAATAATCGTAGTTAAATGAGAAATTCAAAATTCTCATTTGAAATTTATGAGAAAGGTCAAAATAGTTCTAGTGCTCAAAATGACCTAACGTGTCGTTACATCATCTACCACTAAAACAAACGTTCGTTCTCGAACGGTAAAAGAGTAGGAAGTTCTTGAACGCTAAAAAAAAACACTAGGATATCTTTTACGCATGTATGACTCAGTCTCCCAAGTAACTTCTTCCACCCTTTCATTGAACCTTTACTGAAATAATTTCTTTCGACCTCAACTTTCGAATTCGCCTATCCATGTTAGTTATTGGCTCCTCCTCAAAATTCAAATTCTGATCAGGTAACCTTGAATCCCATCAGTTCACATAAGTGTCATCCTGATGATACTTCTTAACATCAAAACATGAAATATAGGTTGAACATTGGATAAACAAAGTGGCAAAGCCAACTAGTCAACACGCTGAACAATCTCGAAAGGACCAATATACTTCAGGCTCAACTTTCCCTTCTTTTCGAATCTCATTACACACTTCATGAGTAAAACCTTCACCAAAATATGTTCTACAATCATGAACTCTAAATCACAAACATTTGGATATGTACAACTCTTTTGTTTATTCTGAGCTATGAGAAGCCTATTCTGAATTGACTTGACCTTATCTAAGAACTTCCTCAACAAAGTTGTGTCCCATAGCCTAACTTCAAAGGCATCAAACCAATCAATTGAGATTGACATCTCCTACCACATAACACCTCAAATGGTGCCATCTCAACGCTCGAATAATAATTGGTGTTGTATGCAAGCTCCGCTAAAGATAAAAACTTATCATAATGGCCATCTAAGTCAGTCACATAAGCTCGAAACATATTCTCAAGGACCTGAATAGTCTATTCAAACTGACCATCAGTCTAAGTGTGAAATGATGTACTAAAATCCACTCGAGTACCCAACTCCTTCCGTATAAATCGCCAAAAATGAGATGTAAACTGTGTGCCCTGATATAAAATGGTAGAGATGAGTGCGCAAGCAAGCAAACTATCTATCGAACGTAGAACTTGGCTAACTTCTCTGAATTATAAATAGTCAGAATTGGTACAATATATGTAGACTTTCTTAAACGATCCACAGTGACTCGTATAACATTAAACTTTATCCAAGGTCCGTGGCAATCCTACCACAAAGTCCGTAGCAATCATTTCTCACTTCCACTCTAGTATGAGATCTTTTGAGTAACACATCAAGGCCCTTGGTGTTCATACTTCATTTATTGATAAGTCATACATCTTAGTAGACCTCGGATGAATAGAATACCTCGAACTATGAACCTCCTCCATGATCAGTCTAGTCAAATCACCTGTTCGAGGAACATAATTACGATAATTTATCCTTAAAAAACCCCTCACTATCAACTATGCCTCCTTGAATTCTCCTTTAAACTCCTTGTCTCGAATCTTACTTAAATCATGATCATCAAACTGTTGACCCTGAATCTTCTCCAATAAGCTCAACCTTGCCTCAATGTAAACCAAAATTCTATCTGATACAAAATATCAAGTCTCATAAAGCTATTGACTAAGGAATGGACATTCATAGCCAAATGATGCTCTCCAACATGTAACAAAGCTAGACCATTCATACTCGTTGCCTTTCAACTCAAGGCATCTACTATCACTCCTTGCCCCAATGTTAAAGGATAGTCACCCCATAGTCCTTGAGCAACTCGAACTATCTCAATTGTCTCAATTTGAGATTTCTATGATTGATTATATGTTGAAAGACCTCACAATGCATACCATAAGAGAATATCTTCAAAACTTTAATGCAAACACCATATTTGCCTAGTACAAGTTAAAATTAAGATAGTTCTTCTCGTGAACCTTCAACTGCCTCGAAGAATAAGTTATCATATTCCCCTTCTACATCAATACACAACCAAGACCAATCCAAGAAGTACCACACTATACAGTAAAATCCTCTCACTCCATGGGTAAAGTCAAAATAAGAGTAGTAGTAAATAAGATCTTGAGATTTAAGAAGCTCACCTTACACACATCAAACCACTGGAAAGCCACTTGCTTCTAGGTTAATCTAGTCAATGCGGATGCAAAGAATGAGAACACCATCGATAATAACCAACAAGGCCTAAGAAACTCTAAATCACGGTAATGGAAACATGTTTGTCCCAATTACGAACTGCCTCAATCTCTTTGGATTCCACCATAATACCTTTCTTGAACACTACATGGTCCAAATATGCACACAAAAAAAACTAAATGAAACTCACACTTAAAAAACATGCGTAGAGTTTAATCTTCTTCAGATTTTAAAATAACCATCCTCAAATGATGCTCGTGATCCTTCCTACTACGGAGTATACCAATACATCATCGATGAAGATAATAACAAAGGAATCCAAGTACAATAGAAACACCCAATAAAGATATGCTTGATCCAATAAATCTCTTACTCAACAAGTCTTGTTACCATTCTTTCAATTCAATCGGAGTATTTCAATAAGAATGGTAGAAATAGGTTGAGTGTCTAACTCTAAGTCAATACTAAATTCGATATCAAGCTTACATGGAACACCTTTAAGAACTCTCACTGTTGGAACTTACTCTAAAGGAGATGTATCAGCGCTAGTATCACAAACATAAGATAAATAGGTGAAGCAACACTTTTTCCCGTGCGTTGAAATTTTAGTATGATACTGTATGATATGGAAAAATTCAACATATCTCCAATATGCTATTGAAGTTTACCATATTCAAAATAGTAAAGTTTGTCCATGTGTCATGTACTACCAAGTCAATAATATAAGATTGATGTAATCGATCTACCACTAAGAACCATGTACAGGTGTAGAAATATGTATAGACATAGGAGAAGAGTCATAAAGCACATTAAAATCCAAAATAAGGTACGTACTTACGTAAATTGAAATAGACTAAATTCGAAATAAAATTGTAGTCAATTGAGAGCATATCGAACAATGCTTTGGACAACCTTGGTTACCCTAATACAGTTAGTTATTTATTAATGTAATATTTCCAATCACCGATGTGTTGGTCTATGATATATATAGTGATTCATAATTACTATGTAAATATCTTTGTGAATGGTCTCATATAGCTTCATACAAGTATTCCTTTCAAAATTTCCTTAACTAAAGAACCCTTATCTCCTATTAGTTTCAATTAATATTACTAATCCTCAATTTAATATATGGAAGGCTCTAAACAATATGAATTTATCACTATATATTATTAATCCTCCATTTAAAAGTCCTTGCTATTTGATATCCAATTTAGCCTTTTATAATCTCTTGATGTATTCGACTTAACCCACATTGCGGCTACTATCAAATGAATATCAA
Organism: Solanum appendiculatum; assembly: GCA_018342035.1. Taxonomy (NCBI): domain Eukaryota; kingdom Viridiplantae; phylum Streptophyta; class Magnoliopsida; order Solanales; family Solanaceae; genus Solanum; species Solanum appendiculatum. The sequence goes on from JAGDQO010000453.1 coordinate 385,156, forward strand.
TATGGCAATCGTGTCATCTAACTTGAATTATTCAAATTTTCTTCAGTATACCTCAACCCAAAAGAATAGAAAGGAAATTCTTCATACGAATCTTATAATAAGTCTTACCCTCAAAAAAAAATTTGAGTGCTCTGAAGCGCCAGATCCATGGGCTAATACACATGAAAAACCAAGAAAATAGCATAATTCCTCAAAGTTGGCTTGTAAATGCTAAAATATGCCCGAAAAATGGTGGGACTATACGTAACACTTCCCCAATCATTACATAGATCCCCATAAAAAAATTTAAGAAAAAAATTTAGGTGCTCCGAGGCGTCAGATCCATGGTTTAATACATACGAAAAATCAAGAAAATCGCGTAATTCCTAAAAGTGACTAGTAAATGCGAAAATATGCCTGAAAAAAATGGTAGGACTTTACGTAATGCTTCCCAAAATCATTACAGAGGTTCTTCTAAAGGTTTCTCAAAAAAAAAATGTGGGTGCTCCGAAGTTCCAGATCCATGGGTTAATACACACGAAAAATCAAGAAAGTCGCGTAATTCCTAAAAGTTAACTTGTAAATGAGAAAATATGCCTGAAAAAATGGTGGGATGTGCATAACGCTTCCCCAACTCATTACGGCGGTCCTTATAAATTTTTTTCAGAAAAACATTTCGGGTGCTACGAGGCGCCTGATCCATGGGCTAACATACAAGAAAAACCAAGAAAGTCGCGTAGTTTTTAAAAGTTGGCTTGTAAATGCGAAAATATGCCTGAAAAAATAGTGGGACTGTACGTAACGTTTTCCCAACTTATTACGGAGGACCTCATAAAAATTTTCAGAATTTTTTTTTTGTTGCTCCGAGTCGCCAGATTCATGGGTTTATACATACGAAAACCCAAGAAAGTCAATAATTCCTAAAATTTGGCTTGTAAATGCGAACATATGCCTGAAAAAACGCTAGGACATTGCGTAACGCTTTCCTAACTCATCACGGAGGTCCTCATATAATTTTTTCAGAAATTTTTTTGGGTGCTTTGAGGCACCAGATCAATGGATAATACATACGAAAAATCAAGAAAGTATAGTAATTTCTCAAAGTTGGCTTATAAATGCTAAAATATGCCTGAAAACGGTGGGAATGTACATAATGCTTCCTCAACTCATTACGCGGCTACTCATAAAGATTTTTCAAAAAAAAATTTGGGGTGCTTCGAGGAGCCAGATCCATGGGCTAATTCACATGAAAAACCAAAAAAGTCGTGTAATTCCTAAAATTGGCTTGTAAATTTGAAAATTTGCCTGAAAAAAATGGTTGGATTGTACGTAACGCATTCATAACTCATTACGGAGGTCCTCATAAAGTTTTTTTAAAAAATTTTTTTTGGTTGATCCGAGGCGCCAGATCTATAGGCTAATACACGAAAAATCATGAAAGTCCCATAATTCCTAAAAGTGGCTTGTAAATGTGAAAATATGCCTGAAAAAATGATGGGATTGTACGTAATGCTTCCCCAACTCATTACAGAGGTCCTTATTAAGTTTTTTCAGAAAAAAATTTAGAATGATCCGAGACGCTAAATCAATGGGCGAATACACACGCAAAACTAAGAAAGTCGCGTAATTCCTAAACGCTAGCTTGTAAATGCGAAAATATCTCTGAAAAAATTATGGGATTGTACGTAACACTTTTTCAACTCATTACAGAGGTCCTCATAAAGTTTTTTAAGAAAAGGTTTTTGGGTGCACCAAGGCGCCAGGTCCATGGGCCAATACACACGAAAAACCAAGAAAGTCACGTAATTCCTAAAAGTTAACTTGTGAATACGAAAATACTCCTGAAAAATGGTAGAATTGTTGATAACGCTTCCCCAAATCATTACGGAGGTCTTTATAAAGTGTTTTCAAAAAATATTTTTGGTGCTCCGATGCGCCAGATCTATGGGTTATACACACGAAAAATAAAGAAAGTCGCATAATTTCTAAAAGTGACTTGTAAATGCAAAAATATGCCTGAAAAAATAGTGGGACTGTATGTAATGTTTCCCCAACTCATTACGGAAGTCCTCATAAAGTTTTTTCAGAAAAAATTTGGAATGCTCCGAGGCGCCAGATCAACGGGCTAATACACTCGTAAAACCAAGGAAGTAGCGTAATTTCTAAAAGTGGATTGTAAATACAAAAATATGGCTGAAAATGGTGAGAATGTACGTAACGCTTCCCCAACTCATTACGGAGGTCCTTATAATTTTTATCAGGAAAAAAATTTGGGTGCTCTGAAGCGCTAGATCCACGGGCTAATACACACAAAAAATCAAGAAAATCGCGTATATTCTCAAAGTTGGCTTGTAAATGTGAAAATAAGCCTGAAAAAAATAGTGAGTCTTTACCTAATGCTTCCCCAACTCATTAGGAGGTCTTCATAAAGTCTTTTCAGAAAAAAATTTCGGTGTTCTGAGGCGCTAGATTCATGGACTAATACAAATGAAAAGTCAAGAAAGCCGTGTAATTCCTAAAAGTGACTTGTAAATGCGAAAATATGCCTGAACAAGTGGTGGGATAGTACGTAACGCTTCCTCATCTCATTACGGAGGTCCTCGTAAAGGTTTTTTTAGGAAAATTTTTTGGGTGCTCCGAGGCACCAGATCCATGGTCTATATACACGTGAAAAACCAAGAAAGTTGCGTAATTCCTAAACGTTGCCTTGTAAATGCAAAAATATGCCTGAAAAAATGGTGGGACTGTACGTAATATTTTCCCAACTCATTACGGAGGTCCTCATAAAAATTTTTAAAAAAAATATTTTGGGTGCTTCAAGACGCTAGATTCATGGGCTAATAACACACGAAAAATCAAGAAATTAACATAATTCTAAAAGTTGATTGTAAATGCGAAAATATTCTTGAGAAAAATGGTGGGACTATACGTAAAGTTTCCCCAACTCATTACGGAGGTCATCATAAAAAAAATTCAGATTAAGGTTTTGGGTGCTGCGAGGCACCAGATCCATGGGCTAATACACACAAAAAACCAAGAAAGCCGCGTAATTCCTAAAAGTGGCTTGTAAATGTGAAAATATGCCTGAAAAAATGATGGAACTGTATATAACGCTTCCTCAACTCATCACGAAGGTCTTTATGAAGTTTTTTCAGAAAAAAGTTTTGGGTGCTCCTAGGCGCCTGATCCATGGGCTAATACACACAAAAAACTACGAAAGTACGTAATTTCTAAAAGGTTGCTTGTAAATGCAAAAATATGCCTGAAAAACGGTGGGAGGTAAGTTACGCTTCCCCACTTCATTACGAACGTCCTTATAATGTTTTTTCAGAAAAAAAATTGGATGCTCCGAGGCACTAGATTCATGGGCTAATACACACATAAAACAAAGAAAGTCGCGTAATTCTTATAAGTGTTTGTAAATGCAAAAATATGCCATAAAAAATGGTGGGACTCTATGTAACGCTTCCCCAACTCATTACGGAGCTCCTTATATAGTTTTTCCAAAAAAAAAAATTTGGGTGCTCCAAGGCGCCATATCTTTGGGCTAATACACACAAAAAACTAAGAAAGTCACGTAATTTCTAAAAGTGGCTTGTAAATGCGAATATATGCCTGAAAAAATTTGTAGAACTGTACGTAACACTTCCCCAACTCATAGCAGAGGTCCTTATAAAGTGTTTACAGAAAAAAAATTTGGGTGCTTCGAGGCGGTATATTCATGGGATTAATACACTAAAAATCAAGAAAGTCATATTATTTCTAAAAGTTAACTTGTAAATGTGAAAATATATCTGAAAAAAAGGTGGGACTGTATGTAACGCTTCCCTAACTCATTACAGAGATCCTCATAAAGTTTTTTCAGAAAATGTTTTTGGGTGCATTGAGGCGCTAGATTCATGGGCTAATACACACGAAAAACCAAGAAAGTCGCGTAATTCCTAAAATTTAGATTTTAAATGCTAAAATATGCCTGAAAAAATGGTGGGATTGTATGTAATGCTTCTCCAACTCATTACAGTGGTCCTCATAAAGTTTTTCCAGAAAATTTTTTTGGTGCTCCGAGACGTACATTCTTACCTTTTTTCAGGCATATTTTCGCATTTACAAGCCAATTTTTAGGAATTACGCGACTTTCTTGGTTTTTCGTGTGTATTAGCCCATGGATCTGGCGTCTCGAAGCACCCAAAAAAATTTCTGAAAAAATATTACAAGGACCTCTGTAATGAGCTGGGGAAGCGTACCCACAGCCCCACCATTTTTATGGCATATTTTCGGATTTACAAGCCACTTTTAGGAATTACATGACTTTCTTATTTTTTTCCGTGTGTAATGCCCATGGATATGGTGTCTCAGAGTACCCAAAAAGTTTTTCTAAAAAAACTTTATGAGGATCTTGATAATGAGTTGGGGAAGCGTTATGTACAGTCTTACCATTTTTTTCAGGCATATTTTCGCATTTACATTTAATTCTTAGGAATTACGCGACTTTCTTGGTTTTTCTGGTGTATGGCCCATGGATTTGGCGCCTCAGAGCACCCAAAAAATTTTCTAAAATTTTTTTATGAGGACCTCCGTAATGAGTTGGGAAAGCGTTATGTACAGTTTCACTGTTTTTTCAGGCATATTTTTGCATTTACAAGCCAATTTTTAGGAATTACGTGACTTTTTTTATTTTTCTTGTGTATTAGACCATGGATCTGGCGCCTTGGAGCACCCAAAAAAAAATTCTAGAAAAACTGTATGAGGACCTCCGTAATGAGTAGGAAAGCGTTACGTACAGTTCCACTATTTTTTTCAGGCATATTTTCGCATTCACAAACCAACTTTTAGAAATTACGTGACTTTCTTTATTTTTTGTGTGTATTAGCCCATGGATCTTGCGCCTCGGAGCACCGAATTTTTTTTTTTTGAAAAAACTTTATAAAGACTTCCGTAATGAGTTGGGGAAGTGTCACGTACAGTCCCACTATTTTTTTAGGATATTTTCACATTTACAAGCAACTTTTAGGAATTACGTGTTTTTCTTAGTTTTTTGTGTATTAATAGTTCATGGATTTGGCGCCTCAGAGCATCCTAAATTTTTTTCTGAAAAAACTTTATTAGGACCTCCGTAATGAGTTGGGAAAGTGTTACGTACAGTCCTACCATTTTTTTCAGGCATATTTTCGCATTTACAAGTGGTCATATGCGAAAACTTGTAAATGCGAAACGTATTTGCTCTCGCAATTTCGAATCAATGCAACTATTTTGAATCCTTATTCTTTTCTGAAGCAATTTTTAGTTGGCTATAAATATTCTATTTTTCCTTAGATATTAGGTACAAATTTCTAAGTCTACTACTCTTCATTCCATAAAACTCAAGTACAATTTATCGTGCAAAATTTGATGTACCACTGTTCTATTGAAATAAATCTTCTATCTTGAAATGATATATTTCATAACCAAAGAGTGTTGGAGGATAATAATTTTCTTAAGGATATAGTAGGCCCAATTTTCATTCTTTTACTATTGTTGTTTCTTTAATAGTATTAACTATTCTGGTATATATTGAATACAAATTTAGCACCTTCTAATGGATAACACTAATGTCATGTCTTTATAAGGAAATAATGAACTTTCCTAAATATTGATTGTAATACATATAGTAATATTTTCTAGCGGTTATAAGAACACTTTTGCTGACACAATTAAAATTAATTGTAACTTAAAATACTGAAATAAAAACTTGTATTGTAAATCAATTATTGTTTTTTGCCCATGAAGAGAAATATTTGAATGGATTAATGCTTTAAAAGATAGTTTTATAGCTGTGTATATAAAAAAAAGTTTTAAAAGTGAATTTTTAAAAAAATAGATGAATATTATCAAAAATATTTATGATATTCTGATTGTATTGAGCCCCTTCGTTCCGATTTGAAGATTACGTTAGAGAAACGTAGCAATTTGTTAATATCTCTTTTCCAACGCCGCAACATCATCAAAATAGTAGGAATTATCCAAAACATAAATATTAAAAAACCTTGCTATTCCTATAACGGTGCATTCTTCGTAAAAATTATCCGTCTATAACAATCATCCTTATAAAACTAGAATCTCTAAAATTACCAAAAATTGATTTATAAATTTTGACTAAATATTTTGAAGATTTAATGCACTACTTGTGACCAAGTATATTATGTGAGGACATACTTTTATTCCATTTGACAAAAGTTTTTCCTTTTGTATATGTAATAAGAGTACCCTTTGTATTAATGCAAAAATCTGTAACGCATACATAAGCTCATTTTAATCTGAAGCTTTTTAAGGTTGTCTACTTTGCTGCAGGTAAACCTTCCTGTCAAACGTGCTAATATATGTCACAGGCAACAAGTTAAATGAAGACGCGCACAAGCATTCGTCCAATTCTTAGGATTAATGCATTAAACGTTACCATCAGAAGACGCTTATCTAAACTAAAGTCTTCTAATTGTACGATATCAGAAGACGTACTGCCTTTTCATTTATCAGGAAGGTAATCTGACGAACAACATAGCTAGTCTATATAAAAACTTATGTACATGACATGACACGACACTAACTGTTCAAACTTGCTTTACTATGTACAACAACTGTTTAAACTAACAACGCCTGCCTCCTAACCAAATCTGTATATCTCTGAGAGTATAAATCCCCATTTGCCACAAACTTATCGGCATATAAAAGCCTTTTTGTTGTATGTATACTCAAAGAGAGGCTATGTGCTGGAACAAAGTCTCCCATGCCTTACTCAAAGCAAAGAAGAATTTGATTAACTTCTACCAAGTCAAAGAGCAAAACAGCGTCTTTCGATTCTCCAAACAATGGATAGAGTTGGTGCACAGCCTGCTCCATGAAGTTTATAGGATAGGATGTTGCAAACCTTCCTTTATGCTTAAAGAATTTCAACCATTGGCCTGGCTGGTATACATAAGCGTACAGTACATTCCTTGAAAAAACTGCAGAATAATGATGATCTGCAAACCTGAAGCTTGTTTCCTGTTTTAGCTGTTGCCTGAATCTTTTCTCCTCTTACTTGTCCTGCAGCCCTTGGGTCTTGAACTTTCAGCAGGTTCCGAGTCAAGTGGCTTTTTCTTTGAAGGACTGGCTGTGTTTGCGGGGACAGAATTACGAGGAGGAGGTTCTCTCTGTTCCTTGCAATCTGTCTCTGAGGCATCTTGACTTGAAAGTTTATCATACAAAATAGCAGAGTCCAAGGCATACACACGGAGGGCGAGGGCTGAGAGAGTTGAGATTCTTGCTCCAGCTGAGGGTGATGACCAATACCACCAATCATTTTTCAAGTATTCGGTTTTGATGGCGTCCTCTAAAATAATTGTGGCTTGGACCATCTGAAGGAGAGAAATGAGCAAAATTTAAGTATCAGAGTTATAGGACCAAAAGAAGAAAACAGAAATTCTGCTTTGAATTTCAGTGTATAATATACCCCCTCCCCTCTCCACACTTCTCCTTTAAGTACCAGAGAATCTGAACTAGTGACATGCCTACCACACACCCCACATCCCACCTTTGTTGGTGAATTTAACCAAAGCCCTTAGCCTAAGGAAGGCAGTTGGGATAGAGTTGAATGTTCCTCTGCCGAATATTCTGAAATAAATACTGTATATGCATAATGCGCACAGCTGCAAAATCATCCTCATGAACTAGTGCAGAAGCCTTTGAACACAAGAGCATTGGGAAAAAACATGTAAATACTATTGCACAAACTCTTTTTTTCCTGAAAACGTTGAGCAAGTTCAACTAGTGGAGAGTTGGAATTAAAGGCTGATATCTTTGACACGAACAGGAAATCACAGAACACTAAGGGGTCATGTGGTTTAGAGACAAATTATGCAAAGTATATCAATGAAGGGATTAGTAATGCAAGGTTTGAAATGCAGGATATATTTCTTGTTGGACGTTCGGTTTACTGTATTAAAAAGAATAGTATATACTGTTTAGTAAAAAATGTGTGTTTACTTTCTAATCAAAGTTTGTCTACTATTACGAGGGTTAGTTTTATCATTTGTTGTTTCAATCCATGCATTACTAATACCTCAAACTTATTCCATTTTGTCCAGCATAAACTAATACGCAGATTCCCGCATAACTTGTGCAGGTATTGTTTAGGAAGAAGGAAAGAAAAGTAGGAATTGAACATTATACTAACGCAGAATTTTATGGTTAGTTCAAGATTTTATGTGGAAATTAAATCTCCCTAGCGAACCAACCAAATGACTCCTAAGGTCTCTCACGATACAACAACCTCTAAACTCGAAAAGGCCTTGCTTAGTCTAGTAAAAAGAGCAAAAGCTTTACCTCATAAATTGTAGCTGCAGATTTTACGAAGGCACGCCATACACGTCTTCTCTCTGATTGTAACCTTGACACTCTCAAAGCTTCTTCAGGTAAAGCCGCATCTATGTCAAGCAAGTTGATTTTAAGACACCATAAAATCACAGAAGCCCGACCCGCTACAGGATGTAGCGAGGATTCCGGAATAACAAAGTACATATTAACCCCAAATTCAAGGATTTTATCCTTGGTAGAAGAAAACTGATCTCTTCCCCTCTTGGTTGCAGATTTTAGTCTCCCAAACACTGGTCCTGCCCCAGCTAAGCCATTTCCAGTACAATTTGGATTGTCGGAGTTATTAATGCGAGAAACTTTGACCCCATTCCGAAGTTGGTGCTCTGAAGATAACAAATCTGTAGAATTTCCTGCACATACCTCATCTTCCCTTTGGGAGAGCAGTCCAAGAACAGAATCACATAGATATGGAGATGTGCATGGAACAAATGATGGTGTACCATTACACCCAATGAGTCCTATGTCGTTCACCAGCTCCTTAAGTGAGCTCTGAGTGATGAACTGTGCTTTGATCTCCTCAAACTTAAATGGACATTCCTGTTTGGTTTGATTTTCAGCAGAAGCTGGTGCATTACCATGCTTGTCCCTCCTAGATGCTTCACCATTACCAAGATTCTTGCTCTTGGAAGCTTCAGACACGTCAATATTGCTCAACGAACTATCCTGCAGAATTTCATTATTTGCTATTCTTTTCCGCTTAGCGGGTTGTTCACTTGTTTCCCCATCCCGCTGAATGGGAGAATCAATCCTGCACTTTTCATTTGCATGCTTCAGACGTTCCTTAGCATCGGAAAATGTTTGGTGGCATGACAGACAATGAGGTCTAGACGGCCATAATGGTTCTAGACACTCGCACCTGTATAATTCACCATCAAAAGAAACTCTCACTTTGACACCAAGATTTGTGCAGATTTCCGTTTCCTCTTCTGCTGAGCAACCACTAACCAACTTTTTAATTGCAGTAACGGCTCTGGTGACGAGAGAATCAGATTTGAAACAGGAAGCAGAATCCTCAGAGGGGATAGAAGTGCTCAGTCTTACCTTGTCATGGCCATGACTTTCCAAATAGTAGTATATCATTTTTCTGGTATCCCGCCACTGCAAAATAGATTCCTTCAATTCTCTCTCTCTCGTGTCATGCTCTTTTAGCCATCGAAGAAGAATTTCAGTATCAACATCAGATTGATAAGATGTCCACTGATCAAGATTAGGCATGCCCATATTCTCCCAAGGAGCAGATGAATCTAAAACACCACTTTGTCTTGAACTTTCCACACCATATGACCACAAATGTCCAGATGACTCCGGCTGTGTACTTGTACTTGCACAAGCTACTAATCGTGAAGAAGTGGACCTGCCAAAAGTCCAGTAGAGTCTGCCCTCAGAATCCGTTCCCATGTATTCCTTCCTAACAGAAACCTCCTGAAGTTCCAATTCTTTGGTAGCAATTGAGTCCTCTAAAGCACGAATCTCCTTCTTTAGAGCAGACATCTCAAAAAGGTATGCTTCCTCCAAAGGGTTGCTCACGGAGCCTGAACAAGTAGTGGGAGACACGATGTGAGTAGCAAACAGCATTATACTTTTCGAACTACTTTGTGCAGACTCCAAACGATTGCCAGGAACTTGGTCAGTTTCTTGTTGGAGGGCAGTAGATATGAACAAGTCGTTTTGCAAACTAGCTTCTTCAGTACCACATTTTGCATGGGATGAAGTATTCAGAGACCTAGTATTCTCCTTCAACAACTGTTGATGCTGTAAATGGTTGATTGGATCGGGAGAATTTCTAATATGATTGGTGCCACTTGCACAAGCTTTATCCTGAATGTTTTTTGAAGTGTACAAGCAAGATTGTTTATCATTACACTTATTGTGTTGAGTGCCATCATCCAGCTGTCTGCAACCACCAGAGATTGACGAGTTATGGCTGCCACTGTCAGGCCCCTGCTTCAGTTTACAGTCATTGGACCATAGAGATGTGTCTGACCCTGTGTCTCCACTGCTCCGAGCATCATTCTTCAGTTTTGCAGTCAAAATTTCCTTCTTATGCTTTAGAAGCTTCAGTTCAGCACCGAGGCTACGCAGTTTCTGCTGCAATTCAGCAGACAGAGAGGCGCTTCGGTCAATGTGATCACGAAGAATGGCTGAATTCAACATCTCATCACACAAGAACTTAAGAAGGAAAATTCTCTGCACCATCGAGAAAGAAATTGTACATGTCAAATTAGGTTAGGAAAAGCTGTACATAATTCATGTTCTACTTTTATGTTATGCCCAACTACAAAATCATAGAATTTAACATATTTCTGCATGCAGCACAGTTCTCACCATACAGATAATTTGTAGACAAGAATTTGCACATAGATTGAAATATTAAACATGCATATACCGCATAAAGCTCAGTCAGCAAAGCAGATCAGGAGAGGCTAAGGAAGAAACTAAAGCAACCAGGGACAAAACTGGAATGTGGATATCATTTATATAGTAGCCCACCCTCCCCCAAAACCCTAAAGCTGAATGCATGAGGAGTGCCTGCATACATCAGATGAAGAAGATAGAGCATACTAGAATAGCAGAGGAACAATGTTTCTGAAATTGTTTGAGGGAGGCCTTAAAAGTTGTCCAAAGTATTATTCTGAGGCCATTGTGCGACAAGATTTTTACCCCACAGTTATTACACTTCAGACCTCTCAAATGGACGCCATCACATCTTTGCAAAAATTAGCTCAACTTGCTTTGTGCCAGAGACACAGTTCCCAAAAAGTAAGAAACACATTTTAATGCCTGATATCTTTTAGGTGAAGCCTACTGTCAGCCTGCTATACATTCCAGTCAAGCAGTGAACGCATGCAAGCTCCAGAGTAGACTGGACTTATGTAGACAAATCCATACCTTTTCTATGACATGTGAATTTCAAATGTCTACAAATCCTTAAACAATTGTTTGATAATCCCATGCATATTTCTCATGTTATACAAGTTTAATGTGCGACATTTCAACTGTCTTAAGACACTTGGAGACAAACTCCAGTAATTACTTTAAGAAAAGTTCCCACCATTACCAATATAATCAACGAGTCAAGTAAACTTGGAAGACGTTTCAGAAACCAAAAGGAAGACAAGTGAGACAGATACTTCTTTCAAGGATCAAGAAATAATACTATTCCATACATCTTCCAAGAGCAAACAGGCTAACATAGACTATGTCAACATAAAAACACAAAGAAAGTTAAAAGAACTCACATCCTCCAGTGGAAGCTCCCAATATTCCTTCAACTCCATGGTCCTTGTTAATTGAGAAAGTTTTTCCATAAACTTGTGAGTTAGTTTTCTGTGCAACCTCCTCTTAACGCATTGACGAATAATATGAGAACCAGAAGAAGCATTCTGGGACTGTGATATCTTAGCTTCACAATCTGGGCAATACCACGTCCCAGTAGGAACTTTAACAAGCGGAGGATCTAGGCAATATGTATGGTACTCCGAATCGCATTTATCACAAAGAAGTACATTGACGTCATCTTTATCCATGCTACATACTTTACAAAGTCCTTCCTCCCAAGGGGCTTTAGGAAGTGAGCTCTCATTCACATGAGCTAGGAGACCATCTCTATCTTTTGCAACTTCACTACTTAAATTGCTGTCATTTGAACACTCAATTATCTGGACTAGGGGAAGAACCTGAGAAGACATGACCAAGCCAAAGCTTAGTAAAACAACAATGACAATGGTTGAACCAAAGAAGTTGAATCACAAACACAATGGATCAAGGTTCAACTGCTCAACCAAAATAATAAGTTACTGAAAAAACTGAACTGAGCGAATTGGATAACTTTCAAAATCAAATTTCCTCCATGAACAATCTCATATTCTATAGGGTTTTAAATCCAAGCACAAAAAGGTGAATGTACCAACTCTAGTATCATGCTGCTAATCTTATTGCACCTCTGATCAACAACAATAACATATCCCGTAAAATCCCACAAAGTGGGATCTGAGGAGGATAGAGTGTATGCACACCTTACCCCTACCTCATGGAGGTAGAGAGGTTGTTTTTGAAGGACTCTCGGCTCAAGAAGCAAAAGAAAGGAGTAATGAAAAGGAAAACGGTTTTGAAGAAAGCATGACAACTAATAGGGAAGCAGCGCAGAGCATACATGCAAAGAACGTAACATCAAGAAAATAGTGCAATCGCCTAAGCATAATAAACAACAGACGGTAACAGATGATAAAAACAAGAAACTACATGAATAAGGCTATTACTACAACAGACAAAGTGCCGCAGAGGCCCAGACTACCAACAAGGCTAATCCCGTCAAAAAGCAAGACAGCTCTCAACTACCTACTAACCTTCTACCTTAATCTTTGACCTCCATACCCTCTTATCTAAGGTCATATTATCGATAAGCTAAAGTTGTGGTCTCATGAAACATTGACTAATTCATGCTAGGATATAAAAATGATAAGATACGGAATAATTTAACTTTTCAGATGCACCAAACAGAAAGCAATACCAGGCCACGGCTTCGAGGTGCCAATACCGCACTTGACACAGTGAAATAACAAACACTTGGTTTTCTTCATTTTCTCTCTAAGAGGAGGTTAGCCTATCACATACTCAGAGGTCCCTATTGGTATAGATTTTGGTATACGGATTGCATAATGGGTTTCCCCAATTGTTTATAAAATATCAAAAAAGAAAAGGTCAAACAATCGCGGACGTGCTCAACTGCCTTTCCTTTCAAACTGAACCATCATGACATCTGCTAGCTGCATCAGATTCTTATGATAAAAGAAGACTAGATTTTAGAGTGGACTCCTGTCCTAAACTAAAGAATCGAATTACATGACATATGCCAACTGCATCAGATTCTTACGATAAAAGAAGACTAGCTTTTAGAGTGGATTCCTTTTCTATACTAAAGAATTGAATTACCTTCACCCATATCATTTCTGTTTGTTTCTAAATGCGAACAAACATTATATGCTTATCTAAAAGGGAAGTCCTGCTAGTCTGCTGCTACTACTACACTGAAAAAAAAAAGGAAACAAGCATATAAAAAATTCCAAGGAAAATCAATTCACTCCTGCTTAAAACAATAGGATTGAACAGCTAGAAGACCAACAAACCTCTTTTTCATAATCTTCCTCAAATTTCTGCAACAATGATCCAGCTAACTCAAGCAAATTGGACTTGTTGCAGTATGCGGTTCGTATATTATGCCAAACCTAAAAGCAAAGAATAAGCAACATTGATCTTTTCTTGCCATTAAATCATACTGAAGAAAAAAGAACAGGACAGATTGAAAATGTGCCAAAACAAATCTTGAACTAATCATGCATCTTTCCAAGTAAAGTGATCCAGCAAATCCCAGATATCTAAGAATATAGATGTGGCAACAACACAATTTTCTACTGCAAATGCTATCTTATTTAAGAAACCAGAGTTGGGCCTTTTTAATGTATTACTGAAACCATATATACATGTTAAAAGCATTACCTCCCGCACTTCATCAATGAAAGATTCATGTGATCCCCCGTAGGATCCAGCAGCCAACTTCACATCAATGGTCCTGAAGTCTAAAGGCCGAGACACCATTGCCGGATGCCCAAGAAGCCCCTCATTGTCATTGTCATTAGGGCTCAGAACTGTTCTTCCCGAGAGATTGCAGAAGACTTTATCTTTGTCTTCTTTAACAGCTCGCCGTAGTATAATCCGACATTGTTTCATAACAATATCAGATACAGAGCAAGAACTTTTTACCTTTTCTTCCTTCTCAGGTTTGGGCGAAGCATTTCCACGGTTAACTTCCCCTAGGAGGGAAACTACTGCTCTCTGCATTCAGTTAATGTTTGATTAAAGGTTAGTCGTTTAACAAAGCTGACACATTAATATATATATATACAAGATATTCATCATGCTGCACCTTGGTGGGTCCTGATGCATTTCCCTTGTAGACTTCCTTACTAATTGAATGCATCAATATCTTCCTAGCCCATTCAGGTGGATCTTTTTCCAAAGCTATATTGACACATTTTCTAATTCGAGCCCCCACATTTGTAGGTAGCTTCCGTACAGGCTCCAGCGCCTTGGCCCACTCTGGGACTTGCCCATTCTCAGCATCAGCTCCTTTGGCATCAGACTCCTTCTCATCAACAGAAACAAAAATGTTTCCACTCTTCAGTGATCCAAATATTTGCTTTGTAGCCTCTGCAAGAAGCTGAAATCACGTACTTCAGAATGTTTTAATTTGGACGAACCTCTAATAACAGGAGAATCAAGCGTATTGAGAAGACAACACTCTGTATACATTTACCAACAGCCAGATGGGTTCAAAAATGGGCACTCTTCAAGTAGGGTATGAAACACAAAGCAGGTATGACAAGAACAAACACATTAATAAAACATTGGCAAGAAGCTTAAACTATTAAGTTGACTGTACAATCCAGCTCTAAAGACAAGGTAAAAGAGGACAGTTTTTTAGAAAATAACTTTGAAGGTCTCTTTAAGAGTGTTCCCGTATGAAATAAAGAACACGGAATATGAAAAAGTGGCACGTCCAAAATATATATCTCAAATAAAGCATATATAAGAATACTAAGGGGTCATTGGGTTGCTGGTTAAGAAGTAAGTTATTCATGTATTGAAACAAACATAACTAATACCAAGTTTGGCAACATTCTAGTTTTTGTATATGAAATTCAGAACATCAAGTTCGACATTTGGTTACCCGCTTATAATTCCACATAACTAATACATGTATAAGTTAAGAGGGAATCTTCGTATTAGTTTATGCAGAGTAGAAGATGGAATAAATAATACATGAATAACTTAATCCTACACAACCGAACCCTGCATAACTAATCCCTATATAATGTATTACTAAAATTTGCACAACTCTAACTAGCAACCAAACGACCTTTTAACTGCACTTCTTAACGTTTAATATATCAGTAGTATGTGACAATGCAAGTTACAAATCACAATTTAAAACAAATATCTTGTAGATGAAGTAATTGGCACACTTAGATTTTTTCTGTACATTTATGGAGCAAATACGATAATTGATATTTGATGGTTGGATACTCTTCGTGGAGAATCACGTTTTCTCACTTTTTTATATCTGTACGACTCGCAATATTTTGTATACACCTTGTATGTGGGTGCCTTTCCGCAACACTTAAATAAACTATCATTAAAAAAAAAAACTGGGGAGTATAGAAACTTAGAATGCTACAGCCTACATGCAACAGGCGTAAACCTTACCATTGCAGCTTAAAAGAGACGCAATTCATCTTTTATTGGATAGTACATCACGTGAAAAATTGAACCAAATAACAAGTATTTACTCCACAGAATGAGCTTACCACTGCCATTGACTTGTTAAATGTATAATAGCAATGCACATGAAATGGTAGATGTTTCTGCCATATTCGCATGTTCTTAATGCACCATAATCAACTAGTGCTTTTTTTAAAACTAAATAATCAACTACTACTTCCATCCCTTTTTTTACTGCATCAGTATCTAGTGAGCCAGACAGATTCTTCTCTGACTCTGACCATGCTGCTTTTTAATTACTTTCAAATTTTCAAATTCTAAAACTGGCAGTTAGTTGTATTTCTCATTAAGTTTCCAAGTTAGAATGTTGTTTCTATTTTTTTAAAAAGTAGAATTATTTTGAGTCCTTCACAACACCAAAAACTGACACCATAAACACTTGAAAACTTAGGTCAGATTTTGCGCCTCACAAAATGGAAGTTCATTTGCATATTTAAAATTAATGACATCTTGAGATTCTGATAAGTTCAAATTATGAGCCTTAATCTTATTAGATGTCAGTTAAAGATTTTGGCAAAACATGCCATAATATCAACACGTATTGCGATGGAAGACAGAATACTTTGATGACAAGATGAAAACAAGGCAAAAAAGCAACAAAAAGTACTTATTTAGATTCCTCAAATCAAGATAGGAAACATGTGCAATCACAAAGATATATGAATCGATCTTACCATTGCGTCAGCCTCTGATGCAGCAACTCCCGTAAGAGCGCCACAAATTGGCCCACCATCGCCTTGTAGGCAATGAAATACTCTACCGCTTTCTTTGCAAGCAATTTCGGCCGACTCCATGTTGACTTCCATGGATAACAATGCTAGCATATACCTCCTAGCAATTTCCGGCCATGTAACTTCATTAATGGGAAGCATATCAAGTCTGGTTTTCTTAAGGGTAGCTAAATTGTCGGAGTCTTTTTTCCTGCCTCTTCTAGATTTGGACCCTCCTGTACCAATATTCGGATCTACATAGACAGCAACTTTAGAGAGCAGCTCAGTGACAAGAGCTTTGAGCAGCAGACAATGAATCTTTGTCAAAAGCACACCAGCATATCGGCTAAATTGATGGAAACCCAATCGACCAGATAGAGAGTCCATTCCACCTCTTGCTAAGGTGAGCTCTCTGACATCTTGAATCTCAAGTGCAGGCATTTCCATTGAACTTGTTTTTTCTGTCCATGGACTAACTAATTCCTCCTCAATTTCTTCAAACAAAAATGGAACTTTTATCCCCAAGACCTCAGAAAACCTCAACAGGAATTCCCAAACCTAAACACATTTGATAAAATAAAGTTGAAAAGAGATTCAAAAAAAGAAAAAGCAAGCATATGGGAACAACATCTAATTCCTTTCTAGACAACAAACTCGAAACTTAGAAGATACCTGGAGGGTGTCGCCTATCAAAAATGCAGGAATCTTTGTGCTCAATGGCTTTCCCGAAGAACAGGGACGCCTGATGTCAGCATTTTCCAGATGCTTTCTGAGTGTTCCAGAAATTCTTAAAGATTCAATAGCTTCCCTCTCATCCTGCATGTGATTCTTTCTTTTAGCCTGCAGGAACCCATTTCCAACTGTTTGCAGAGTTGTCTGGTGTTTTCTCTTAGTAACAATTTTATAATTTGAACACGCAGATACACCAGGAAGCTGTTCTATAATTTCTTGCACAAAGTCTACATCTAGTCCAAATCTGTTTTGTTCTAACCACTTCACTAACATTTCACAAGTATTTTTTAACTCGGAATTGCTCTGCACTAATCTTGGAAAATTGAGAGGGGCACCTAAGTAAGAGAACTTGGACAATGAACCAACTTCACTGGACTCTTGTTCATCCATTTTATATAAATCATGAGTACAGCAGAATTGGATTACACCTTTTTTCTTATAAGCATCAATGCATGCATGCAGAAGAGTCTGGGAAACCATTTCCCACGCAGATGATGGTGATCTCCCTTCCACAACGAACTCCCCTATACTATCCCCTTGCCCAATAACGTCAGTACATAAATTTCCGAATTTTCCAGATAATGCCCTCTGCATATTTTCAGCAGTATGAGAGTCACTTTTCAGATCTGGTGGGTTACACTCTTCCAGCATCAGCTGGATAGAAATACTCTCCTCATCAACCAGAGTAGAAGTTGCAGAATTACCATTTTCCACATTATCTTCACCAATATGAGAATCACACTTAGATTTTAGGACTGTTGAACCAGTTGGGACAGAATGCAGGATGCATGGATACCTCTTGACCTTGAAAACTGGGCCAGCATCACCTCCATCTGCAACCTCACAAGCAAAAAGAGATCCAGTAATTCTATCATGCCAGCTAGACAAGTAACCCACAGGCCATATCTCACTACTACTGTGATAAAATGGTCGCGGGTCAACATTTCCAGCTGAAACAAGAACGAAGTCCTGATATTCAACTGGAAAGCCATCCTGAAAGAACAGTCAAAGTTAGTCAGTAACATTGCAAGTAATTAAGACAGAACAAACTACCAGATTCTTCGGACTATGAGGAGATTAAAAATGCAAAAGCTAGCATGGCAGTATAAACCGAATATTGGTAACAGAATAAACATACACTTGGATATGTACACTTGAACATAGAGCCACCAGTACGGAATAAGCTTCTACCAGGAGAACTCCAACTCTGTCCAGTCTTGCGGGTTTTAGCAGAACCAGAAGCCTCTTTACTTCTTGGGATATTTGGCAATCCCTCGCAAAATGAAGTAAAGTTGTTACCTCCATTCTCAACCTCCATGGAGTGGTGCAACCCCATATGTCGGGCAACATCATCAAGTGACTCAAAGCGACTTCCATCTGGTCCAACATATACTGCATAAGTCTGGCATCTTTTGTCACAATACTCAAAATCCACATGCCAGCCAATCTGTACTTTACCGTTCATCCCAGCAATATATTCTTTAAGGTCTTGAAGATAAACTTTACATGCATCTTGCTGAATATATTTTTTTGCAGTAAAATGACCTGCATGATTTCTAAAATCATACATCACTACTGGATCAGTTATGCTTCGGTTTATCTGGTCAGAATGAGGTCTATGGAGTACCGTGTCCTCCAATTGTGACTTATGAATATCCCCCGTAAGTGAGGAGGCCTTCTGAGTTTTAAATCCATTCTCCCTATATGCCAAAAAAGAGCTTGTTGGGGCATTGAAGGAATGGCCAGTAGAAGAGGAACTTTTCATAGCTTGAACTCTGTGAACACCAGCAATATACATAATGTCAATTATAATGTCCCAATACTCCTAAAGCAGGCCGTCCAGGAAAAAATGGATCCTAAGCATTAAATTAAGGGATAGTTCCAAATATATACAATAAAGTGATTAGTTTACAACAAATATAGCCATGCTTTTATTACATAAAAATAGTCTAAAGTCATAAAAAGTATACAATGACTATAAAATATAGCTTATCAAAAGTCATAGAAAGTATACACTGACTATACAATATAGCTAACCTAAACATGAGCTATACACTGACTATACATTATGATACACGCCACAAGTTGAATGTAGCTTAACTATACATGAAATATAAGCTCACTATACATGAAGTATACACGGACTATTCAATCTCGATCAACTCAAACTCACTTCAAAATAGTTTCAATTTTAGTTATGAAATCCTCTCGGTGTTTCGAGTCTTTTGATAAAATAATTTGCTCGAAATATTCACGTTTGCGGTACGTCAAAATTTTAAATCAAGCAAGCTTTCAAACTTTGAATCTGCCCTCTTTGATCCCTCTGTAACTACCCCTAAAGATGAAAAGTATAGCAAAATCAAGAACCCCACCAGCTACAAACCAGTAAATGGTATGAACATCTGTTTCTCGATGAATCGAGTCATGGGTCGAAGCAAATATTTACTAAAGGTGATTGCAGTTAGTGGTCAGAAACATCTATTTAAGTTTTTCTATCTATCAAAGAAGAAGAAGACGCAGACACAGAAGAAGAAGAATGAAGAAGACGAAGAAGAAGGAGGACGACGACAAGAACACAGAAGAAGAAGACGCAGCCATTTTTTTGGAAAAAAAATAGGCCGAATAGGTAAATTTTGTAAATTGGGCTAAAAATGGTAAGTAAAGCTTATGTGCAGAAATTTTACATAATTTGCCCTTGAATAAACCTTCTCTACCGCATTTCAATATTATGAAAGACAAATCACACTAATATCCAAAAACCCTATGAATCCACTTATATTTAGGATGGGAAGACTAATGCAAAAACACTTTAAATGTTACTTCCATATGCAGCCAAGTCATTAAAGGGGAGAAAGAGGACAGAAGGAGTAGCATCAAGGAAGATATTACTTTTTTGTGCTTCGGCAAAAATATCCGTGCAGAAAAAATCAATATTAATAAAAAAAAAGTCAATATTCTCTAAGAAGTAAGAACACAACTGAGTCTCTTGGTAGTAAGAATAAAAGAGCGGACCTGCATTTCCCTCCATACAGAAAATCTCGGAAATGTTAATAACATGGATTATTGTACAATAACATACTGAGGAACCTTTACTTCGTCGTATGTTCTTTTTAATCAGAACAAAGTCATATTTCGTAATTCTCCAAGAAGAGTATTTGATGAAAACTTCACATCTATAAGCAAATGAACTAATACTATTTTTGCACATCCGAAAACAAAGACAAGGTATTCAACTGAAATCACAATACAAAAGTTACTCTCCAATAAATGGAATGAGTTTCAGTGAAACATGATAGTAAAGGAGGTATATATATCAAGAAAGATGCATTATGTGCATCTCCCAAGGACAGATTTGCTTCATTTTACTCATGTTCCAGTAGAGACACTTGCAGGTCATACCAATTGCATTAAGCCATCAAGCAAGCAAAACAAGTAACAAGTTGGATAAACCCACCACCACCACACAAAGAATAAAAAATAAAAGTAGGGAAGAGAAGGATTTAAGATATCAAACCCGGAAACACAGCTCGATCATTTTTTTGGTAAGTATGACATAAAGCATGACTCTCAGATTCTGTCTCATGTTACTAAAATCTAATATATCTTTTTTTATATTGGCTACTCAAGTGCTTTATATCTATTCTTTCATATGAAATTATTTTTTTGATAAGCAATTCTTCATAAGCAGATTCATCTTCGAAAGGGTCAAAGCAGGATCTATTCCATTCTCCTAGGTGAATGGTGACTTTGCCTTGAGAATTTGAACCCCCCAACAATACAAATCTCATTGTTCAATCATTGCATTATACAATGACAATAAATAGAATACCTTCTACAGCAAGAGTCATAATGATCTGTGGCAAAATTAGATTTTATTAGCAAAAAGAAAACTACAGAAGAATGGGACAAATTATGTGCTATAGCTTGTCCACAATCACAACAAAGAATAACACCCTCAAACCTTGCTCAAAATTATCGGGGAACATTACAAATATAAAACCTAGAGCACTACACCAAATACATTGAGATTAAAATAAAATATGGATGCATGGGTAAGATTCAGAAAACTATGGAAGCAACAAAATCATGTATTGCATGAATCAACAATTCTACATGCATTTTAGAATTCAATTGATCAAGTGAATCAGGGGCTTGCAATAACAGTAGCTGGAGATAAATTGAACAAAATGTCAGAGGAAGTCTTTAAAGTGCTAAATGATGTAACCAGGCATGGGCATGAGTGGAATGCCACATTCAGATTCACCGCCCGATTTGGGCTGCATTCCCAAACAACTCAACTTGTATATAGCGGATCATGGTGTGACAAGGTCCGGGCACAACGGGGTTCTCACCCTCTCTGGCACCCCCTTCCAGGAGACTAGGGCCCAATCCGCCGCTGAGGACACTTCTCCAGACTACAATTCGGATGACAGAGCCACCCGATTCTAAGGTTGGGTTGTTCCGGGTTCACTCGCCGTTACTAGGGGAATCCTTATAAGTTTCTTTTCCTCCGCTTATAGATATGCTTAAACTCAGAGGGTAATCCAGCCTGACCTAAGGTCACAGTCAGAGGCCTAAGCACAAAAGGGGTCTAGGAGTCCAGACGTGTGACGGGTTGTAGCCACAACACCAAGATAGTTGAGTTTCAACCACCACTTGTCGTGATGTTTGTCGACGTGGACTCACATTTAGGCCAGCCGTGAACTTGAGGCGCACGGGAGGCCAATATCCACACTACGACACCTTAAGGAGTACGGGTGCTATATGATTTGTATGCATTATTTTCAAATTACATAATGCTACACTTAAAAAAATAAGTTAGCATACTGGTTTCACAATTAAATGTTTTCCGAAGCAGAATAAGTAGATAAATCTATAAGATCTATGTTCCGCAACAAGACGCTCAAATGCATGATTGCTCCCTCTATATTAGTCAGAAAAAGTTCATTGCTATTTTGCAAAGGGGGTGGAAAAGAAAGAAACTCTTTAGTTTGAGAAGGGAAAAGTAAGAATTCTTTTTTTATGGAAAGGAAAAGAAAGAATTCCATCTCAAAAGAATGAAGAGAAACCAGAAAAACGGCCTACAATGTCAAACTGATTTTGAAAGGCGGCAGCCGGCAGGGCGCTGCATTTCTTTTGAAACCCTTCTATATACTTTTACTAAGTAAATCGACGGGACACCACGACAATGTCTCATTAATGTATAACTGGTTAATGTAAAAGAAAGAAAGTATTAGAAAGAGAGACATCTTGAAGGCCCTTCAAAAAATCAAGACATAATTATCAAGGAAATGGACCTTGGGCCTAACTCAACCCCAAAAATCAATTAAGAGGTGAGGATCGTCCAAGACCATTTAAGGATACAAATTTGCCTCTCACACCACCGATGTGGGACTTAACACTCTCCTCACTCCTAGGACTGGACACCTGGTGTGTGGACAATATATGATGGGGGTCCAACATCGAGCTAAACAAGACTTGGTTGGGCTTGACTTTGATACCATGTTAAGGAAATGAACCTTAGGCCTAACTCAATCTCTAAAGCTAGCTAAAGAGGTGGATACTCCCAACACCATATATAAGGATACACATTTGCCTCCCCACCCACCGATGTGGGACTTAACAATTACTATGCTCAAATCGAGCCAATATGCAATTAATTTAATCTCAGTGTTAGGTAAGAGACATTTATTAGACTTATCTAGAAATGAATTAAAAGTGGAGGTAACGATACTTTTGACTATATTATAGAAGTAGATACCATATTTTACCATGAGACTTTTGGGTAATTATTAACGAGTGTCAGCAAAAAAGTTGCATTACTTTTTTTCCATATGAAGACGTGTCGCCCTTGACCGCTAATTGAGGCCTAAGGCATACCACTAACGGTAATAAACTTACTGAAATGACTTTTGAGAAATTATTGATTCAAAACTTCCGATAATAGGTGTACACCAGTATGAACAACACAAAACAAGAATGGATACTAGAGTGTAGGAAGTATATATGTATTGCCAACCCATCTTAAATTGAACATTGAACTAACTGGTTGACTTAAAATTTTCATCCTTATATTGAGCCTATTCAACTCAGCATTAAACTAGACAGCTAGCCATGATAAATATGTGCATACAAAATTCGCATTTCCTAGATCATCATTCTTAGAGCGGTGACATTACCTTTGCAAAACTCTCTACAACGATCAAAGCTGGCAAGTCCGTCGAACTATAGAATAGTCCATGTACCGACAAAATTTGGAAGCTATGTTGCTCAGACTCTTCGAAGTTGTTGCATACGTGTCGGATCCTCAAAAAAATGCATTACTGTTGGAGGACCCGATATGCATCCGGTGGTATTTTTGAAGAGTCTGAGCAACATAGGTATGTAAGATATATCATGTCTCTATATTGATAGGTCTACTAGTGATTCAAATTTTAGAAAATTTAACCCTATTTAACTAGTGACAAAATCAATTAAGTACCCGCAAAGGTAAACTATAAACTCCATTTTTATCCTCAAGAAATTTCCCCTCACAGATTTTTTCCATATAATTGTGCGTGCAAAAGAGGAATTAAGCTATGTACTATCGTGTAATATTATAGGACCACTTCTTGTGAAAGATGGTCTTTAGCATTCCTATACTCATAACCCAAAGAAATACAACCTCTTTGCGATAAACCATATACGCAGAAAAAGTATGAATTTGAACTACTCCCCAAACATTGAGCAATTGGTTTTACACCTTAGGCGAAAGGAGTAGTGGTTTCATGTGAGAAATGAAGCAACTCGATATTCTCCTCTCATTTTTTTCTTGTTCTAGATCCATGGCCCCACAATATTTCCAATAAATAACTTGCTTTGTGGACAAACTCATGGATGAGAATAAAAGAGCATCGGTCCAAAACTTTCTCTGCCAAAGAAGAAATGTAATTAAGCCTATACAAATAAAGTTCTCACGTAAATACAAGAATGGGAACTTTTGTGCTAACATTTCTAGAATCTTCCAATAAAGGATGCCTTTCCTGAATCCAAGCTCAATATTACTTGCAACAATTTCTTCCCTCTTTTGGCTTTCCTGGTTGAAGATAAAAATAACTAGTTGCAAATAAATCATATGTTTCAACAATCCAAAGTTCAAAATATTATCCATACGATTTTTATGACATCAATGGAAAAGGGCCAGTGTCATGAATCATTAGATTTTTATTCTCAACCAAATAAAGACAATTGACCAAAAAGGAATAGGAATAACAAGAGAAGATGCAACGAGAATTCTCATGTAAATGGAAATGGAAAACGGAGATTTCCATTGAGTGAAATTGAGATAGTCAAGATTTACTACCAAGTGAATGGAAGGTCTCCTAACAACCCAAAAGGTTGTGAAGTCCTACTAAAGATATTTTATCCTAGATCATCATTATATGATCAAAGATAAAGCTCAAAGACAGAGTTAAGGTCACTTTTCTCCATTGAAGGCATGATTTTTCTCGAAGCAGCAACAAGAATGGGACAAATATCCGTAAGCAGAACTACCAACATCGCCTTCACTGAAGTACCAAAGAGAATATGTTCAAGGATCAGCCTTGGCCAAGTTCTGTAGATCCCATTCCAGGGAAAGCATTTTGAGCTTCTCTTCTTGGTGCATTCTGCCTTGAGTGAATTGCTCCAGTAGAGATCAGAAATTGTTGAAGAAACAGCAAGATCATTCTTTTGTCCCTTTCAGGCGATCGAAAAATAAAGAAAAGGTTAATACATGCAAGATAATTATGACCATCAATTGGTTGATTTGATCTAATCCATTGAATTAATCTGTTAAATGTTGTTTTTGCAAACATGAATTAAATTGATTTTTAACAATTTTTCTTATTGGACACCCCAATTGCTAAACTGCTAATGGATACTTGAAACATGGTATATATGCAACAGGCTTTTTCCCTTTGACACTGTATTAGTTGCTACGTTCCTAATCCTTCTTTATTATAAGCGTGTCTAGGTCAGCTTGCGTGTACCTCGACTAATTCCACGATACCTGCCACCTCCCACCAGTAAACAGGCTCCAGATTTGCCTCTACTATAAGATTTGAACCTGCGACCTCATGGTGCTCAAACCACTTCATTTACCACTAGGTTACACCCTTAGGTACAAATCTCATGCTCTTTCTTCCCTCTTATCTTCAACCTTGAACTTCATGGTATACACTCTACTTCTTACATGCAACCAATCTCCAAGTTATTTAGGTTGTTAATGAATGAACTAATGATGAAAGTTCTTTTTTTATATAATTGTGGTGTTCGATCCACCTTGCGCGCTCCTCAACTAATTTAATGGGATACCTGCTACCTCCCACCATCACAAACACCAAGTAACTTTGTCCATCAAGGCTTGGAGAAATGATAGGAAATGACCTACTATGTACGTCGCCAAGATTTGAACATGAAACCTCATGATTATTTAACTCATTTCATTAACCACTAGATCACACCCTTGGGTGCGATAACTAATGATGAAAGTACACCTCAAAGCATCTATGGCTCCTCACCATCCATGCCACCTAACATAGAACCTAAGACTGTTTTCGCACAATTTCCTCATTGACGGCAAAAAGTTCCTATACGCTTAGCTAGAAGAAATAATCCAATAGAGTTCATGGATTTACCTAGGTCATTTTATGGGTTAATCAATAAAGAATTTTTATCTTCGAAATCCATTGAAAAGAATAGTAAAAGAGAAATCATAAAAAATGATCGAATCTCCAAACGCCCCGAAAAAGATATGAGGTGCTCAGAAATGGTCGAAGTAATTGAATAGTAGGATCACTACGACTAGCCCAGAGATAGATGAAAATTATATGTTTAATATTATGGATGACTAGTTACATAGGAACCCTTTCGTTAGTTGGTTGTTCCGGTCTATTGCTCTTTCCTTGAATTGGCACACTACGCAGCTCACCCCAAAATATATTTGATAATGTTCCACAATTGTCACAATGCAAATACAAATGTACATTCACCTTTTCTAGATATGTTTCATGAACATGCTATAAAAACTTGTCATTGAGGATAAAAGGTGAAGAATTAACTTTTTGGTACAACAAGGACTTGTTCACCATACTTTAATTAAATTACTTCTTCGCGCATCACCTCTTCCTCTTTGTTGTACGTCCATAACCATTTAATAAGCACACTTTGGTGATCAAGTTTCAAAGCTTCATTCACTTATACCAAAAGAAGGTTTCAAACTCCCTATTCTCATTCATATCCCCCCTGATTAACATTACTATTTACATTCTACAAGTGGCTTGGTTTCTTTCTTTGTTACCATCCAACAGTGTGTTTAAAAGCTAACACAAAGAAGAGACAAGGTCCATCGGGCTTGAAGCGGAAAAAAAATGAGAAACAAAGCGCAGGCTTCTTTGAAGTGAAACGCACCGATTCACCAAAAATTAAAAATTACCAACCATATATGATAGCAATATAATAACCAAATACCAACTAATAGCTAATTTTGGCATCTAGTATACAATTGTTGATATTAATCCAACTCCTCAAAGTTGAGATTAAAAGACTCGACCATTTCACCCACTTTGCACAACATTTTCGGAAGCGCACACTTCTCTAAATTGCATGGCTTCCCCAGAAAGTGATAACTCCTTGCTTAGGATCGAGAGTAGATGCCTCTGGTAATATTGACATCCAAGAGAAATTTCTCCTAGTTTTATTGGACTCTCTCACTAGCTTTATAATTATCGGAACGCGAACCTCATACATATAGGTAAGGAGACCCTTAAAAAAATTGGAGGTGTGAGAGAAAAGAAAATCTGCATATAGTAGGGGACTCCTTATCAAAGAATGTTCATAGAGTAGGGACTGTGACAGAGGAATCACCAAGAGGAGTCACGTCCCCTGTTTCTAAAGGACTCATTAGACAAACAATTGAAAAAACTAGCTAAGAAAGCTACTAAAACTTAAGTATTAGTAAAATTGAAAAGTGCTCAAGGAAAAGCAGATCGAAAAAAGAAATTCTGATGTTGTCATTAGATCTTAATATAAATTTTCTTTTCATTCCTTCGGTATAAGATAGCATATCGAAGAAACAACAAAAAGAAAAAAGTTCCAAGACATGGAACCCTCAATCCAAATGTTAATCAACTGTAACCACAAATTCAAGGGAATAAGGCTCACGCAACCGACGTCCAAAGACTACAATCATTCTAGCAATCAGGACACCACACAATTACATTTACATATAGACAAAAGATCCAATCACATACAATAAACATTACAGTCTAACATCAAGAAATACACAACTCACACAAACAAAGTTTGAACCTTTTTGTACATATACAACATGCATTGCTAAAATAATCCAGATTTTACTTTAAATGTAAAAGAAAGGATAAATAAAGAAGTAAAATTCATACTTGGCCCCATGGTTTTGCTCCACTTCCCGTCCTGCACCAGGCAACTCCTCATTCAAATCAACAAACTGAAACAGCCCTTCCCCTTCCGGTTCCCTCGGCGGCGAAACATTCATATCAAGCGGCGGCGATGAATTCATATCAAGCTCCACTACTTCACCCCCTCCACCTCTGCCACCAGCACCACTGCTGCCGTCATCGCTGCTGCGGCGGCGTCCACTGAACACACACTTGAAGCATTTCCACTCCTCTTTCTGCTCATCCTTCCACCAACTAGACCCAATCTCACAAGAAGAACAAACCCGAACATTCGTTTGACTGGGAGGAGTGACCACCGACTTGCCCCGGGAAGATTCTGGGTGTTCTAAAAACAAACCCCTTTCGATTTCCCTTGGTGAAGGAAGAGGAGTTTCGTTAAGATCGATGTGAAACGGCAAAGCCCGGTTCAAATTTGAAGAACAATCCATTCCTTGAACAAGTAGAATTTTTTCTCAAAGTAATTTTTTTTCTCAAAGACATCAACAAGCATTATATGCCAAAGAGTTGGGTTGTATATATAGCCAAAAGGGTGTTGAGGTTAGGGGTTTTTCTGTGATTTTAGCAAAGAATTGGGTTGTAAAAGATCACCGACTGGATTATGTGAATCCAAAAGAGAAAAAGAAAGAGTTTTTTGTAACGTAAATTGGGGAAGGGGAGAAAGAGACAAATTTGGAAGGAAGGGGAGATTACAGGTGGGATTTAAGAGGAGTTTTGTACTTGTTCGAAACAAAGGCCAAAGGAGAAGAAGGAGAAGAAGGAGAAGAAGAAAGTAAAGAAGAGGCGAAAGCAAAGAGTGGGTTTGAGTTTGGGTTTTCTCGAGAACGCAGAAAAGAGGGGTCTCGCTTGAGGATGGTATACTACTTTGGATGAAAATGACCAAATTACCCTTTTCTATTTTTTTAAATTAAAAAAAATTATTATTTTTTGTACTAGTAAAATAAATTTACACTATCAAATTAACATATTGTGAAAATTGTACCAATTACCATTTTCTATAATTTTATTTTTTGTATTAATTAAATAATTTACACCTTCAATACTTTTGGAAATTTTCGATGAAAACACTAATTTACAGTATCAAATTACTAAAAAATTGCATATATATATGTGAAAACGTATATAACGTGAGGAGTTTGATTATAGGACTAACTAAAATGTACCTTATAATGTAAAGGCTATATGTTTTGTTAATGCATATAAATTAATAACTTGTTTTGGTGTTTTGTACTTGAAATTGTTTGGGATTTAGATAATATATATGTAGTCAAATATGTGGTGTTTATTTTATTGTTTTGAATTCTAGGAAATTATTTTACTCTCTTGTTAAATTTTTTTCCTTTTTGAATTTGGGGAATTGTTGTGAATTAAATTAATAACTTATTCTTGGTGTTTGGTACTTGAAAATCTTTGGGATTTAGATAGTAATATTTAGTTAAATGTGTGGTGTTTATTTTGTTATTTTAAATTGTAGAAAACTATTGTACACTCTTGTCAACTTTTTTCCTTTTTTGAATTTGGGTAATTGTTATGAATAATAGGATTATGAAATCTACTAGTAATAAAAAGTTTTGTTCCTTTTTTGATGTGTGGTTGTTGTTGGATTAAAAATTTAAAGTGGATAGTAAAATTATAAAAGTTTGTGGTGTAATAAGTAAATTTAAAAAATGTGAGATAATCAAACATTAATGACAGTCTTACATGATATATGACTATGTAAATTTGGTGAAATCCAACCATGAAATTAAACATATTTCATTTATTTTGTATTTAAGAGTAAGCAAATAGTTCCAAATGCAAGGTCAAATCGGTTTGTTAATATAAAAACATATTGTGATTAAATGACACAAAAAATATTGTTGGTTGGGAGGGAGGGGGGTGAATGTGAACAAAACTTGCATTTTTGTGTTTAGTTTAATTTTAAATTAAATACAAAAAAATTAAGAAAAACTTTTAAATTCAATATTATGAAATTATTTTGTTCCTAACTTCTCTTTTTAAACTAGAAAGGAAAAATATTCTATTCTATTACTAATGTAGAAACAATATGTGCAATAAATAAGAGAAGAATGTATATATTAATGGCGATTGCTAATCAATTGACAAAGTTGAGTTCATAATATTGTATATGAATTAAAATGGTTATGTTGTATATTGCTCGTATAGCTTAACTATTCAATTGTTATAGTAATGACACATGTAGTAAACATGAACTATTACATAGTTATGTTTTATTTATTTTTTTACACGAGGAAAAAGCTAAATCATCATATATATTTTTTAATGATATTATTTTTTTGAATTGGCTCGAGTTAATTAATGTGTAAATTAATACTGAAAATTAGTTTAATTGGTACCTTTAATGATTATTTGAAAGGTTATACAACTTTTAGGAAATATTACAATTGAATTATAACATTTTATATAAATTATAATAAGATATAAAAGCAGATGATTCACATAAAAATAAGTAGCAGAAATTAGTATGTTGATGAATTAAAACGAGTCAGATTTTCTCTCTTTAAAGAGTAATTTTATTGAAATGCAAACAAAATATAAATTTGTTAATCTAATCGGAATGGATTGTAAATGTATTGGTTCATTGAGATGCGCACATTTGCATCAACAAATTACATGTATTTAAAATAGTTAAGGTAGATAAATAGATCTTTTTTGGATATTAAAAAATAAATAAACTCCTAAAGACTCTTTTGACAGAAAAGGGATAATGTTCATATAGTTTCAATAACTTTATAATTACTCACCTAAGTGATAGGTCATATTGTAATGTGATAAAAAGGAAAAAGAATTATCATTGTAACAAAGATGAAAATTAAAAAATCTTTGATAGACTTAAATGTTCCTTCACCAAATATCATGTTTTCCTAGAAGATTATCAAATTTATTATATCTTGTAATAGTAATATTTTGACTCCCATTAATAATACAAGAACTAAGTTCTTTGAATGATATTATTAACTCATTCGTATAGAAAAAAAATATTAATTATCAGATTAATTCTTATATCATCCTCGATTCATCGGAAACATATATTCAAGTCTTCTTTTTTTTAAAAAAAAAGAAAGAATTCACTAAAATTAAAGAGATAAATAAATGATACCTAATGTTCATAGTTCAAAAAATTACTAAATCTCCTTTCTTTTTCTTGTTTAACAAAAAAAAAATAGCATAGTCAATGTACACACACTGATTATTTGAACTTGATATAAAAAATTTCTACCAAAATATCATACAATTTACATAAAATAGAAAAAAGTCGAATAATTATCAAATTAGCGATTCTATCTTAATAATATAATAATTCGCTACGAACAATAAATTTTACCTCTCCCTTATAATATATATTTTTTTTAAAATAAAATAAAAATCTATGGGTCAAAATAGTAAATTGATACAAAAAGGGGGTCCAAATAGGGGTGAAAATGACAGCATAAATGGGTAAAGTGGAGCCCACAGCACGTATGAATAGTGCTTTGTGTCTTTTTCCTCGTGACTCTTTTACCACGCTCCCCGTGCGCTATAGGTTTGTCCTAACACAATACTACTTCCATTTCATTTTAATTGTCGCTTTTCTAAACTTACAAACAAATTATAATAATTACTACTTTTTTTTGGGTTTCAATTTGTTTATGTTGTTTTTAAACTTAAAAACAAATTAACATAATTACTTTTTCCATTTTAGTTAGTTTGTTTACTTTTAAATTAACACTGAATTTGAGAAAAAAAGAATAAATTTAATTATTATGATCTTAAACTGAAAATATATGAATGTATCAAAATGTTATTTAATCTCGTTACCTTAAATATGCTAGGTTTAAAACTGGAATTGAAGAGTTGCTAGAAAAAATATATATTCTTATTTAAACGGACTAATGAAAGTAAGACAAGTAAATTGAAATAAAGAAGTATTATTTTAGGAATTTAAGATTAAAATTGAGTATTATTTCTAATTATATTTGGTTGTTGGTTAGAGTTGTACACGTATTAAGTATGTAAGTATTAGTTATTTATGTACTCTCTTCATCCCAATTTATGTAATACATTTCAAATTTTGGGAGTCATATGTATAATTTAGACAATATTTTGGATCCGTTTGAACATCATATCAAATTAGTGCTTTGAAATTAGGATGATTTGAAGTTGAAATTTTGTTTGGTTATGCAATTTAGAATTCTTAAATTGTATTTTTCTTTCCTCATAAATATAAAAACCCTACAAATTATGAACCCTATCAAATCTTTCTCAACTCTTTTACCATTTTACCAAATGAGCAAATCATAGTTCATAAATAAGGTATCACAATATCGTAAGATGACACATTAATAAATCACATATCTACATGTTCTTTATAAATAAATGTTTTTGTTTACATGTTACTACACACTTTCAAATGCGCGTAATTTTACAAAGATTCATTTTGTCCAAAAAATTTAAAAATAGTACTCCCTCCATTTCAAATTAATTGAATTGTTGAGGTGTTTTACACCCTTTAAGAAAAAAGAAGATTAAGACATAAATTAGGCTTAGCTTTCCATTTTTACCCTTCTTAATTATTGTCAAATTTATGATTAAAATAACTAAACATTAATTATATAACTAATTCTAATACTAATTAATGAAGGGTAAAATTGGAAGAATATTCTAAAAGTAGTCTTGAAGATCGAACAATTAAGTTAATTTGAAAAATGAAAAATGTTTCAACAATTCAATTAATTTGAAATGGAGGGAGTACTAACTAACTATTCTCTAATATAATCCTTCCACGTGATACAATAATCTATTCATGTCTAGCATGTATATTTTTTTATATATAAAACTTAAAATAATGAATCCTTATTTGCAAAATATAAACTTATGAACCAAATTCTATATTTAAAAGTTGTGAAAATACAACTTAGAATTTGAAAAACCACTTTTTGAAAAAATTGAAATTTATTCTAGTTTTATAGAATGTATTTATTTTTAGGCATAATACATAAACAATTCATTACATGTAGGAAATCATGTAGGATCTATGTGTCCACTTGTTCAATTTTATACAAATTTAAGTATTTATTTGTGCACACCCAAATTTGAATGTGACAGCTAAAACCTAGTTAAATGGTACATTTATATATTCTGCCTAAAAAAATACATTTTATAAATGTACTTAACTTTTTTCTAACATCTCTCTCCAGTCTCGCTCACCTCTCCCATCTATCTCCCTCTCCCCCCTTTATCCTTTTCTTGCTCCCTTTTCTCTTGCTCGCCTCTCTCCTTTTCTCCCTCCCATCTCTCACTCTCTCACCCCTCTCTCTATATTCGGTATTTCATTGTATGATACTCCATAGAAAAGACATACAATTCCTGTATCAAATGTATTTTGACAAATACAGTTATAAAAAGAGAAAAGACATAAAGGGACACTTGAAGTTGTCCTGAATTTTAAAAAAGATACCTTAACTATGTGGGCGTCCTCTAACCCCCCTAAACAATTTGAAACTTATATTATTACATCATTTTTCGATCAGTCCCAGATTTTTAAAAACAAGTGTTATCACACATCAATCATTACGTGACACGTGTTAATTTAATTTGAAATATAATTTTTTTTCATTTTATATTTTTCATTATCTTTTTTCTTTGTTTCTCTCTCTCTCTCTCTTACTTTTTGACTTATTTTAATTTTATTTTGAAGTCTACTTCATCTTCCACCCTCACTTTCAAGCTACCCCCTCCCTCCATTTTCTTTCTTTCTTTCTTTCTTCTTCTTCTTCTTTATCTCCCACCCTCACCCCACCCCTAGGTCAAGTTGAGCCCCTCCTTCATTTTTTCTTCTTCTTCTTCCGTCAAATTTCTTTCCTTTAGTGATTTTTTTGAAGGTATCATCAATTGATTTATCTCATTTTCATATAACTTCAAAATTAGAAATGATAATTTTGAAAGAATCAATGAATTCCCCAAAAAATGAAAAAGCTTAATTGAAATTCGGATTAAAAAAAAATGATACCTACCAATCATCTTGAAATCTAATGGGTTTATCAAATTGTTCGAAATGTAAAATAATATTTAGATATAATTTTAAAATTGAAGAGAGTTAAACTAATAGTAGTAAAAAAAGGAAGGTGGAGTTACGGTAAAAAGTGACATTCTAAGTGAGAAGCTTCAATGGAGATGACAATGAATTTTTGAAGAAGGAAGGAAGAAAGAAAAAGAAAAAATAATAAGGAAAAAATTTTAAAATAATAAAAAAAACAAGAAAATATATTTTATAGCAAAATACTTCTAAAAATAAAATTATATTCGTTATTTTAGTTTGTTCACGTTCTTTAATAGAGTGCATACACTCTATGCCAGGTGGACAAAAAAAGGAAAATTGTGCATAATGACAAACTATTAATTATAAATAATTCCTATAGCTACAGTTACCTTTAATTGTATTCGGTAGCTTATTTTTAGCAAACATTGCATATACAACTTATTTCCCCTTTTTATCTCCACACTTCCCCTCTTTTCTCTCCACTCTTCCGTATATGTCTCCTAAATCTCTACGCATATTATTTTTAAATTTTGAATTTTCGGTTCTTTCTCTC
Source organism: Solanum appendiculatum (assembly GCA_018342035.1). Classification (NCBI taxonomy): domain Eukaryota; kingdom Viridiplantae; phylum Streptophyta; class Magnoliopsida; order Solanales; family Solanaceae; genus Solanum; species Solanum appendiculatum. The sequence goes on from JAGDQO010000453.1 coordinate 419,350, forward strand.
CCCATTTAAACTATTTTCTCCTAAAATCTCTCACTCAGATTAGTTTCCTCTCACTCATATTATTTTTTAATTTTGAATTTTTGACATTAACCTCCCGATTGTGCCATCAAAATTTCAGGTAACCGCCAAAAATGTGTTGAAATCAACTTTATATTTTTTTCTTTGTATTATGTATAATATTTTCAAATTTTTTCATGAACCTTCATATAGATATACAGATTCAACTAATACAGATTTTTATTCATATACAAATTACACATATATACATACACAACTGAAAAGCACAACAAAAAAAAACATATACTTATACAAATTACAGTTAATACTATTTCTAATTTGCATACAAATTTCACATATATACTTATACAAAGAACATATACATATACAAATTACAGCTATATGTACATATACAATGAACAAACCTAACAAAAAACACATATGCATATACAAATTACATCTAATATACAAACGCAATTATCAGATTAAAGGCGAACCTGTATTGTATACATACACTAATATAGAAAAAACTGAAACATTTTATATACGAATTATCCAATAGTATAAATGAATTTATACAAATCGTTGCGATTTATACAAATCTGATGCTATGGAGCGCAAATAGCAAAACTGTAGCTATAGAGCGCTAATATGATTTTTATGTTTGCTATTCCTAAAATTTACCCGACAAAAAATGATGTAATAATATCAGTTCAGGATTATTTAGGGGGGTAAAAGGACACTTGCATAGTTAAGGTGCCTTTTTGAAAATTATTAACAACTTTAAGTGTCACTTTATGTCTTTTCTCGTCATAAATACATAGAAAAGCATAAGAAGAAGATATTTGTATCAGTTGTATCACGCTAATGGTTGTATCAACATACTATATAGTATCAGTCAGTATATATCAGCCTATATCAACTTGTATTCTTGTATCACAAATGATTACAAGTGATACCAGAGCGAATGAATATAAATGATATAACTGTATAAACATGTATGTATCAAATACAATCTGTATTTTTGTATCGCAAAAGACTACAAGTGATACATAAAGTGTATGAATACTAGTGATACAATCTGTACTTCTATATCACAAATGAATACAAGTGATACCATTGTATCAGAATGTATGAATCAAGTACAACTTGTATTTATGAATCGTGAGTGAGTACAAGTGATACAACATGTATATATTGAATACAACTTGTATCAGCTTGTATATATCATGTTGTATTCGTTGATATAACTTGACGAATACAATATGTATCCAGCATCTCTCCAAATCTCGCTCGCCTCTCTCCTCTCTCTTCTAATCTCGCTTACCTTTCTCCTTGACCAAACATTAGTAAATTCTGAAATTTCTCATATCCACACCTATTCTAATTTTTTAGAAGTTTCACTGACTTGATAAAAGACCCAAAACAAACACATTGTCATGGGAATTGTAGTAGTAATCCATGTTTATCATTTACTACTACTAATTAAGTAAGGGTGATGATTGTATTTTCATGTTTTGTCTTCCTAAGAGATCTCCACTCACAAATCACAACTGAGAGGTGTCAGTTCAGTTCCCACACAGATCTTTCTCATGCTTCATCATTAGCTAAGCCACTTAACTTGAGGAAAAAGAAGAAAGATGAATGAGACAATGTATGTATATTAGAAGAAGTAAAATTAACTGTTTTTCTAAGAATACAAGTTCATAAAATTATCTACAAAAGGAAAACATATACATATGACATATACAATATATCATTTGTATATCATATGTATAATGTAATGTGTGTGTCATGTTTAACACATCGACCTCCTTCTTTCTTCCTCATAATCACTCAAAAACTTATCCATGTAAAAAATAACTAGAACTTCTATGTTATAGACAAAATATTATACTATGTTATAGATCAAATAGAGTAACAATCCAAAAGATTAGATCATGAGGTGGAGAGTCCATTTAGCCTGGTTACACATAAGCAATTACGTTCGTTGGTCAACTATATTATTTTGTATCAAATTAAAGTTGTATATTTTATGTATATAATACATCAATATACAAAATATATATTTACTGACTATTATTTTGGTGGATGGCTATTTATGTCATTTTTTAAAATTAATGAAGAACAATTGACATATAATAATTGTCCCCATTTGAAAACCAACAACGTTGGACCTGACTGACATCCTTCTTAGGTTCAAACCACTACTCTTGACATATAGGCTACTACTTTGAGTCACGATCCCAAACTTTGATCGACCTACTATGATATTAATATTATTAAAGAAGTTTATAGCATCAGAGTATGATCAGCTTAAGAGTCAATGGACTAAATAATGAGTCTTTTTTCCCAAATTATGAGATGAGTTGAATTGACCAACTTTGGAATTTCCACTATGCAGTAATTAGTACAGTCCATCGGCCTATTGAATAAGAAAGGCGCAACAATTGTTTGCCCTCCATTTGAATAGTTTCGAGGCTCATAATTTGATCGCTTAATAATATACACTACTAAAAAATACTGAAATTAGTTATAAATTTCGTTATTGGTCCGTCGATATTTTGCTCTTAGCTAACGAAAATCTATCGCTAATTTGTTGCTAAGTAAGATTTGTGATGAATTTTGTTGTTTAGCTATAAAATTTGTCCGTCGCTAAATCCAGTTTTTTAATAGTGATATGAAATGATTCAAACCATCGAAAGCAGCTCAAATATATAATTTGAGACTCTTTAGAGAAAATTTGAGTTGGTTGGGATTGAAAAAAAGCAGCTCGTTGAGGAAGATAAACTTTTGCAATATATAAATTTTGTATAAAGAGTGTATATGCATTTATATACTTACATAATTAATACATGTATAACTATAACCAACAACCAAATATAATTAGAAACAATATTCAATTTTAATCTTAAATTCCTAAAATAATACTCCCTTTATTTCAATTTACTTGTCTTACTTTCATTAGTACGTTTAAATATGCTCTTATAGTATCATTGACTAATGAGTAATTTTCGAACAAGTCCGTTTAAATATACTCTTATAGTATCATTGACTAATGAGTAATTTTCGAACAAGTCCGTTTAAATATACTCTTATAGTATCATTGACTAATGAGTAATTTTCGAACAAGAAACCTTATTGATACCAATGCAATATATATATATACTGATTTAGTACCAATTAAGCGAAATTATCAGCCTTAATGATATCAATACAGTATAAGATACGGATTTAGTATCAGTTAAGCGAAATTAGTTGAGGGTATATAGTGTAATTATTTAGTGTGGTATGAATGTAAAGGAATATATGTTTGTAATTATTTTACTTTTATGGAATATTTGCTTAGTCTCCCCTTTAATTAATGAGGGGCAATTGATGCATAACAATCTAATAAAATCTGATTTCAGAATTTGCTTTATGTTACATGTTTAAGTACGAAATAGATTTGTAAATTGTAATCAGTTTATATAAATTTTTGACTCTACCACTTATAATTATAACGTTATGCTAATAATAAGGTAACTCCTCCTCAGTAAGTACATAATTTTTATTAGTTAAAATTTCTACATCCTATTTCCACATATTTAAACTAGGAAAATATACTTTAACTTCACGGGGGTCCTATTACCACCCTAAACCTTTTAAAAGTGGAGTATATAACCCCTTGAAACATCATAATCAGTCAAGTGTCAACTGCGTGTGTTTCACACACTTATTTCACCAATTTTTATTTTTTTTTATAAAATAATTTCTCCTTCGTCTTCTTCCTTTCTTCTTCAACTATTTTTTTAACCCTAATTTTTTGTGTAAGCTTGATTTGGAGAAAATGTTGGTGGATACAGTGGGGGTCTTCCCCCACCTCCGCCTCTCTCTTTATCATTTCCTTCACCTTCGTCATTATCTTTTTCACCTACTCAAAAAACTCTCCGACATTTTCTCCTGAGAATAAAGTTTCAGATTGAAAAGAAATATTGGAACCATCATCAAAATCATCATAAATTTAATTTCAATTCTACCACCAAAGAAAAAAAAAGTTTAATTGAGATTTCTTTGGTTGTTCGTCGTTGGTAGAAAAAAGAGGTGTGGTGTTTGATGGTTCACCGGATCGGCATCTTGCTTCTTATCAACACTAACGGGATGAGAGACAGCTAAAGGGGTTTTGATTTGATGAAGTTGCTGCTCCAATGGTGTGGGTGGTCTGATTATCTCACTGTTGTTTATTGTTCGAAGCTCGGGTGTGAAGATCCATTTGGAGAGTGACGGAAAGAGGGTGAGAGAAAGAAGAAAGACGATAAATAAAGAAATAAAAATACATATATTTATGAAAAAATAATTGAAAATAAAATTTTAATATTTATTCTTGTTGCTCACTCTCTCAAAGAGAGTGAAATACACCCACTTTACGAGATCAACAATTAGGGAGGTAATAATTTAAGTTTTAAACAGTTAAGGGGTGATAGAACCCCCATGAAGTTAAAGCGTGTAGTCAAAAATCCGACAATAGGTTGGGGGCTATTTGACCATTTTCTCTAAAACTAACGATGTATTAATTGACGTTCATTGTTTCTGCCATTTTTTTAAAAAAAATATCTTGGGGCTTATAATTTTTTATTTCCAGCCTTTTCCCCCTTTGGCAACACAAGGGAAAAGGAAAAGAAGAAAAACTAATAAGGTCGAGTATTTTCATTTTAAATTTTATTTATTGTTTTATTCTCTCTTTTATTCCTCTAAATATAAATAAATGCAAGCTAATGATCATATTGATTCTAACTAGGTGTGCTCCTGATTCGATTTTGATTGATTTTTCTCTAAAAGAAAATTAAATTAATTAAACCGATCTTTCAAATGTTAAAACCAAATCAAATTAATTAAGTCGATTTTTTATCACTTCGATTTTTGTCAATTTTTTCTTCTTTTTAAAAATAAATGATAATATACTTCCAAACATATTATTCCATCATAACACTATCAAATCATTTACTCTTTAAGAAAAAAAAAGAAAATATATATGTATCAAATTATATATATAGCTTCCTCCAAAAAATCATATGCATTATATTGTCTCATAATTTAATCATTTCCAAGGATCATTATAAATTTTTTTTTACAATGAATTCTTTTTTGGGTAGAAAATTAAAGATCTAGTAGTAATGTACCGAGATATCTTGGCAGTAATTAAATCAAATAATGATGAATAATTAAGAGTAGAAGACAAATTATTTTGAAGATGAAATAGATTTTTGGAATTATCAAATTAAAAATTACAAATCAAATTAAAAAACAAAGACAAATAAATGGATTAATATAAAGACAAAGACTTAAATTAAGAATTAATCGTCCGTTTGACTTGGCTTTTTTTTTAAAATATAAAACCAAATCAAATTTTATCAATTTTAAAAAATTAAAAATTAAAACCAAACAAAATCAAAAGGTATAAATCTTTTTATCGATTTAATTTGATTTTCGATTTTTCAGTTTTTCGTGAACACCCCTAATTGTAATTATCTAGCATATGGTTAATTAGTTGAGTCTTTGATTAAAAAAAATTGGTATTTTCTATTGTTGTAAGATTGAGTCCTTCGTCAACCAAACACTACAACACAAGGTGACATCAAACTTTTATATTTTTTTAATGTTGATATGCCGGCATTTGTCTTTTGTGACATCTTACTTAAGTTACTAATCTACAAATGTTAAATCAGCAGAAAATCTTAGATTTTAAATAAACTTTTCATATATTTTTTTTGTTTTTGTCTTTTGTCATATCTTGATTAAATAAGGAGAAATACATGGATAATTTCTTAAATTTGTCGATTTATTTCATTTAGACATTCAATTTACGATATTTTCGACTTGTATTTTTAAAAAGTTTATGCACATATTCTCAAACACCAATTACATAAAAAAATTAATTACTTAAAAAACATGTCACTTTTTTCGTTAATTATATGCATTGTCCTTACTAAGTTGTAAAACCTCAGGCCTACTCCAATTCAGATTGATGTATATAATTAAAAGATGTTGCATGTTTTATGTGGTTAATTTATCTACTTCATGAACTCTTGAATAGAAACACAAAAGTTTTTTCAGAATTTGAATTAAGCACTTTATTATGTGTTTAAATGCTCAATTAAAATTTAATGTAGTTCGAATGTCTAAATGAATTCATGAAAAATTTAAGGGGGTGTCGATGTATTCCTTCACTAAACAATGTTATGATTTACAATGGGAAACAAGAAATATACCTCTTTAGCCAAAATGCCTTCTTTCTATTACTCTATCATTTACTTGACTTCTTCTTTCTTATAAATGAAAGTTATATAGCCTCCATTTGGATGCATGTGTTAATATATGATCAAAGATTTTATGTAGAGTACCCTTTAGCATTTCAAGAAATATGAATTGCTTCAAAGCACCAGTATTAATCATGGTTTTCTCCATATCATTTGACTTAGTTTTTTCTCAGACTAATAGTAGTTCCAACAAATGTGTCCTGGATTTTAACATTTCTTCATCATCTTCAGGGGAGTCATGTACAACTTTAGACAACAATTGGGATGGTTTCTTAACTCACCCTTGTTGTGTATCACCTTTCAACATATATTTACGAGCATTGGCGCGTTGGACTAACCAAACAAGACTTATCTTTCTCAATTCCACACAACAGATGGACTGCTTAACTTTGATGAATAACAATAGTTCTGATGTTTTTAGCTGTGGCATTGAAAAGTTGACTAGTGGTGTAGGAGGTTGTTCGGATTATTCAGAGATCGACGTTATGAATGAGCTAGGAAGCAGATTGAAGAGTCTGAGAGATGATTGCAGGCTAATGGATTCAGAAGGAGGACTTACTAAGGGCTGCAATAAGTGTTTGAGGACATGGAGAGAAATAGCTTCCACGTCGAAAAATGATTTGATGAAACTTGAAGATGACATTTGTAGATTTAGTATGCTGATTTTGTTAACAAGTCAAAGAGTTTCTGATGAGAGTTGGATTGACAAAATCTTTCATTGCCTAGGAGACAACTCTCTCCCTTTAGGAAAGTTTACTTTACTTCCTGTTATAAACATATTTAAGTTTTTCTAGTCCAAGTTTTAAAATTTAACTATGATCTTGATTGATCATTGTACTGTGCAGCATCTTCTGCAGATGAGAGTGGAAGTGAAACGAGACGTAGAACTAAGTTTAAAACTGGTAAGTCTTGAAATCCATAGTCATAAAAATTACTGATATTGCTGAGTTTCAGGACAAAAGAGTGTGTTGTTAAGCATTGGTTTATTATGCAGATCTTTCGATTCTAATTGGTGGTGTAGTGGGGATGGTGTTAATAGTAATCGTTGCGTTGTGGTTCTACGTGAAAAGGAATACTGAAGTTAAACCATCAAGTGGAAGATATAGTAAGCCCTCTACACCAACAAATCATTGACTAGATCATTGTTCTGAATGTTTTAGCTTATACTAATTCTACTTCATGTTGGCAGTATCAGATGAATCTTTCTCTGAAGCATCAAGCTATCGTAGACTATCACTTAAAGAAATTTACTCCGCGACTGACAATCTTAGCATGTCCAATTTCATAGGTCAAGGCATAGCTGGTAAGGCAAAATCGAATGATGTACTAATTTGCTTAGTTTCCTTATTGTTTTAAGTATCAAAGGTACTCAATTTCATTGACAAGCTTTGATATTAGTAACATGCATAAACCAGAAGATGATATCTAGGGATGTGTAACATCCCTTCTTCCAATTCTTCTCCTTATGGATCGATTCCTTTGGAACGCTGGATACTGAAATGATCATGTTTTACAGGAAAAGTATACAAAGGTATTCTGGCAGATAGACAACATGTGGCTATTAAGCACATAATTAAAGATGAGCAGATGGAAACATTTGTTAGAGAAGTTACAAGTCTCTCTCATATCAAACATCCGAACCTCGTATCCCTGTTAGGCCACTATGATGGAACAAATGAGTGTTTTCTAGTTTATGAACTATGCCACAATGGAAATCTTTCTGAGTGGCTATTTGGTATATTTTTGCTCTTTGAGTATTTCTGATCTTTGTTGACCTGAATTGTATAGTGTCCTGATTTCGACACCCCTGATGATCAGGTAAAAGTAAATATCTCTCATGGAGACGAAGACTAGAAATTGCACTTGATTGTGCTCGCGGTCTCCTGTTTCTCCACTCGTATCCTGAAGGATCAATTGTTCACCGGGATATCAAGGTTAAATCTCATTTTCAATCCATAATTTGTTCTCCATTTCCTAAAAATACTCAGTTAACTTTCTCTTTTTGGTGAAATTTGCAGCCAGCAAACATTCTTCTATCTGCTAGCTTTGAAGCCAAACTCTCAGACTTTGGTTTGTCCAAAATTATTAGCATTGGACACTCATATGCTAGCTCAGAAGTTAGAGGAACCTATGGTTATGTTGATCCTGAGTACCAAAAGAACCGTCACGTCAATTCTTATGGTGATGTCTATAGCTTTGGGATAGTACTGCTACAACTTTTATCTGGACAAAGGATTATCAACTTGGATTTGAAGAATCCAATGCCTCTAAGTAAAATGGTAAACATACTAACTCCCCCATTATCTCTTGCATTGCTTTCAAGTTTTTCCTTTAACGCATCTTATTGAATCATAGGCGAAAAACTTGACCAAAGGTGGGAACATCAAAGAATTTGCTGATCCCAAACTGGAGGGGAAGTTCTCAATGGAGGCATTTGAACTTGTTCTTAAGCTAGCTTTGACTAGCATAGGGCTTAAACAGCAAAGACCATCAATGGAACAGGTGGTTGTTAAACTCGAAGAGGCTCTTGATTTATCAACAAGAGTTGAGTCAGTCCATCCTTAGTGCACATTCTCATGTACAATTTACTTTTGTTTCATCCTACCCGAGAACTCACAGGCGAATCTAGAATTTATAGTCAATGGTTCCCATTGAACTCGCTGAAGATCCGCCTCTTCCCAAGGTTGTACAATTACTTAAGTTTCCTCTTATACACATTTTGATCTCAATTAGGTGCCTACCAGGGAATGAAACTGAACAATCAAAGGTAAAACAAGTAAACTGATTGTATATTTGTACCAACTGATTCAGATAAGACAATGCTTATTATTTAGTCGAAGATTACAACGATTGATGTTTACATTAACACCAGTTCACATTAATATAAGAAAGTATAGAGATACAAGTAAAACTATACAAAGCTTCATTCAAAAAACCAGAAGCTGCAGCAGTGTAGTGACTAGCTCTTAAAAACTTGAGCCAATATCACCAGTCAAGGAAAAGGACACTAAAGCATCCTACACAATGGTGTATATATACATGTTGGATGCTTGTAAATAGTTACCACACATTAATGAATTGATCCTCTATAAAAACTGGAGTGATCAAGCCAGGCGAGGTCTTCTCGTTGTACTCGTGCAAGATTCTGATGAGTGTACTAGCTTTCTTGCTTGCTTTTGAGTTGCCTTCAGCCAGGAGGGAGTACAAAGGTCCCATGAGAGATGAGTTCTTTACTAAAAGAGGAACTGCATCTGCTCCACCATTTATACACAAAGCCAGCAACAATGAAACACAGTACTCCTTTGATGCCCTTGAATTGCAACAGCTTAGAACATTGACAATAGTAGGCAAAGCTCCAGCATAAAGAACAGCCATTGCTCCGTCTAGCCTTTCAGAAAGCGTTGATAAAACTGCTAAAGAATCTGTAATGAGATCTTCCCTTTCGAAAGATTTCAACAGATTAACCACCAAGGGGACTAATCCAGCAGCAATTACTCTCCAGTGGTTTTCGGGGCGCATTAAGAAGCCAAAAATGGTGACCAAGGCATTCTTTTTTCCTCTGTCAGTGCCATTTCTTAGCATCTCCAAAAGTGATGGAATAAACTCCGGATTTTCTCCCATCATTTTACGGTACTCTTCTACCGATGTAAGGTAGAATAATGTACCAGCTGCGTGCTGTCGAGCTTCCATCTTTAGCCCTCCTTTCAACACATCAAGTATCAAGAACAAACCTCCATTTCCAACAATTGTGCTTTTGCATTTAGAGTTCTTTGAGAGGTTCAGTAGAGTAGCCATTGCATTCTCTTGACAAGAGGCATCCCTTGAAGTAACAAGATTCAGAAGAGGTGGGATTGCACCAGCTTCCATCAAACAAGACCTGTTAAAAATGCTTGTTTTAGTGAGCAAACGAATCTCGAAAGCAGCCTTATTTTGCTGTTCCATTGTTCCACCAACCAGCCTGCCTACCAGAAAACAAGCAAGCAACTTCATAGCCTGCTCATTAGCCACACTACTAGAACCAACAAATCTTACAGCATCACGTTTTCGCGTACCAGTCTCCAGAAATGGAATACCATTCGCGGAACAATACTGTTTGATTAAAACCTTCAAAGCCAAATTAGGAACCAAATCAATACTTGTTAACCTCTCACCAGTCTTAGGACAAGTAGAGTTTCCAGCTCTGAACCATTTCAGAATCGAAGCCCGATCATACGTGTGACCTGAGGCTATTGTCACTGGATCACTCATGATCTCCAGTGTAATTGGACACCTGAAATCATCAAGATTCAAGAACCTGATGACTTGATCTACATTAGTACTACCTCCATTGATCTGTCTACTTGCTGCATTATCCAAAACTTCAAACAGAGTTCCCCTGCAGTAAATCAAGAACCCCATTAAACTACTAAGGATCCCCATATCTCTCTTCTCCTCAGTATTCCCCTCCAAGAACATCTCATTATCCAAGAACTTAACTTCTCTATTACACGCGCTCCAACGTTTAATCCCTAAATAATCAAGAACCCTTTTCAGATCACTTGATTCCGGAACAATTCCATCTTCAAGTTGATTCAAAATCTTCAAAACATTCACTTGCATTCTCCTATCATCCATTTCCACTTCATACTTCAACTTAACAGCTTGATTTCTCACAAACTCAACCACTTCTTGAACTTCCACAGAAACATCCATTTCCTCCAAAGGAAGAACATCAAGTGCCACAGCAACAGCTCTTGCCAGCATCTGAAACTGGCAAGATACATCCTCGGATTTCGCTAAAATCCATATTCTAGAATCTTCTCTGCTACAATCATCCAACAAGAAATGAAACTTCTGGAAGATGAAATGAATCTCACATAAGCTCAAAATGCTTGAACTTCCAAATCTTGAAACCCCATTTGGAATTTCTTTAAGAACAATGAGAATATCCTCAATTAAACGAATCGAGTTTCTAACATTCTTCTTATTGGTATAAAAAGTTCTTGACTTGTATTCACATATCGTTTGGCCTAATTGTATCAAAGATGCAACAAGACTAGTAAAACATACTGTTTCACTAGGACGAATAGCCGGAAAATTCAAAATCCGGCGAATGAATTCGTTAGATTTGTTGATCATTGAGGTAAAAAAAATGATCAAGAAAATACAAAGATCAAATCTAAAGTATATATGAACAAAAGGGAAAAAAGTGTGTGTATGGAGTTATGTTAACAAACTTTAGTAGATTTAATTTGTGTGTGATATTGTTATAGTAGTTGGCACTATATATAGGTTGTTAGTTGAAAAAAATGTATGGAGACACGTGTTAGAAGATAAGGGGTGATGGTTGATCGAACGATTAAGATTTGTGACAATTATTTTGGGACGGAAAGTTGACTAAGGATATTTTGTAAAGGAGAGTTCGTGGAGACTTTCATAAAATAATAAAAAGTATAGTTATGACTTATGGGAAGAAGGGCACGTGAAGGGACGTAGCCGACACTTTGTAATAAACGTACTAGTGACATTATTGACATGTTAAAAAAAAAGAAGACATTATTGACATGCAAATTAATTTGTATTTCCTCCGTCCTATATTAGTAGGAGATGAGGGTTCTGAATTTTACAATGACAATTTTAAGGAATAATAATTGGGTTTTTAATTTAATATTTACATATATTTAATAAATTTATTAATATAAATATACTATTTGAATAAAATTTATTGAGTTCGGCTGAATCCACATGCTGAGTACTAACTCCGTCTATGATATTAATTGTCAATATTTCTGGTTGTACGTCCTTTAAGAAATCACTAATAAGAAGGTTAGTTTTATTAATTTATCCTTCAAAAACTTTTTTGAAACTATACAAACTTGTTTACATTTTAAAAAAAGAATTAGTTATAGGGTAAATTGACAAGTAATTTAGGACAACTATTTATAGTATGATGAATAGCTAATATGAGACGGAGACTAATAAACACATCTATGCTTTTAGTTTATGTTTGAAGTTGATTAGACTTAAAAAGGAAGAAAGAATGAAAGTGACTTAACGAGAGATATTAATTTGGTGTAGATGGAGGTTGGTTATTGTCCAATTAATATATTGTGATTCTATGTTATAAAAATAAAGGTTCAAATCTACCCTTATATTTTGCAGAAAGATCTAATTTTGTACTATGTTAGAAGTTTGGCTCATTCAATTCTTCAACGTTTTAATTCTACTTTGATTTTGCTTTTAGTCCCTAACAAATCAAATACTCCTATTATATATATAGGGAAAAGATCCACATTTCCCTTTTGTGGTATGCAAAAGGGTCTTAAATTTCCCTTTCGGCGAAATAAATTACACAATAAAATTTTAAAATCACTTCAAAACTTCAAAATCATGATTTTTTCATGCATAATGAAATTGACGATGAATCGAAATTCCTATTTTTCTCTTTCTTTTAGTCATGACACATTTTGACTAAATTTCATTGGATTGTTGTAAGCTGCATTTCTATGATAGTGTCGCCATGCGGCATGTTTTTGCACTGATCTAAATAATTAGAGACTAACTAATATTCCTTCCGTGAACGTATTTAGATGTTACTATTTTAGATTTTACATCCCTTAAAAGACTAGATAAATTTATCATTGTATCCTTATTTAGTGTTCTCTTAAAGTTAAGTTTAAAAAATTTCGAATTGAAATTAAAATAACAAAAATATAAATGAACCAAACTTCTAATAGAGAACAAAGTAAAGCCTTTTCACAAAGTACAAAAGCTAATTCTTTAATTGTATAACAATGTTGATGTTCAAACGAATTTACGCACACCTCAATTATTTCATTTTTAGCACAAGTAGCAGAACAACTTTGCTTACTTAAATTTGAACAGATTAAAAAATATCATGATGATTAGACAACATTCGTAAGTGCTTGAGCCTTGAAGGGTCAATAACTTAAAATTTGATCTTGAAACATTTTTTTTCCTTTAGATTGTAAAGGAGTATTATTATATGAGTTGGCATTATGAATGTTAATGAAATTTAATAGAGGTATGGGAATAAAAACAAGTCAGCAATTACTAGGACAGATAAGAGGACAGATAAGAGGCACCGGCAGCATTGAATCACTCAATGTATAATAATTTTTAAAAATATAGATGAACTATAGTCTATATATGAAAAATGTATAATGCATTGAAGTTGGAGGCTTTGTTTAATGTTATCATGTGATGTGTTGGATCGTACATTCCATCTTCATCTTCGAGGTGTTATGCTAAAATTATAAGCTCCGTTTTCTTCGTAGAGAAAGTTATCGATATATATTGTTCGATCAATTAATTTATTAATATTATTAGAATATATAATGATATATTTAGTATAATTTTATAAGTGAGATTTGCGAAGGATAAAGCATATGAAGACTTTACTTCTATCTTGTGGAGGTAGAAAAATTATTTTCATAGGACCCTCGTCTTGAATACAACAAATTAAAGTATGTATGAAAATGTAAAGTGACAGTGAAGAAAACAGTAACAACAACAAAATAGTGCAATAATCGAAACATCATAAACAACAGATGATGATAGAAATCAAAAGCAAGGCATTGAGACTAATACTACGATATACATCACTAAGCCTAAACCCATCGAAAATCAAGACAACATTCCACTAGTGACTAATCTTCTACCCTAATCTGTGACATCCACACCTTGATCTTATCGAAGTTCATGTCTTTGGTAAAATAAAGTTGTGTCATGTCTCTCTTGCCAATATTTTTTCGGCGTACCTCAATCTCTCCTCATATATATCCACTGTATCCAAAGTCTTGCACCTCCTAGTGGGACATCTATGCTTCTCCTCTTCACATTCTCAAATCATTTTAGTCTTGCTTCCCTCACCTTGGTCTACAGTGAAAGCCACACCCACCTTGACTCGGATATCCTCATTCCTAATCTTATCATTCCTAGTACGTCCGTACATCAATCTCAGCATCCTCATTTTTGCAACTTGCATCTTCTGAACATGGAGTTCTTGAATGATCAGCATTCCACCCCATACAACAAAGTCGATCTAGCCGTCACTCTATAGAACTTATCTTTAAGATAAACCTGCTCCACTCCACCTGATAGCATTCACAATGATATACATCCATTAAAGTTGATGGGTTTTAATAGAAAATCAAAAAAATATTTATCACGAAAGAAATGTCTAATTTTAAGCTAAGAAGAAGAAGATTGGGCCAAATGAAGCCCCAATAAGGAGCCTAGAAAAGCTGATTTTGTATGCCACATTGAGGCCCAAATTGAGTCCAAAAAAGTTGATTTTGGGCCTGATATGAATGTCAAAGTACTGAAGAATCAAGCCCAAAACGATGCTCAAATAGGACGTGTGATTTTGGAGTGAACAAAGTCAAATTCTTTTCCTATTTTTGCTAGCTAGTTTTGAAAGTATTTTTTTACTTCCTTCCCAGAATTAAAGTTTTTTAGTTAGATTTTTCTATTTATTATTTTTATAAAAGTAAGATTCGATACTTATGCTATTTGAGATAGGTTTTCTTTATATATAGGGATGAATTTTGTTATTTTGAGAAGATATGATAATATATTATTTGTGATGTTTCTCTTCTTTACACATTTTTGTATGGTGACAATATATTTATCTTACAAGTTACAACCTTATAAGCACGATATTTTAAGTTGTAAAATCAATTCTTTAACTTGATAACTTTGGTTTCTATTAAAGTAAATTTAAAAAGGCAATTAGTCTTATACTAATTATAACTTGATAACTTTGGTTTCTATTAAAGTAAAGTAAATTAAAAAAGGCAATTAGTCTTATACAAATTATTATTTCTGATTTCTTCGAAATAGGGACCTGGATCACTTTTGATCTAAGTTCTTGAAACTCTATAAGCATCATAATTAATTTAAATCCACTAATTTTGAATAATAACATCATTTAGAGTTTTTAGCACTTTATCTTGAAATTTGAGGATCTTATTCTCGAATTTAACATATTTGGTAGTTATTTTACGTACTAAGCCATGTTATTACTTGTGTTCCTTTGATGTTTGCAAACAGTACAAGTTATCCAAACAGATTCATTTTTAAAATTTTTAAATCTAATTATGTGACTTTAGAACTTAAACAATTATAAATACTTATCAACCAATACATAATTAAACAATCACTACATTAAATTAATTACGCCATAAAAATATGATACAAATTAAATTTCTTTAATAAAATTACAACTTTTATATCTTAATAAGTTTAGCGCGGTCCTCTTGCAACTAATATCTATTTAGAAGAATGAACATATTGGTGGTTACTTGTTACATATGTTAACTTGTTTATCCATATGAGTTGTGATGGGATGATTGAGATTCTTCTATCTTTAAATAGAAATCTTGGATTTGAACTCTGAGAATAGAAAAACTCATGTTAAAAGTGGTGCCCCCAGAAAAGAACTCTGCAGTGTGCGTAGAACCTAAATTTATAATAAAAATACTAATATTGAATATCGAATATCGAATGAAAAAACAAAAACAAAAGTTAAGAAAGAGTCATTTGTTATCCAACTCCAAAATTGCGAAGGACAAGACTTGTTTAGATATGGACCTCAGCATATGAGCCCATTTAGAAGTTGAGCCCTTTCTTGTGATTTTCTTCACACTGAAAGCCCACTCAAGATAATCTAACTTTTTGTTTTTGGGTTAAAAGAAAGAAAAAAAAAGAAGAAGTTAGATTTATACTATAGAGAAGCATACTTTTTTAATAAATAAATAAATATAAAGGGTAGGGGAAGGGGGGAATAAGGAGGAGTAGAAGATCCATCCATCACGCCAACAAAGAGAAAGTTCAACACTACTAAAAAAAATAGGAAAAAATGACTGCAGAAATATCGACTTTCTGAGATCGGTATTCGTAGAATAACTGATCAAGAACTAACCTACTAGCATAGGTTCAAAAAAGGTTGATCTTTTTTCGATATCGATCTCCAGAGGTTGATATTACCAGCTAAACTACTAATCAATTGAGCTACTAAGATTCCCCTTAAAGAAGCATGCTGACTATTTTGATTCCTAGATTATTTTTTAAAAGAAAAATACAAACACAATCGTAAACATTAGTGTATACTCCATTCGTTCACTTTTACTTGTCATATTTGGACTTGACACACCTATTAAGAAAATAATGATTGACATGACTATTTTACCGCATTACCCCTATTTATTGATAAACTGATATTTAGTATTAAGTCTTGAAAAAATGGTGTGGAGGATAAATAACTAATACCAAGGGTAAAACACGAAAAACATAATTATTTTTTCTTATGTTAAAAATGACAAATAAAAATAAAAATTTATTTTTTAAAAAATAAACAAGTAAAACTGAATGGAGGAGGAAGTACATGCTATACTCTCTTCATTTCATTTTTGCTTTAAAAATTGGTCCAAATCATATGACTCCAAATTTAGTATACAACATTCTATCAATCTCAATAATTTTTCAGTAATTAGATTAAACCTATAGCTTCAAACATCAATAAATCACTCATTCTTAAACAAGTTATTTTCAAGTTCAACAAAATATGATCATATTCTTTAATTCCATCCACAAATAAGCCATGCATCTTTAAATTTTTACAACACATATTTAATGATTTTTTAAATTTTATTTGTGAAACTTATAATTTATGTATTATGAAGACATGTTCTTGGCTTATACTCTTAAAATAATACTAATTTACAAGTGTATCCAATTATTAATCATTCCCTCACTGCAAGCATTTCTTTTCCAAAAACCTCATAAAATCTTTTTACAATCTCATCATTCCTTGAGGTATCCTACAAAATCTTTCTTCAACTCCTTAATTACATGAAATAATTCAATTCAATTAAGTATTAGCTAGTCCAATAATTAGCTCAAACATTATAAGGATCCATTAATATTGAACGAATTATTACACATAAATTACTTACATCAAATTTAATCTTTTAATAGTTTAATTACTTGACACCTCTTGAACGAGAAGGATTGTGATTAGTAATTAAGCGAATCAAATAATCCGCAGTAATTATATGGGGAATTTTTTTTAGATATAGGGAAATGAGCAAATCAAACCACGACAGTTGACATGTAGCATAATCAAATACCAAGGGTTAAAATATATGTGAAGATTCAAAGAGAATGGAAGAAACCATCCCTGAGGTGTCACGAATAGCCTTGAATAAGATCGCTTTACCACTGGAAGCAATTATAATGACCCTGGAGAGCTCAACAATCAATTTCAAGGCTCCAAAATTGAGGTATCAGAAAATATGCACGTATTACAAAATAGCTTTTTCAATATCAAAAGTGCTCCGTTTCACATTAAGGAGACGATTTAACTTTTGAGGCCTATAAAAGGAACAAATGGAGACATCCAAGACAATAACAAACATCAGAAAAATTCGAAGAAACTTTATATTCATTTTCTTTTAAAAGATTATATTTTTGTTTTGTACCACGACTTTGGTGTTTTAGCTCTAAGAAAATGAACTTGATTAGCCTTAGTTCATTTACTTTAAATTACTTTTTATAAATTTTACTGTTAATCAAAATGACGATTTTAATAAATTTACAATAATTATAAATACATCATTATACATAAGAAATAATGCAATAATAAAGAATAACAGAATAGGGAGTTTGTTGGATCAAGTTGGGCCAGTTGGACGCGTTTGTGTCAATTAACAGCTGTTGATTGAAACACAGACAAAAACAGCAGCAGAATGTATTACGCAAATCTATGATTTCATCTCCAATTGTTCCACGTCCATTTCCCCAACAAAATTTAGTAGCCGCGGAGTTTAAAATTTTACGAAGAATATATAATTTTTTTAATAATATTAAAAATATGTAAAATTAAATATACGTTCATGAAGGGTGTGCATCAGACCATTTTTTGCCTATGGTGGCTCTACCTATGGATTGTTTGGTAGTGTGTTTGCGAATATGAGGTATAGGGGATCATTAGTAGTGGAAGTCAAAATTTTCTTTAAAAATATTTTATAATATGAAGAATTAAATACACAAAAACCCTCCCTATCTAGCTTCGCCCATGCAGTGGATATATATATATATATAATATAAACACATTAAATATATAAACTCTTAATTTAATATCAAACGAGAATATTGAATCGAATTCATGTCCCCATTATTCAATGGGTCCAATCTCAATTCCACAAAAAAACCTAATAAAGTACTCTCCGTCCAACAATACTTATTCATTATTAATTTTGCATATTTTTTAAGAAACTATGAATAGAAATGTAATTTTACTATATCAATCTTTGAATATAATAAATACAATGTCTTGAAAAATGTAATAGGAAAATAACTATAATTAATGATAAGGGTAAATTAGGAACTAAATGTAAAATTATTCATTGATTTAATAAAGTGAACGAGTATTGTTGAGCATGTCAAAATAGTATAGTGGATAACTATTATTAAACGGACGGAGTAGTACATGAATATGAATATGTCAATAAATATATAAGTACTATTAGTTAATGCTTTCACCGAACAATCAAGAAAAGTCGTAACTTTTGTTGTAGCATGGCTCCCACTTGAACTCAATTTGGTCCACGAATACAAATAATGATATCGTGAAATAACAAGTATTCCTTTATTTTTAATTTAAAATCTTACAGATTCGACGTATAAACATAAAATTGTCTGTATGACGGATTGTTTAACCCCTTAATATGATTTTTTTCAATATAAATCTAAATTTAATGAAACGAATATTGAATATCGGGTGAGGAAAAAAAAAGTTTTTGGACCATGAGGGTTCTCTCCAAAAACATTTCTTTCTCTATAGCACATGAGCTTTCTAATCACTGTCCACAATCAATTACAAATATTTAATTAGATTCTTTATAAGACAATTACATCCAGCTTGCTACAACTAAGCACAATGTTTTTTTTTTTTCATCTTCTCTATTTTTCACTCCATAAATAGTCCATTTTTGCCCCCACACATTTCCATAAACAAAAAGGAAAAAAAATGGAATTTTTTCTTCATGATAAAAAAATTGTTTTATCACAATTCTTGATTTTGTGCATGATTATTGTTGTTTCGTGTCGAGGTCCAGTATATAAACCTCCAGAAATCGAAAAATTAACCGATCATTTTAGTCGATTATCGGTTAAGCAGAATTATAATGTGTTTTATGGAGGTTCTAATATTCATATGATAAATAATGGATCAAGTGCTGAAATTATCTTAGATAAATCTTCAGGTACACTACAACAATTTCATACATTTTTTATTTTTGCTAAGTTTATAACTTAGATAAAGTATTAACAACTTTTTATTTGTCACTCCACAGGTTCTGGATTGATATCTAAAGACAAATATTACTATGGTTTCTTTAATGCTGCACTAAAATTGCCTGCTCATTTTACATCAGGAGTTGTAGTTGCCTTTTATGTAAGTTTCCATTTATACGCACTTCAATTAATTTTACGATGTATTTGTTATGTTCCACCAACATATGAAGTATCGTGTAGCTCTGTTCATCAAGGGGTGGATGGATAGGAAAAAATCATGATTTAATATTTTTGCCTCTGATGAATTGATTTGAACATTAGATTTTCTGGTTCTTAACTTACTTCATGCATATCTGGTAATTAGTACTCCCTTTGTCCCTATTCAAAGTACGTATTTTGAAACTTGTGATTTAAGAACAAGTTATAAAAAGTTTTTGTGGCTATAAATTATCTCGTTAAGTATAAAATAAATTTCTTCCAATTTTTAGATGTCAAATTCAGATGTGTTCCCACACAACCATGATGAAATAGACTTTGAATTGCTTGGACATGAGAAGAGAAGGGATTGGGTTCTACAGACAAATCTTTATGGAAATGGAAGTGTTCACACTGGAAGAGAAGAAAAATTCTACCTATGGTTTGATCCAACTTTGGATTTTCATGACTATACCATCCTTTGGAACAATCATCACATAGTGTAAGCTACTTGATATAAACTACTCGCTTGTTTCAATTTGTTTGTCTAGTTTTGACTTAGCACAAAGTAAAAGAAAGTAAAAAAGACTTTTAAATCTTGTAATCTTAAAATAAAGAAAATGTTCTTTAATTTTGTCGTCTTAAACATGTCATGTGAAAAGTTGAAATTAAAGAATTAAAAAATACTCATTTTCTTTTAAACGGGCTAAAAAGAAAGATAAGACAAATAAATTAAAACTGAGAAAGTATCTAAATAGTAACTATTTTCTTAGTTTAGCCCCCAAGTGGTCACACTGCTAAATAGCAAGTCTCAAATTCTAGGTTAGGTAAAAAAAATAATTAATTCCCTTTAGATGTACAAAAAGAGGAATTTTCACCTAATAATACCTTACTTATATTGAGAGAGAGATTTTGTTCAAGACAAAGTCATACATAGAGGTGACAAAATTAGTCCATAAAATGTTTATAACTCGCCTAAGTTTGAACTGATTACTGACTCGCTTATCTATTAACTCAGTCCATTTCGAAGGTGTAGACATCTCTCCAACTAAGCTACACACCTACACCCCATTATGTTTGGAAACTATACTTTTATCTACTTGGATTCAAAAGTTCACAATTTTATGGTAAATTTCAACAGATTTCTTGTGGACAATGTACCAATAAGAGAAGTGGTTCACAACACAGCAATCTCTTCAGTTTACCCATCAAAGCCAATGTCAATTATCGTGACAATATGGGATGGATCAGAATGGGCAACACATGGAGGAAAATACCCTGTAAACTACAATTATGCACCTTTTGTAACAACAATGAAAGGAATAGAATTAGAAGGTTGTATAAAACAACAAAATAATAATTCTTCTTCAATATTAACTCCTACATGTTCTAGGAGAAGTACATCAAGTTTGGACCCTGTTGATGGAGAAGGATTTATGAAACTTTCACAACAACAGATGGTAGGATTAGATTGGGCTAGGAGAAAACACATGTTCTACTCATATTGTCAAGATACTAAGAGATACAAAGTTCTACCACCAGAGTGCAATGCTACGTAGTCTACTTGATTTAAAAGAAGACAGTCCGGTGGACAAAGTATCCCGTGTTAGCAAGGACAACTCTTCCCATATGGAGGAGACTAAATTCTTTCTATGATGTAAAAATCTATTGATCCGAGTTCCTAACATGTTCAAGAATCTTAGTTAGTGGTATCAAATGAAATAATTCTTTTTTCTCTATATATTTTTCGAGTTTGCTAATTGAATCAACATATATATGTGAATCGAGTAATAAAATCGACATATATATTTAAGTTTCAGTGCATTTGTTTCCACCAAATTCTCTTTAATACCTAGCCTATCTAATTAGAATCAAGTTAAGTATATATGGAAATACCAAACTTGTTCTTAACATCATTCTAGTCAAATGGCTCAAACCACCTGATGGATTCCTCAAATTCAATATTGATGAATGTAGCAAAGGAAATCATAAAGAGGATCTGGTTATGGCATTCTCTAGTCTCTTGAGGTCGTTTGGTACGTGGGATAAGCATAATAATTCCGAAACAATCTCAGAATTATTTTATCTCACTATTTGTACCAAAATAGTGAGATTACTATCCCATAAAGAAGGTGAGATAAAATGTTCTCATACGATATCATCACTTTCCAATCCACGTAACAAACAAATAATTTTTTGTAATGGGAAATATCAAGGCTGGTATAACATCTTCCCTTTAGTGTTATTTAGTTTTACAGAATGATGCCTACTTCATCCTTAGCAGGAGGCTCCTTGTGGTAACTATAACTGTAATCTACGGGTTGAGGCCTTAGCAGTTAGCCATAACCTTTTATCATAGTTACATTTATTAGCTAGAACGTGTAACATGTACAGAACTTACATTTATTAGGCAAAAATTTAGGGACATCCATATTCACGCTAGAATGGACTTCATTTTTCAAGCTACCAAAACTGTCTACACTTCATTATATTTCATTCATAAAGCTAGAATTGAATAGGTAAGTGCCATGTAATGTGTCAAGATTGACCTGCACGAGTAGCTCTTGGCCTTAATTCTTAGGGAGATGAAAAGAAACTGTAAATATGGCAGTGTGTTTTTTGGCAATGCAAATATATGATACATTTCGTAAAAGAGTGTGCCACAGTACGGACTGATAAAAATAAAGTGTGCACCTGAAATGATCAGACAAGAATTGTCAAAGAAAAATCAAGATACAGATTCGAAACATCAAGAAGCCTCCGTAAAAGAAGTTTGTGCAGCTGCACATATCTTATAGCCGCAAAAAAGATGGACTGCAAAGGCAATTCATATGGTTCACTAATACAGGGAAAAAAGAGATACATCTGAAACACCCCACCTGCAATACGCTGGAAGAACAAATACTAAGCTACTTACGCTTCAATCAGGTCCGAAATACTTAACAGACCCTCACACAATGGTATTGAGAGTTGGGAAAGTAATAGCCTTATGTTATGGCCACTCCGCGACTTGCAGCTTTTACGTTACTACTATTGTGATGTGAACATCCAAACTCAGAAATGGGTTTTCACTCGACAGAGAAATTTTATTGAATTGAGTTAGGAGTAGAAGGTTCAAGCAAGGAATGTGGATTGAATCCAAGTTCGGGAAAAAGAAGTGGCCTTCAATAGAAGTCCAATTTCAAAAAAATGGATCAATGAGACTGCTAAGATAAAAGAGAACAAACTGCCTGAGTATAGTTGGAAATGAGAACCACCTAATAGTCAAACCCAGAATGTTGTTCATGCAAGGAGGTCATGGCAAAGAGCCAACAGTTCTCCTGAACCAAAGATGTTGTGGAGATTTGGCCATAAACACTTCAAAGGTTGTTAAAGTATGCTAGCGAAAGGTTGGAAAAAATGATTGTTATCTAATAGGTGCTACATCCTATATTTGTCTGTGTATATGTTTAACTAGTAGTACATGTATCAAACTAAGCCAGGAGCAGCAAAAGAGTTTTTTATTTCTTACGTCTTGTTAACTGAGAGTTGACCTACGCTTGGCCTTTTCTACTCTGTCTGTGTATTAATAGTAGCACATGCACTGCTTCAATGTTTCCAATCAAAAAAATGCACTACTTCTACGTCAAAGCTTCATTTCTGTATACATAAAGCAATAGTAGTACAACTTATTAAAGAAAAAATAAAACAAGTCATACCATGAAGGGGAACCTCATCTTTACCTGAACAAACCATGAAAAGGAAGTACCACAAACATGCATATGGTAAGTGCAGAACAAAAACAGACAAGTTTTTTACAAGAACCAGTAGACAATAAACGACATTACGATCCCTAATAAGTTAGGGTTCTCTATGAATTGCATATGCTATTCAACTCTACTCAGGTATCATACCCACTAGTAAATAAACATTCTTCTTTCCAGGCAAATAAGGCTGTTCCATCTCGAACTAATTGGTACATGGTAATTCAGGGGAACTAAAGAGAATCAAAAAAGTATCTTGGGAACTAACAATCATTACAGACTATTCCACAATTCAATTTCTCAAACGAACTACTGAATATCAAAATTTTCAAGTTGCAGGATAATGTTAATTTCTATAGTTCTTCTCAAGGATAGCAGCAGCTGAAGGAAACGTCTTATGTCTAAAGCTTTTATCAAAGAGAAAATACCTTTTCTCCAGTTTCCCTATTAACAGGCAAGCAACAAGTATGGCACACTGTATAACATAAGTTCTCATTTTGCATTGAAAAAAACACATTTCACTGCATACATAACATAAAATAATTCCACTATTGAACAACTACATTAAGGTTCATCAAAATCCAAAACTTACTCAGATAGCTTTAATTGTAAATAGATAATAATAATCCCTAAACCGAAACCATACTCAAAATTGCAGAGCACCAATAGCAATAGAACAGATACCGTAAATTAACGGTAAGATTTCTGGAACCTAGAACGAGCACCACGACCACCAAACTTCTTTGGCTCACAACGTCTAGGATCAGCAACAAGCAAAGTCCTATCATATCGAATCAGAATATCCTTAATCTCCTTCTTCGTCTGCTCATCAACGTACTTCTGGTAGAATGCAACAAGAGCCTTTGCAATTGACTGACGAATAGCGTAGATCTGAGAAGTATGACCTCCTCCTTTGACACGGATTCTCATGTCAACTCCGGCGAATCGTTGACGACCTAGAAGGAGGATTGGCTCGAAAGCTTTGTATCGGAGAATTTCCGGTTGAACAAGCTCGATAGGAACTCCGTTGATTTTGATCAAGCCACGGCCACGCTTGCAGTGTGTCACCGCCACCGCCGTCTTCTTCCGCCCGAAACATTGCACGGACTCCACTGTCGCCGGTGCCGCCTGCATTTTTGCTGCTTCGTTTGAATTTTTGCTTACTCTAATGACCAAACTGGAAAATTTCTCTGAGGTTTTTGCTATGGAGGGATAAAATAGCTTATGTATTATGATAATTAGGGTTTTGTATTGGGCTCATGGAGTAAATAGGCCCACTGTTTGATGTACTCGTTAAAGCTTTTGGGCCCTTGTGGTTAGGACTTAGGGGAAACTCGTTAAAATTGAAGTAATTAAAGATGGACAAATTACATAATCTCACTAGTTTAGATCCTAATTACTAGGAATCTCGATAGTTTTTTATATTACTTTCTATACCATCATGTATCACGACCCGTCAGATACATGTATCCATCAGGTTTAAAAAGTCGAGATACATGATTTAATACTTTTGAAATAAATACTGTAACTTATTTCCTTAAAGCGGAACCCATCGATGACCACCTAAAGTTGGCAATAATTTTCACTTAGACACTTTAATTAGGGTTTGTTAATTTTAGACACCTATAGTAAGGTTCAGTTGTGTCATTTTGACACTTTTTAAACAATCAACAAGACTTTTAAAGAGTGTGTAACACACTTGTTGATGATGTGTCAAAATGACGAATTAAATAAATACATGTGGCATATATACCAAAAATAAATATTAAAAAAATATTGTGAGTAAATATTTACTTTTAAAACTATTTGGTTAATTACTAAAAAAAAGTATATTTGAATAATTTTTTAAAAAAACAAAAAAAAAAAAGTTGCACAACCTCTGTCTCTTTCTTCTCACCATTTTCATATCTTTCCCTTTAACCACCATGGCCCTTATTTGTCGCTACCATTAATGGCAGTTTTTTCATTCTCCACTGCAATAATCCATCGCCTCGTCTTCCTCTTTGTTAAACAACTTTCACCTCTCTCCTTCCCACTTTTATTTTCTTCTCCACACACACTGCTTCTCCCTCTTCTTTTTTTCAAATCAATGTCGGCATATATATGAAGAAGAGGTTGAAGATGGTTGAATAGAGTTTGAAACTGTGTAGAAAGAGATTATTTTTAAAAAAAAAAGACAAATCTGAAAGTATTATTTAAAAAAAACGAATTCGAAAGGAAAAAAACACAAATTTAATTTGAGAATGAGGAGAAAGATGGTGAATTCATTCTTTGATATTATCAAAGACTTCATTTTTTCTAACACAATTCATTTTTTTATATGAAAACACCAATTTTTTTCCAATAATGTTATGTCTGGGTTATGAAATTTTGATGTTTCTAAGTGATGATTAAATGTATTTTGTGTGTTTCTTTTGTTTTGGCTGTTGATATTGAAGAGGTTGCCAGATTATATGGTAAAAATGGTGAGAAGAATTTTTCGGCGAGTTGGTAATCAACCGGTAGTCACTTGATTTTTGTTTGGAAAGGTGAAGAAGATGGGAGTATATTTTTAAGTATTTATATTTTCTTTTATTTAAATAAAAAATAATATATTTTTTTTGCAAAATTAAAGCTTCTCACGCGCTCAAAATGAGTGAAACACACACAATGTGTCAACTCAGCAAAAAGTGTCAAACTTAACACAATAAAATCTACTATAAGTGTCTAAAATGAACAAATCCTGGTTGAGGTGTCTAAGTGAAAGTTGATGCCAACTTTAGGGGGGCCATCGATGGGTTCGATCTTTCCTTAATTAAAGGAGTAACTTATGGGAAATTAACAAACAAAACGAATCTGGATGATCCTTCCATCTTAACCATTACCAGTTTTTCTAAAAAAGCCAAATCATAATCTCTTTTGAGAATAATTACTCTAATAACTTTTGAGTATTTATTCTATTGAGTATAATTATCTGCCAGATACATGTATCCCACAACTTTTGAGTATAATTACTTTAACAACTTCTAAAATAAAATTTTAAAAAATCTAATTTCTTCCATTTATTTTCCAGCAACAACAAAGTGAACAACTTTTTTCAGAAATTCAAATTTGTTTTTTTTTTAATTTTGTGATTTATTTATTTTTTCAATTTTTCATGTTTAGAGAACAATGTGTATCTCGCACTATGTATTTGATTCATGCATCTAATTTCATTCAATGTATTTTATTAGGTGTATCTATTGTATACGTATATTAGTTTCTTCCATTTATTTTCCAGCAACAACAAAGTAAATAACTTTTTTCAGAAATTTGATTATTTTTTTTTTGAATTTTTTGATTTTTTTTCAATTTTTCATGTTTAGAGGACAATATGTATCTTGCACTATGTATCTGATTCATGCACCTAATTTCATTAAATGTATTTCATTAGGTGTATCTGCTATATACGTATTATGTCTTTGAAGCATGTATCTAATTATTTGATATTAATCTTTTAAATATATATAATAAGGATATATACATAGAAAAAAAGAGGGAGATGCATAGATGAAGGGCAAATACATAGAACATTTAGATACGTCTAGCAAACATTGTATCTCTACAAATTCATCGTAAATTCACCAAGTTCGGAACTAAAATTCAGCGGTGATGTGGCTCTGAATCTTGTCTTTCAACTTCTTTTTCTCCGTTCTAACAATCCAGCATTGAAAGCATTAACTAAAGCATCGGAAGACAAAATCCTAAATCGCATCCTCTACAATTATCTTTCATTTTTCGGAGCTTTTGTTGCGCTGTTCTCTCACCTTTATCATTCTCGTCTCAACATGCCTTACCTCATCTTGTCTTTCTCTTCTGTTGAACCTTTCAGGTAACTTTTTTTAAAAAAATCTTCACAGTAGATAAATGCGATAAAAAAATCAACAATTCAATTTTTGATGGTTTAGCGAAGAACATCTATGAAGGAGAAGAAAGAAAGAGAGAGAATGGGGAGATAAACTTGGGATAGGAGATTGAGGATGAAGGAAGAGAGATTAGATAGAGGTGATGGAGAACGTGGGAGGTGGGGGGGAGATATAATGTTGGCATAGGAGTTTGGGGGGAGAGTTGCTAATGTACCTTTAATTAAGGAATTTGAATTTTAAGATAATTATTCAATGCCATATTTAAGAGATATGTGTATCTAATTTAACTTTTTAAAATATATGGTATAATTATTAAAAAGTGGTATTATGAGTAATATTTTTAAACTATAGATAAAATATGTATATATGGTAGTTAAGTATGTCTAATTATTTAGTTTTCCCATCATTATCCTTTCTTACGTGATTACTTATTTTGTTAATTTATCTACATTCTGACGATTAATATGAATTCACATTATTATTTCTATAGTTTTCCGTTAACTTACAGAAATCCCACTAGTTTAGGAGCTAATTACTTAGATTGACGTTAGTTTGTAATATCACGAATCTTATAAGATTTTGGACTTCGAACACATGTATCTGACAGTTTCAAATTCATGTATCTCATATATATAAGGTCATATAATTTGTATAGAGTATTTTACATATAATTTGTCAAAACTTTGTTTGATGTGAAATAATGCCTAACTTTTTTTGTTGTATATAAATGAGAGAAAATAATTACTCTCTCCATTCATTTTTACTTATCCGTAATATTAAAAATAAATGTCCAACAATACTTGTCTAATTTGGATGAATTATTTACCCATTCATGTTCATTTTACCTTTGCTATTAGATTCTATTCAATATGTAATACATTTCTCAAAATATTAATATTACCCTTATTATTTATTATTTCTTAAGGTATGTACCATGTCAATAACAAACAACTATAGTTATCGAGTTGAGAACTTTGAGTTTGATTTTTAGTTGCCTCGTGCTTGCCGTTTATGTTTTCTTAGTTGTCTCAGCATTCTTCATGTTAGAATTGGGTGAAATTGATGACTGTTTTAGCTAAATTTCTCTGTTTGGATTGCAATTAGGTTGTTTGATTGTTCACTGAATATGAATATGAATATGCAGTGTTTTTGTTTTCTTTCTGTGGTCGACTATTAGCCTCCTTATAGGTTCTTCAAATATCAAAGCATTTCCGTCCATTGAGTTTGTTTATATTCTTGTCATTTATCTGATGGTGTTCATAAAGTTGGTTAAGCCTTGGTTTAATATGTCTTTTTTTAATCTTGTTTTGGATCGTTGTATATGACTCTCTTAGCTCGTTATCTCATTTAGTTTATCGTGTATTTGAGTTCCTTTTCTTATATGCTTGAATTTCAATTGTTGTTAATCCGTCCTATTCTAATTTTTTTTATGCTCAGTATGTCTTAATAAGCTGTTTCAAATATTATGTCTGTTCAAGCTTTGGTTCATCTGTCCTTTGCTCGTTTTGATACCCCTTTTCCTGTACATATGCATTTTGTCGTGAAAATTGATTAGTTTCAAGTTTGAGCTTTAAATGATTTGTGATCAATTTCCTCCTTGGTTTTGTGGGATTTTAATTTACATGTGGTTATTAGAAATTTTGCATCTTAGGATCTGTTAAGGATTTCTTTAGATAATGAGTTAATTTAAAAAAAAAAAAAAACTTTGAGCATGTTATGAAATAAATTATTAATCCTTTTTTTAGTGCTATTCTAAATGATTGTGCATTCTGACATGCACTTGGTAGCCATATGACTTTTTTTTTTTAATGAGATTTGTTAATTATTATTTTTAGTAAATTAGTACAACATCGTGAACTAGTTCAGATCCTATGTTAATCTTTGTTATTTATTTTTACATGTGATCATCCTATTTCATTCATACATGACCCTTCTAAGCCTTATTTTCATGTATATATGTGTCTTGAAATTGAGTGTTATATTTTTACCTCCTATATATGTACTAGATTCTTCTTTGTTTAATTTTATTGGCACTGTCAAGTTATGATATAGACTAAGGCTGGCAATCGGACTGGACCGGCAGAACAGGATCGGTTTTACCAGAATCGATTCTTGTTTACTGGAGAATTTACCGGAACTGGGTCTACCGAAACCGATTTTACCGGAAATTTTTCGTAGTTCCAGCCCGGTCCTATAGCTACCGGGTTGGAGCCGGGTCAACGGGTTCGATAATTTTAAAAAAAATTAACTTATTAATTAATAATTTATATTATTATATAATATATATTATTAATTATTATATTTTAATATTATTAAATAAATATATATTATAGTTATATTATTTAATATTCATTAAAATATTTAATTTAAATTTAATGTTTAAAGTTTAAACATTAAACATTAAAGTAAACTTTAAAGTTTAAACTTTATACTTTAAATTCAATTTTATACTTTAAACTTTAAAATTCTTATATTAGGCTAATATTAAAATAGTTGAAAATTAAATTTATAAAATGACTTGTATTAAATATAAGAGACTATTTTAAAAGAAAATCAAGGCGAATAGCCGTCTATTTATTCAAATAAATAAATTGTACAAATACAAATACTAGAAAGAATACCTAATCTACGGCAGTCACCTTCTAGGAAGGGTTCTGTTTAAACTAGGTATTGAATATTATACTAATAATTGGATTTTTTTTGAAAATCTTTTCGTAAATTTTGTATCATACTCCAAGAAACATTATTTGGAACTTGTATTCTTCCTCCATTGCTTCCATGCCATCATCACTATTATCACCAAATATTTCGTCTTCTATTTGGCTACTTAATAGTGGTAGTCCACCATTTCTTCTTTTGGCATTGACCCAATCTCTAAACAACACTGATATTTCCAAACTATCTTTTGCTAATTAATATCAATGATCTCCAATCATAAATCTCGTTGCGCTGAAAGCTTGCTCCGAAACAACCGAAGATGCTAGAATCGCTAGCACATCTCGAATAACCCTAACAAGGTTTGAAAATTGTTCTCCGCGATTCTTCCACCATATTAGTAGCTGAGATGGTCCTTGATCATTCCTAATATTTTTTCCTGCCTGATTAATATATTCATCAAAATCATTATTAGTAGAGGATTCAAGACCAAGATAATCATCCATAAATTCATCTAAATCATCACTTTTAGGCCTACTAGATGGAGGTACTGCTATTAGAACATTTATTTCTATGGCTCTATATGTATTATATAAATCTCTACCTTTTGTTATTATGCTATTTTTACAATCTTCAACACTAGGAGTTTCATCAATTGTAATTTCAAAATTTGCATAAATTTTTTCAACCATTCTTTCAACACCTTTTAATTTGTAATAATTTGGGTTGAATAAAGTAGCAGTCAAATAGATTTGAGGTATAGGAAAAAAATATTTTTTGAATTTTTCAATCATAAAAACAAGTGATTCTTTAAACTCATCTTTTCCTTTATATTTTGCAAATTCAGATGAAATAGGACAAATATTTACTGAAACAGAAGAAATAGTTGGATAATATTGACCGAAAATAGCATTTGTTGCTTTATAAAAAACACTTAAAAAATCAATAATTTCTTTTGTATTATCCCAATCTTCGCAGCCAATTCTTAAATTTGGGTCCGCATTATGAGCATTAAAAACTAATTGTATCGGCTCTTGATAAACATAAGCAACTTCAAGCATTTCAAATAAAGAATTCCATCTAGTGCCTACTTCTTTTGGAACTTTTCTATATGCAAGTCCACATTCATTACAATGAATTTTAAATTCTATAATTCTAGCTTTTATTTTAGCTTTAATAATCCAATTACAAGCAATTCTAATTTTTTCACAAGAAATTTCAAATTGAGAAATACCATCTTTTACTATCAAATTATAAACATGTGCAGCACACTTAAGATGAAAAACATCATTATCAATTGGACAAAGTCTACATTTTAGATAATCAACTGCTTTTAAGTTATTAGAAGCATTATCTAAAGTGACACTCATTATTTTTTCACATATTTCATAAAATTGTAAAATACTACCTATTTTTGAGGATATATAAGAACCAATTTTATTTTCTTCAACATATTTATAGGCTAATATTCGTTTTTGCATGTTCCAATCATGGTCAATCCGATGGACAGTAACAGTAAAATAATCATTACCATTAGGACTACATCTCATATCAGACCATCAAAATAAACAAATAAACAACGAAGAAAATGACAATATTCTTTTTGATATATAAAAAGATCACTTTTAATTGTATTTCTTGAAATACCTTCATAATTTGGGTTATACAATTCTTGAATATAATGAATAAAACCAGGATGTGAAGAAAATGAAAAAGGTTGTAACGACCCGCTAGGTCGTTTTGAGCACTAGAACTATTTTGACTTTTTCCGTAAATTAAAATAGGTATTTTGGATTATTCGTTTAATAATGATTATTTAATTAATGGTTAATGGGCCAAGTCTATAATTTATTTAATACTCTATACCACTTAACCAAAAAAATAAATTAGGTAAAAAGAGGTTTATTATTCTTTTGAGTCATAACTCAAAACTCGAAGTCGTTGCGGCTCAGATATGACGACACGAGGGAACTGCAAGACGGGCTGCCACAAGAAGTAATACATCCATTATTTTAGGTAAAAGTTTAAGCTAAGTATTAATATGTTTTCATATATATACCTTAGTTGTAGGAAGTAAAGAGATCTAACATTATTAGTATTATATTAATGGAGTGGAAGCAATTGAAATTTTGTCTTTTTCTGAACCGTGTTGTCCAAAAAAAAAAAGGAAAATTTGATGTAATTTATATGTTGATGCATACTTGTTTTAAAATTGATGGTCAACAATTTTGGTTCAATGGTTGTCGCCTTTGGTTTCAAAACCAGTAGCTCTAATTGCAAATATTATTATTTGTTTCATATTATAAATTTAATTTTTGATATGGAGATATGTAATTAAATTTTAAGTGTATGAATACAATTAAATTTATGATATTTGGAGGAATTGAGACTTAACTCTAGACTTGAAATTTAGGAATATGAAACTTGGCATATTAGTTGGCACCAAGATTTATGAATTTAATTGTAGATTTGGTTAGGTTTTGAGTATAGGCTATACATATAATAATATGGGTGTATATGGACTCATTTGCTTACGAAGAATGCATATTTGATAGATTGGGAATATTATGAAGCTTTACGAAAAGGAAAGATGAAATTTTGAAGAATTCGTGGCGCGTGTTCGACTTTCGAGGTATGTTAAGACTTCCTAGACTTCGTTGAGGGACATTTTCTAATTAAAAATTAAAAATTGAATAGATAATGGGTAAGGGCGAAAAGATGGGAGTCTCGTACCAATGGTGTGATGGGCATTGGTACAAGTACCAGTGCTATTAAAGGGAAAGTTTATTACTATAATATGATATATTGTAATTCAAGAATGCCAAAACATATGGGCATTAACTGATGTAATTAGTGACTTGATTTCTTTTGTCGGGTTGTGTTCTTTATTGAACCCGTATAATTGTGATGATTGAGGTGATTATATGTCATAGCGACATTTGAATTATTGAGATGCTGCATCACTCCCTATTATTGATATCATATTGTGCACATGCACTGACATGAGATTGAGTATGAGTAAAGGTCTAACACGTGGAGATCGTCCGTGTTGAGATCGAGTTATGATTATAATTTGGGCACTTGGAGATCGTCCGTGTGAGAGATTGACTATGATTATAAGTTGGGCACGTGGAGATCGTCCGTGCTGGGATTGTGTGATTTTATGGTAGTGCGTTGAGATCGTTCGCACAGACACATGGAGATCGTCCGTGTCAGTATATGGACCTCGCGAGTTCCCCATGGGTCATGAACTCTCGATGTATTTTCGAGGAGTATCATGTATATACGGTTGAGAAAGTACTTGGCATCTGAGGCATATCACTTCATGGTGTCACATTGCATTGCATCTCATGACATCCCTCATTCTTGTTGATTAAGTGCTTTATTGGTGGTTGGACATTGCGTGATATTTGATTATCCTTATTTGAATGAAACTTGTTTGATAATATAATGTTGACTTGTAAAATTAAAGAATTATTTTCTTATATACTCCTGTCACTACTTCTTCGTTGTCGGTCTATGATACATACTG
Source organism: Solanum appendiculatum (assembly GCA_018342035.1). NCBI lineage: Eukaryota > Viridiplantae > Streptophyta > Magnoliopsida > Solanales > Solanaceae > Solanum > Solanum appendiculatum. The sequence goes on from JAGDQO010000453.1 coordinate 452,951, forward strand.
GGTACATGTGGTTTCGTACTCATACTACACTTGCTGCACTCTTTTGTGGTGCAGATTGGATTTTGAATTCGAGGGCATTTCGTGGAGCTTTCGGAGTTGAGTTGAGTTATCTTGGAGTTGTGGTGAGCTGCTTGGTTGTTCTGTGGCCCACACCTCCCTCTATGTCTTTAGTTATTATTTTATTTTAGTATTCAGACAGAATATTTCTTACGTCTAAGGTTGTCATTTAGTTCTAGACTTGCATCGTAGTTTAGAACTCTTGTACTTATGACACTAATTCTTGGGGTGATATTTTAGTTTTCCGCATTTTTATTTAAAAGACTTAGCATGTAGGATATTTGCTTGCTATACTTATTGGGTTGGCTTACCTATCTGTTGGGAACACAGGTGTCATCACGACTTGTGATTTTGGGTTGTGACAAAGGCAAACCACAAACAACAACCATTTTTGCTAATTCTCTACTATCTTTTTCTTTACTATATGTGCGGTGTGTGCTTGGGCCAGCCGGGTTAGTCATATTTAACACACTTTGAACCATATTAGAACCTTCGACTGCTTCAGAATTTTCAGTTATGGATATTCCCTTTTTATTAGCCCTTTCGAAATCATCTAGGCGAGCAAATTCTTTATTACATTTTCTCAAATGCATTCTTAGCTGTCCCGTTCCCCCATACGTTCTTGTAGTCAAATGATTCATGAATCTTTTACATTTCAGGCAACTAGTAATAGTTTTTTTCTCATTTTGTGTCAAAAATTTCCAAACTAAAGATCTTTTAACACGTACAACGGCCTTTGAAAATGTAGGTAAAGGGGGGATATCATTTTGTTCCGATAAATCGGTAGCCGGACTAGTAAGGGTAGGGGTCTCCGTCTCATCATCATTTTCCTCCTCTAATTCTTCCTCAAAATTAGTAAAACATCTATTTAATGTCTCATGATCTATTTCAGTTTCGGAATTTAATTCAATAATATTTGGTCGTGAACTAAAAGAAGTTTCATCAACATGAGTATAATCATTAGTATTAATTCTAAATCTAGGTGGCAAATGTTTAGAAGTAGAACTACTAGTTCCTCCCCGAGAATTTTTTTTTCCAGACATTGATCTTTTACCACTATTTTTTTTCGATTTCCTGTTTAAGTTTAAAATAATTAAATATTAAGAAAAACAAGCAAGATAAATATAACAAAAAAAATAAATTAACTTAAATAAAGAAATTAAAATTGGAACGAATGTACCGAACGTCTACGTAAAAGTAGACGTATAACCAAAAGCCGGAATTGAGAAATGCCAATTTGAAGCTTGCAATTTACTTCAAAAAAATCTTTGAAATCCGAACTCCAAGTCTCCAACAAATCAATAGCACAAAATAAAAATTATGAGAGACTGAGAATTGAAAATTTTTGTAAGATGTTAATGTAATAATTTATGAAATTTGTGAGTTAAATGAAAGAAAATAGGATATATTTATAGTGAAGGGGTTAGAGAGGGGTGTAAGGGCCTAGGGGGTGTTGTTGGGGCCTTGGGGGTGGGGGGCTGATTTTCAGCCGTTATTGGGCCCCACTCCAACTGATACATGCCCAACTCCCAAGTCCAACGTTACAATTTTAAAAAAAAATAAAAAATTTCAAAAGTCAAAACTGATCGTTGGAACTGGACCGGAACCGGATCGACTGGTTAAAACCTGGGTTCCGTTTCGGTACCTGTACCGGTACCCTATTCGATCGGTTCCTTATCGGTTCAATTGGTACCGGATATATCGGAACAGGAAATGGACCGGACCGAGCAAAAATCGATACAATTGCCAGCCTTAATATAAGATCATAAATTTTGTTTGCTAATATACAGTAGTACATGTTTTCTTAATTATTTAAGTCACTTTAGTCATAAAATCTTTAATACCGAAGTCAAGTCTCTGTTTTAGATGACTACTTTTCTTTTATTTGTATTCGTTCAATCTTCATTTGATGTCAAATATTTGTTACTGATGGTTGCCTTTTGGTTATGAAATGTCTAAATTACTTTTATGTCAATAAAGTCATGCTTCAAATGATTCCTTTATTCGAATGCTAATTTTGTCCTTTTTATTTATTGTATATATTGAATTGAGTCAATTGGACTCTCATCTCTTCTCCCATTGCATTTATTTCATTAGGCTCTAACACTCTTTGAGTCAGTCCTATTAGTATTCGAGTGAAAAAAAAAGCTGATGAACAGGATTGAAAGCTAATGTAACGGGTGAAAGGGAAGATACAATACAAGGCCCAAATTGGGCCAAAGGCTCATAAAATTTCCAACGACAGGAGTCCAAAAGGACTAAATAATAGGCTCAATAGGAAGGAAGATGGGCTGAAACCCATTTTATTTCAACGGAATTCATTTTAGAGATTAGGACAGGGAAGAATTTGGGCCAAAAATCCAAAATCAGTAGAATAAGCCCAAATATTGACCCAGGCGGACAAAAATCGGACTTGGACACAATATTTATTTCCTTTTATTGCATTTACTATATTTAATTTTTATTTATTGTATTTGATATTACTTTGATTTAACTTAATTAAATCCCATGAACCATTTTTGTTATAATAATTTGAATGATTTTACTTAATTACCTCTCTTCTTTTTTCTATTGGCTCTGAGGGAAATATATATTAGTCCCTTTTGTTTGCTTTGATTAGTTCTACTTACGAATGAATCATTGAGAGTAATTTTAATTTTGGGTCTGATTTCAATTTAGAATATAGAAATTTCAAAAATTTTAGAAGAAGAAATTGCTCATAGCTTTGGTAACGTCGCTTCACACCTTTCAACTCCTCGATTCTCTTCAGATATACACTAAGCATCTGACCCCTTTGTCTCAGAAAAACTTGTTAGGAAGTTGTATTCTGTGGAAAGCAAGATGTCAAAGTTGCAAGATACATTGATTGATCTGGACAAAAGAATGGAGGATCTATCCAACTCAGTGTACAACGGTTTGAACATGTTTTTGTTCGTTGGGGCAACTTCTTTTTTAATCAGAGTATACTAACTTGCAGTGAGGGATTAAAAATCTTAGGATTGACATTTGTTGCTTCTCTTTTCAACTTAATTCGTGTTAAAAAATTGGTAACAACAAAACTCTTTTACCTGCAAAGTTTGAATACTTCTCACTTGAATACTTATGAGCATTTAGTTAGTGAGGCCGTAGTTTTAAGGTAACATAGGTTGTTTGTATTTTCTTTTGTTCAAGAGTTATGTTGCAATAAAGTATTTTTATTTGTAGAGAGTATTTTACATATAGGGTGTGTTTGGTATTAAGGAAAATGTTTTCTTAGAAAACAAATAGATTTCTCACTTATTTTCTCATGTTTGGTTGGTGAGTAGAAAATATTTTTCGAAAAATATTTTTTAGTATTTGGTTGGTGAATGGAAAATATTTTTCAGAAAATATATTTTATTTTTGGCTAGAGAGTAGAAAATACTTTTTAGGAAAATTATTTCTGATTTGAATGCCAATCTCGATAATTAATCTAAGACATGATCCCGACACTTGAACTAGAACACAATTCCGATGGCCGATCCTTAAACTTGACTCTGAGATCTGAACCTGGTTGGATATCTGACCCAAGACCTGACCCCAATATCTGAACTTGAACACAATTGACTAATTCGGAATTTGACTCTGACACTCGAATCAAGATCTGACTTCAATCATTACCCGATGCAAGACCTAAAATTCGACTTTCAAATCAGAATTTCGATCCCAACTTCTGAACAGGGATCCAACCACACCCAATTTCGGACCTAACTTTCAAACTGGGATTTAATATTTTTATTTTTTTTAGAAAAACAGAAGTTCAATTTTTTGTGTGTGTGTGTGGTGGTGGTGGGGGGGGGGGGAGGGTTGTAGGGGGTCGGGGTAGGGTGAGGTAAAAAATAAAATCTAAAAATTTATAAATATTTTTCAAAAACAACTTTTAAAAAAATAAACAAAAAATGGGAGGTGGGAGGGGGGCTGGTAGGTGTAAAAAATAAAATTTGAAAACTTATAAATATTTTTCAAAAACAACTTTTAAAAAAAATAAAAATAATTGGGGGGTGGGGGGTAGGGGGGTCAGTCGGGGTAGGGGTGGGGTTAAAAAAATAAAATATTTAAATTTTAAAATATTCTTTTAAGAAAAACTTTTAAATTTTCTTCTGGGGGTTGGTAGGGGGTCAGGGTAGGATAGGATAAAAATAAAAATTGTGTAGGAGAGTTGGTTCCTTAGGCCTATAAAGAGCCTCTTTTCCTTGTTGATTAGAGACACACAATTCACATAACAAACAAAGCAAGAACGACAAGAAGAGAGCAAGAGAAAGATGGCAGATAAGGAAAGCAAAGGGAAGGGAAAAGCAGAGAAAATCGGAGAAAGCAAAAATGACGTATTTCCATTCACTCCCAAGAAAGGAAGTGTAATTCCTAAAGAGAAGAAACATGTTTCCACCATGATGGGTGAGAAAATTGGTCACTCTCTTGTTTCCCTTGTCAAGAATAGGAAAAACAAGATCAACCATTATGATACTTAACAATACGAACCAGAAATAGTTCCAAGAAAATATTTTCCATCATACCAAATATTGAAATACACCATACTTAATTTTATTCTTTCCAAACATCACACTTGTAATATGTGTATCATTTTTATTTTGTACCATCTTTTGTTCTATTAAGGTGTCTAGGAGGTCCCTAGTATACCACAATGTTCAGTATTGTATTTGGATATGCTTTTGTGTTTCGCCACTTTATTTTGTTTTCCATACGTTACATCTCTTTCAACTTGAGTGCAAAAAAGTCAATTCTTCAATCTCATTTTATACGATAGAGTTTAGTTGGACATGAATATTAAAATATTCATTTAAAAGTAAAACAATGTCATGTAAACTAAGATAAAGGAAAAAATTATTAATTTAAAATGGCCAATAGAAAATAGTAATATTGATTATTGACAAGATTCAACACTCATACTGCCCAAGCAAACACACACATCAATACACACAACACGTAAGTGTGGTCGACTACATATCACACACACACACACACAAATATATGGACAAAATTAGTTAAATTATATTTTCTTATATTAATAATAGTTAAGTTAAAACTTAATTGTAAAAAATAAGAGAGGTAAGCATTAAGTTAAAAAATAATACTCCCTCCGTTTCTATTTATATGTCGCCCTCTTACTAAAAATAGATGGTCCTGAGTATTTGTCATTTCACAAAATAAATGCATAAATGACACTATTCTTTCTACTTTACCCTTGAAAATATGAATTTGACCAACATAAGAAAACTAAATGACTAATCCATATTCATAATTGGTCAATTTAATTAATCTAAATAAATGAATTTATGTTCATTTGTTGAAAATTTGACTTCAAGAGAATACTATACTAAATAAGGATACAATGGTAAACTTACATAATTTCTTAAGGATTGTGAAATCTAAAATGGTGACATATAAATATAAATGGAGGGAGTAATTATTAAACTTGAGGGGAGATTTATGTAATTATTTCTTTAGTTTCTCTTTTAATTGGCTATAATGACTTTGTAGATAAAGTACACTAATTTAAGTGTTTTTATTGATATAAAACAAATATAAGTGACTTTGGTAGAGTATTTGGTTCATTCAGGGGTGACGCTCCCAACAAGATTTTCTCCATACCATCTAGGCTCAAACCCGAGACCACTGATTAAGGTTGAAGCAGTCTCATCACTACACCACAACTCATATTGGTATATTAAAATATAGTTAGTTATTACTATTATCGATTTATTGGACCAATAGATATTTCTGTAAAAATTATGCGTACTTGAAAATTTGTAATAACATGTAATCTCAATCATTTATTTATAAAATGAACATAAGAATCATGTATGACTTATTAATATTGTGTCTTAGGATAATATGATACCTAATTTATGAACTATGATTTACTCATTTGATATGATCAAGAGAATTTGAGGAAATTAGCCTGTCAAACAGTTGTTCCGTCTGTTTCATGACTAACTTGATATAAGGTAGTTCCGCGTATAAAGTCATGCTAGAAACCCCACATAGAATTTCCAAAAAAATAATAATTACATATTTAAAAATTATATTAAAACTACTATAAATTATAATAAATAACAATTCAAAATATTCAATAACTATTTATAAAAACGTGATCAAAGAAAACAATTTTTGACTTTTTCAATTGTTATCATCACATAAAATAAAAGAGAGGAAATACTTTGTATAATATTATCGTCTAGAGAACATGCACACTCGCATTTAGCATATGAATTTTGGGAATTGACCCCTCATTACGTTTTGGATCAAAAATTACCTCTGAACTATTATCTCATTTTAAATAGTTCTAACGGCAAAATAGATTCATTTTTTCCTTTTTTGGAAAAACTGCTTGAAGGAATACGTTTTTTTAGTTCATTTGGATAGTTAGAGCCTGGATGGTATTTTTGAGCTAAAAATGTAACGACGAGAATATTTTGACTAAAAAATATAATGGAGGGTAAATTTGACCGATCTTAATTAGTTCTTAGTTATTTTTGGCCCTTTTCCCTTTTTTCATATTCCCAAAAGGCAGACAACACAATATATAATGTTTGCTTAAGCTCACGTTGACTAGCTATAAACACACATACACAATACACAATTCACACTATTATCAACAACAAAAAAAAGAGTCACACACACAAAATATGATCTTTAGTGAAGTTGAGGTTGACTAGTTTAAACACACATACACAATACACAATTTTGCTTAAGCTCACGTTGACTAGCTATAAACACACATACACAATACACAATTCAGACTATTATCAACAACAACAAAAAAAAGAAGTCACACACACAAAATATGATCTTTGGTGAAGTTTAGGTTGACTAGTTTAAACACACATACACAATACACAATTTTGCTTAAGCTCACATTGACTAGCTATAAACACACATACACAATACACAATTCACACTAATATCAACAACAACAAAAAAAAAAGTCACACACACAAAATATGATCTTTGGTGAAGTTGAGGTTGACTAGTTTAAACACACATACACAGTACACAATTTTGCTTAAGCTCACGTTGACTAGCTATAAACACACATACACAATACACAATTCACACTATTATCAACAACAACAAAAAAAAAAAAGTCACACACACAAAATATGATCTTTGGTGAAGTTGAGGTTAACTAGTTTAAACTCACAAAAATGCACATAAATCACAATATTATCTTTGCTTCAATTCATGCTGACCAAGTTTAAACACAAACAAATGCACAAACACATAGACACAAATACACACAACACATAGACACACAAGAAATTACTATCAAAATTGTGTAGGAGAATTGGTTTCTTAGTAGGCCTATAAGAAGCCTCTTTACCTTGTTGGTTAGAGACACACAATTCACATAACAAACAAAGCAACAACAACAAGAAGAGAGCAAGAGAAAGATGGCAGATAAGGAAAGCAAAGGGAAGGGAAAAGCAGAGAAAATCGGAGAAAGCAAAACTGGCGTATTTCCATTCACTCCCAAGAAAGGAAGTGTAATTCCTAAAGAGAAAAAACATGTTTCCACCATGATGGGTGAGAAAATTGGTCACTCTTTTGTTTCCTTTGTCAAGAATAGCAAAAACAAGATCAACCATCATGATACTTAACGATACGAACCAAAAATAGTTCCAAGAAATTATTTTCCTTCATACCAAACACACCAATATCACACTTGTAATATCTGTCTCATTTTTATTCTGTACTTCCTTTTGTTCTACTAAGGTGTTTAGGAGGTCCCCTGTACACCACAATGTTCAGTATTGTATTTGCATATGCTTTTGTGTTTTTGAATTCTACGTTATAGTTCAGATCTTCATCAGAATAGATAAAACACAGGCACAAGGAGTATATATATAAGGAGAAATGACGTTGACAACGAATTTAATTAAACTAGTTGCCTATTGACATCAAATGCAGTTTGTATATAAAAGAAGTTTTGAAAGAAAACCAACATTTATCATCATCAACATCATAAAATAGAGCAACTTGATGGTTTAGTTTTATTTGTAAAAATTGCTTAAGAGGATTATGTTTATAACCAGGCTGGATTCTTCAATGGTGTCACAACTGCCTTCACTTGCAAGTAATTCTTGAGACCATATTCTCCCTTTTCTCTTCCCTGACCACTCATCTTATAGCCACCAAAAGGAATCGTAGCATCAAACGTATCAAAGCAATTAATCCATACCGTCCCAACTCTCAAGGCTCGTGCCAACGTGTTTGCAGTGTCAATGTTCTGCGAAAATACTCCAGCAGCTAGACCATACCGAGAACTATTAGCTCTCCGTATCACTTCATCAAGATCTCTGTAATGAACAAATGCATACCATTAATAGAAGTCGATAATAAAGCTCCATGTACTGTTAACATATATATTTGATCGTTCTCACATACTTAAATTTTAAGATGGACTGTACTGGACCAAAAATCTCATCCTGTGCAATCAGCATATCATCCTGACAATTGTACAATTTGTTAGTCATGACAATATTTGGACGCGATGCTGAGAGTCATGTCTATTAAAGTGAAAATGTATATACCTTAACGTTAGAGAAAACAGTAGGCTTAATATAGTAGCCCTTTTTACCAAATTGCTCACCGCCAGTTTCAAGAGTAGCTCCACTATCAACACCAGATCTAATATATTTCATGATCTTATCAAACTGTTTTGAATCAATCTGTAGTGACAGGAAAACTCTTAGGTATAGTATTATTACCTTAAGAAAAAGACTTAAAAGGAAGGAAATATGCTTTTGCTTTTCGTCGTACAGGTTTAATACATTGGTTTCCAGCCTTTAGATTAGTTAAGAGATCATCAATACCTGAGGACCCTGCTCAGTGCCTGATTTAAACGGATCACCAACTACTCGTTTCAAGGCTCGTGCCTTTGCCTTCTCCAGAAATTCATCATAGACTTTCTCGTGAACATAGGTCCGAGAGCCAGCACAGCAACATTGGCCCTTTAAAATTAATGCCATAGGTGTTAGTATCTACACCATGAACCTGACCAACACCCTATGCAGAAGTATAGATAGGAAATAGTACCTGATTAAAGAAGAGAGCAAAGTGAGCTTGTTCAACGGCCGTATCAATATCAGCATCCTCACAAACAATAAAAGGGGATTTCCCTCCAAGTTCCAATGTCACAGGCTTAAGATTGCTCTTAGCAGCCAATTCAAGTATGGTTTTCCCGGTTTCTGTTGATCCAGTAAAAGCAAGCTGTTGTTGGAACAAAAGTGAATCATTGTCCAATCCAGTGCAATATGCTGGTATCTATTTCCATATGTACAACTATAGATAAATATAAATAGATAGTTCATGTCATCCGTCACCTTATCTACTCGTTAGACTTGAGTAAGCTACATAGGTGCAGACAGTTCTTCCATCCTAATACTTTTTAGTTTCGATAAATTGCATAAAATAGCACGGCTGGCTAAAGATTAAAGTGCTATCAACTCTATAATCCCATAATACAGTCCAGAATTGGTTAAGAATGAGAGTAACACTAACATCAAATACTACCAGAGTTTTCATACGGAATGGGATCAACTATTGAAGATGCACTAGATTTCCTGTGAAACTTGCCTTCTTTATTGATGTATGAAAATTCATCTTTTCGAAAAGTTTCAGTAGAACAAGTGACAAGATTTCTTCACTGTTATTTTTGAAATAATATCAAGTCGAGGGATATTAGCTCATTTGGCACAACTAGTATTTGGCAAGAAGTGGCCGCAAATGCCAATACATGAATTAAATGATTGAATATGAACGAGGCCGAGGAGTAGTTGTGGTATCTGTAGCAATCCTACAAACCAAAGAAATTGACATTTGACACCATATGGAGAAGTAAAAGCTAAAGAGCCACAAATTTCAGATCTTCACACAGAGCAGACTAAATAACTGAAGAAAAGTAATTAAAGAGTTACCTTATCCACATCCATATGCCTACAGAGAGAAGCACCAGCTGTGGCACCAAAACCAGAAATGATATTCAGAACACCTTCAGGCAGCCCAGCCTGTTAGTGATAACTGAGTATTAGAGATATCCCGTATCACAGAAAACATGTGGCAAGTGGCAACAACAATGTATTAAAAAGAAAATAAATTGTGGCATATCATTGTTAACAAGTAGATGCTTCTGTTTGTGATTACTAATAACACCATAAACTCATGACACTTTAGTGACTTAGTATAAGAAGTAATGAAAATTTTCAGACTCTAGGATATCATCTACTATGGATTATTTTCATAAAGTTTGAAAAGTAAAAACTGATGATTTCACTCAAGATATGATGCCTGCAAGATGATGAGACTTTGTGTACTTGCAGTGCGGAGCGACTCTTGTGGGAAATAAAAGAGAAAAATTGAATGGTACCTCCTGCAATAGATTTGCTACATACAATGCAGATAATGGGGTCTGCTCAGCCGTCTTTAGTACGACTGTGTTACCACAAGCTAAAGCAGGACCAATCTTCCAAGAAAACATGAGGAGAGGAAAATTCCATGGGATAATCTGACCAGCAACCCCAATCGGTTCATGCAACGTTTGAACATGATATGGTCCATCGGCAGGAATGGTCATACCATGAATTTTATCCGCCCAGCCTGCAGAATCAAAAGGAGAACTTCAGGTGCTTAAAATATTTTCAGGAGCCAATCAACATGAAAGAAGTGGCGAAATACAATTATGCTCTCCATATGGCTTTCTAACGTACCAGCATAATAACGGAGTAGACGTACAACCATTGGTACTTCAATCTTAGCAGCTTGTGCATAAGGCTTCCCAGTATCCCAAGTCTCGAGCGTTGCAATTTGATCATTATGTTTTTCAATCAGATCAGCAAGCCGCAGCAATATCTTTGACCTTTCCTGCAGTTATGAACCATTAACGATTAGATGTAATCTCGCATGCACAATCATTAACATAGCAAAGACTGTACTAAGAGATACGAAATAGATACATAAGCAGTCATCCTAGGCCACGGTCCTTCATCAAAAGCCTTACGAGCAGCAGCAACTGCCCGATTAATATCTTCTGCATCACCTTCAGCAATATGTGCAATTACCTCCCCTGTCCTGGGGTCAAGGGTCGGGAAAGTTTTTCCTAAAAGCTCAAGGAATTAGCTCCAGTGTACAACAAAAGGGCCAAATATAATTATGAAAAAAGAGATCTGAGCTCCATTATGGTGATTAAAATGGATTAACAAATCTACCTGATGCAGAATCAACAAATTGCCCGTTGATAAAAAGTTTAGTATGATCCACATTGACCGTAGGCTTGATGGGCTCCTCGAGAGCAGCCGCTGTGCTGTATTTATAAGCAGCTATTCTGCCAAGATGGGATCTTTTTCCTACACAAAATAGTTTTTCTCATTTTAGTTCTCTACATGCCATCTCAGAATCTGTAGGGACCAAAAAAGAGCGGCGAAAATCTCCCAATCAAGGAGAAGGAATGATAATGACACATCGCAAAATTTCGTGAGAATTCAAGAAAATTGAAAAAGGACTATTAATCCTCTTTCCCTATAGAACTTTGTCACTAGTTCAATCAGAAATTTGGAAATGTACAAATTACATACTACATTTTCTGCATTTATTACAATTCACAGAAACAACCAATTTAACAAGTAATGCTTCACAAAAATAGGAAGAAAAAAAACATTCATCCATATTCAGCCTTTGAATAGTTTACAAGTACAAGGTTGTTGATAAAGACTTTTAACTCTGTACATTATATTCAACCTTTTCAATAAGATTTCTGCCTTAAAGATATAGAATGGTCAAAGTGAAACTAGACAAAACTCTTGAACGTTCATCCATATTCAACCTTTGAATAGTTCATAAGTACAAGGTTGTTGATAAAGACTTTTAACTCTATACAGTATTCAACCATTTCAATAAGATTTCTGCCTTCAAGATTTAGAATGATCAAACTGCATAAAGGACTATAACTCTTTAACATCAAACATTAAAGAAAAATCATAGCAATTTAGCATGATATAGATGTACAACAAGACTCATGCTACTAAAACACTTGTAATTCTTTTATTTTTTGTTATGACTATGGTGTTCGGGCTAGCTTTTGCGTACCTCAACTAGTTTCACAGAATATCTGCCACCTTCCACAAGCAACAGGTACCAGAAAAGAAAAACATGTAAGTTTTAACAATTCTTAATTAATTGAGTATAATTTTAAACGACAAGTGAGGCTTATTCAAGTGATTGAACACCTCCACCATGGTTCGAATCACGTTGGAGTGGAGGTTAAGTGTGAACACTATTGATACTCGATCCTCCTCGAGATAGGGTGGGAAAAAAAGTTTAATTTTACTAAACATGTTTGATTATGATTTCTTGTTTTTGATTGTGCAAGATTAGATCTTTAAGCATCCTGAATTCAAAACCACTAAAACACATAAAGGGTCTCCAACATTATTGCTAAAACACATAAAGATCGAAACTTTTCATCCAAATCTTGAAATTCTATTAACAAGATCATGAAATCCATTACAGATCATTAATTAAAGAAGAGTTTTTAAAACAAATAAACCCATAATTATTTCAACAAAATAATCAAAATCCATTTAACAGAGAGACATAAAATTAAAAGAATCACAAATAAAGAGACATAAATACCCTTAGAAAGCAGATGAACAGAACGAGAGAGAAATACACGAGCCGTCATTATTGGAGATGAAAATTACAGCACTATTTTCAAGAAAGAATAAAAGTAGTAGCAACTTTATTATATAAACAATGAAAAGTTTATGAAATAAATAGTTTGTTCTGTCATGTATACTGTGGCAAGTCTTATCACTTATAACAAATCATTATCCAAAAATAGTACTGCCATTAAATATTGTTTAAATTATTATGTATAGTGAATTAGTAGTAAAAAAAAGATTTATGTAATTTCTAAATATATTTTATTACTAAATAAAATTAAAATTTAAGCTAAACATTAATTAATTTGATCTTCTTTATAAAGTTGGAAAAGAATGGAATGCATGCAATTGCAAGTAGGGACATATTGGTCAAAGAGTGCTTTTAATTTCCCCGCAAAAGCATTGCCCCTTATCATCACTGATAATTTTTAAAGGAGAAAATATTGACAACAATATCTCTAAATTTGGCGTAAATTATTAGTTTTATTTTTGAATTATTGGTAGTCTTAAAAATATCTTTTTACTTGACTAATTGAACTTAAATACACTCACGATCTTGCAACACGAGGGAAATGCACCCCTAAATTCTCATCAAGTTTAGGAATGTTTTCAACACTTCTCTCGGTATTTTATTAAGAATCACATGCTCTTACAAGAGTTTGAGACCACTTGCTATGTCATATGGCAGATTAGGGAGTGTATCTAAGTTTAGTTAGTCAAGTAGAAGAGTGTTTTTAGACTATCAATAGTTTAGGGACGAAACTAATAAATTACGTTACATTTTGTATTATTATATTAAGTAGATGAGCCAAATTCTAACAAATATGAATTTTTCAACAATAAAAGATTCTATAATTGCAGTATCTTTTGATGTTTTTGCCAACAATTTTTTAAAAAAAATATTAATTCATAAATATATTTTTTGAATGTGATTTACCTTAGTGCATCAGTTTGATTACATGCCTGATTTTAAGATTTTCCATTTTATTAAGGAAAAAAAAATAACGAAAAAGGAGAATATTGATTAACAAATTATAAATTTTGCATCCCTACTTAGTAAATAAAAAGTCGTTGATCTAATCTTATATTATGCATAATTGAAACTCCACAAACTCAATGAAATTAGGAAATGATGTTTATGAGTTTGAAATTCTAATTTTTAAAAAGTTTTGGGTTTCTAAATTAATAATTTGTTAGTATTCAATGAATTTTTTCATATAAATATAAGGTATATGCCAAAATTACTTGATTCGACTGAATTTATTACCAGTGATAACTTTGCCCGTAATTATCATATAAAAGTAGGAATGTCAAATAAAGCTCAGATATTATGAACTCGCTTGATTCATTCCGAATTTTATGAATTAGGTTCAAAATAATTTACTAATGAACTATCTCTTTCGTTTGTATTGTCCTTTTTATTGGATGTATATGAAATTTGGAAAGAGAAATAAGTTTGTTTACGAAATAGACATATTCTGATACGGTTTAATAGAGAGGATGATTTTACCAATATGATGTCTAAACCTGTCTATTATATATCGTCCAAGGACAGCTACTCATACTTGATGAGACCTCTTATCTATGATGCAAAGTTTAATGTAGATGAGGAAACCATTCAAGCGATGGCATGGATCTCCTTTCCGGATCTAAAACCTACTTTTTTTGTTAAGGAATCCATTTTTCCCTAGCCTCAGCTGTGGGAAAACCATTGCACCTTGATCTGGCTACTAAAAATAAAACACGGCCAAGCTGTGCTAGGGTGAAGATACAGGTGGACTTATTGGCTGATTTCCCTAAGTTCATTGAGTTAGAGGTGATGAATGAGGATACTAAAACATCAAGGGTTGAAAGAGTTAACATTCAGTACGACTTACTCCAAGTACTGCCAAAAATGCAAATTACAGGGCCATGCAGAGAAGGAATGTAGGGTGCTTCACCCTGAACTCAGAAAACCATTCTACGAAAATACAGAAAAGCAGGACAATAATGAGATAAAGAACAGTAATGTTCAAACAGACACACCAGTGATACGCATAGGAAGACAATTTAAAAAATGGCACCCTACCAACAGAACACTCCAAAGGCACAAACAAGGAGAACCCAGAACTGATGGTATAGAAGTGAGTATTGACAACTCTTTTGCAGCTCTAAATGATGAAGATACAAGCAATGAGAAACAAATGAACAAGCATTCACATGATGGTAGCTCAATGAATAATATGAAAAAAATCAATGAAAATGATCAAAGTACAAAGGGAAACAACCAACAACCAACCTCTACAAAAGACTAGATTACAAAAACATTTGCACAGAAGGAGAAAGTATCAAAAAGAAACAATTATAACATAGAAAACAAAGGATGTAATCAGTTAGGACAAAGTGATGAGGAGAATGCGATTGTTGTGATGCCAAGTACTGTGGGGGATCAAAGTGTGCCTGCAAGTGAAGGACGGTTAGCGCAAATTTCAATAGAAAAGGGTGTTGAAGATCAAATAGGTGAAGGAGATGTGAATGTTGCTTTGGGGGATAAGGGTGGTTCTGATTTGGGGTGTGCTGAGCATGGTGAACCTGCAAGGGAAGGGATCAGTGAACAAAAGTCAATAGAGTGTCTGGAAAAGACAGAAGATATAACTAATCATATGCAAGAAGATGAGGTGCAAACCACTGAAAAAGCTATAGTGATAATAAAAGAGAATCCTCATAATCATGAATCAGCTGTAATGAGGTTGAAAGATATGGCAAAAGCAACATACCAGGAGCCTCTTCAAATGGTAGCTGGAGGTGATTTTGCTACAGTTCAAGATCAGTTTCATCACAGACAGGAAATGCAAGAAAGTTTCAATAATAAAGCCACTACTCATCCAAATACTGGCAGATCAGCACCAATGGAAGCCCTACATGCTCTGGTCTCTCATCAGGTTGATCAACTGATAACAAAAGATCAAAGTAGGGAGACTCAAGAATCTGGAACAAGTAGTACTGAAGATATAGAAAAAAAAGATGAGGGAGAAAATGAGTCTAACCTGATACAAGTATGTAATGAGGCAGGTCTATCCCCCAAGTTGTTAACAAAAGCAAGAAACGACAGAGGTAAAAGAGACAACAATAGTATCTTGCCTACAAGGGTTCAAGCTAAGAGGGGAGTTAAAGCAATTTCCATATGAATTACAAAGCTCTATTTTGGAATATTAGGTCTGTTAATACTCAGCAGGCCTTTCATAGAGTTCAAATGTTAAATAGACATCATAAGTTTTTGTTAATTTCTTTAATGGAACCATTTCAAAATGCTAGGGAGATTCAGAGATATAAAAGAAGATTGGGGATGCATTATGTCAACTACAATGATAATGGTCAAATTTGGGTGTTTGTGAGGCAGAATGTACCTGTAGGAGTTATTTCAGATTTTGAGCAGTAGCTAACCTTGCAACTCACATTGGAAAATGGTGTTCAACTCTTGGCATCTGTTATATATGCAAAATGTTCTGCTAATGATAGACTTCAGCTTTGGGAAGATAATTTCTATATCAGTCGGGAGTTCTCTGTACCATGGATGGTTGGGGGGGACTTTAATGTGATTATGAGTGATGAAGAAAAGATTGGTGGTTTACCTGTTTATCCTCAGGAGTATGAGGATTTTAATATATGTTTGAATTCAAGTGGTTTAGCTGATGTTAACTTCTCTGGAAATCCTTTCACCCGGTGGAATGGTAGGGCAGATGGTGAATGAATATTTAAAAGATTGGATAGGGTGGTGGTGAATCAACTATTTCTTGACCTATATGGTAATGCTGGGGTACAACATTTGGCAAAAACTGGTTCTGATCATGCTCCATTGATGCTTTCTTGTAGCGTCAGTACTATTAATATTGTCAAGCCTTTTAAGTTTCTTAAATTTTGGACTGAAAGTGAAGACCTTAAGAAAGTGGTTGAGCAGAATTGGGTGGCAGATTCATCATAAGATATTTTTGTACAATTTAAGCAGAAGCAGAAGAAAATTAGGAAGGCTTTGACTAAGTGGAGCAAAGATAAATTTGGAGATATTTTCAAACAGCTAACAATCAGAGAATAGATAGTAAACTTAAAGGAGCAGCTATTTCTAGAAGATCCATCATCTGCTAATAGATCTATCCTTCAACAGGCTCATGCAGAATTGAAGTTATATTTGCATTTAGAGGAAGAGTTTTGGAGATAAAAATCTAGTGTGCAGTGGATTGAGGAAGGGGATAAAAATACTAAATTCTTTCACAATCTAGTCAGAGGAAGAAGAAAGAGGCTTGCTTTGAAGAGAATTATTAAGGCTGATGGATCCTGGACTGAATCTGAAATAGAAATTGCTGAAGAAGGGATTGAGTTTTTCACAAAACAATCTTCTGCTGAGGCAACTTCTTCAGAGCTTTCTTTCTTGCTGAATATTAACCCTGTAATTTCTCAAGGAGAAAATGATGATTTGGTTAAGCTACCCGAGGAAGCAGAGATTAAAAGAGTGGTCTGTGAGTTGAATATTGAGAGCTTTTGTAGGCCAGATAGTTTTTCTCGGTGTTTCTATCAACATTGTTGGGATACTGTAGGGTCAGATGTGATTAAAGTGGTTCATGCTTTTTTTCAAGGTGCTACATTACCAAAGTCAATTACTCATACTAACTTAGTGCTATTACCTAAAAAGGATGGTATACAATCCTTTTCAGATCTTAGACCTATTAGTCTGAGTAATTTCATTAACAAAATCATCTCTAGATTGATTCATGATAGAATGGAGCTTTTCCTTCCTAGATTGATTTCTCAAAATCAATCTGATTTTGTTAAAGGGAGGAATATTACTGAAAATGTATTGCTGGCTCAAGAAATTATTACTGACATTAGAATGCGGGGCAAACCTGATAATGTGGTTATCAAACTTGACATGGCAAAATCATATGATAGGATTGACTGGAAGTTTTTGATCAAAGTGTTGGAGAAAATGGGTTTTAGTCTTATTATGCTTGACATGATCTGGAGAATTATTGCTAATAATTGGTACTCTGTTCTGATTAATGGTCAAGCTCAGGACTTCTTCCACTCATCAAGGGGGTAAAGCAAGGAGATCCCTTATCTCCTGCTTTATTTATTTTGACTGCTGAGGTATTATCTAGAGCATTAAATCAGTTATTTCTGAAGGAGGAGTTTAGAGGATATGTGCTTCCTAAGTGGAGTCAACAATTGAATCACTTATCATATACAGATGATACAATTATCTTTACTACTGCTAATGAAACATCACTTCAGATGAAAATGGATTCATTGAAGAAGTATGAACAACAATCAGGACATCTCATTAACAAAGAAAAGAGTTTCTTTTACTTGTTTAACAAAGCTTCCCATAGTTCTATACAATTGGTTGAGGAAAGTACAGGTTTCTATAAAGGGAGTTTTCCTTTGACATATCTGGGGTGCCTTATTGGCCATGCTAAGAAGAAGAAGGTTCATTTTAAAGAGCTTATTAAGAAGATCCATAATAAACTGCAATTGTGGAAAGGAAAATTGTTATCTTATGGAGGCAAATCAGTTCTCATTAATTATATATTGCAGAGTGTTCATGTTTACCTCTTATCTACTATTAGTCCTCCTAAGTGTGTTATTGATGATATTTACAAGATCTTTGCAAAATTCTTGCGGAATGCATAAAGCTACTCACTAGGTAGCATAGAGTGATATTTGTCTACCTAAGGAGGAGGGTGGATTAGGCTGTAGATCACTTTTTGATGTTTCCAAAGCCTTATTTTCTAATCTATGGTGGAACTTCCGAACTAAAAATACCCTTTGGTCTAATTATATGTGGAACAAGTACTGTAAAAGACAGAGGCCACAGGTTTTGGAATGGAAAGGTGGATCACAAGTTTGGAAAGCTATGTTACAAGCTAGTGATTTTTTTATCAAGAGATTTGGTGGGAACCTAGAGAAGGGAAAGCTAGTGTGTGGTTTGATAACTGGACACAACTAGGGGCTTTACACTATTTGATGAATATCTCACAAGACCAAAGTCAGCTGGAAAATGTCAAGAATCTATATAATAAAGATGGATGGAAGATTGAGGTTCTTGCTAATAACTTCAACAATGACATTTGCAAACACATTTGTCATGTCTTGGAAAATATCACTATTACTGAAGGAAGGGATAAAGCATGGTGGATGCCTAGAAGTGATGGAAAATTCAAGGTAAGTTCAGCCTGGGAGCTATGCAGAAGTAGAAGAGATCTTATTGAGAATATCTCCAAAATTTGGGAGAAAGGTCTGCCTTTTAAGATTTCCTTTTTTATGTGGAGATTATGGTTCAAAAAAATCCCTATAGGGGAGGTGCTGGTTAGGAGAAGGATTGTAGAGAGTGTTGACTGTTGTTGTTGCAATAGTAATGCACTTGAAACTTTCTCTCATCTATTTGTTCATTGTCCTACTGCTTAAAGTGTTTGGAAAATGTTTAGGGATACTGCAGGGTTGGTCTTTCCAATAGTTCAACTCAAACAGCTCATAGAGGACTGGTGGGAAGCTGATGGTGCTTCCAAACTGATGCCAATGTTTAAAGCAATACCCTCTATCATAACTTGGCACATTTGGAAGAGGAGGAATGTGATTAAGCATGGTGGGTTATGTCTAAAAACTCAATGATTCTGGAGATTCATAGGAACATTTACTTGTTCACAAAGCTTAGATACCCCTGGTTAAAGAATGTCCCTAAAACATGGCCCTTAATTGTCAAGTTTCTGGAAGGATATACACCATTGACAAAAGCTGAGATTGTGAGATGGATTTACCCCCTGTGGGTGTGTATAATTGTAATACTGATGCTTTTAATCAGTGTAATGCAGGAGTTGGGTGTATAGCATTCTGTATTAGAAATGAAGAGGGGGAGTTGGTGTATGCAGAATCTAAAGGGGTTACAAATACCTCTATTTTGAAGGCTGAGGTCATGGCAGTAAATGAGGGATTACAACATTGTATTCAAGAAAAATTACTCCCTTTGATCATTGAGACTGACTCCTTAATAGCTCAGAAAGTCATTACAGGAGAGTGGGAGGTTCCATGGTTGATAGCATGGGAAGTTAGACTCATTAAGCATATGATAATGACTCATGTGGTGGAGGTGGTGCATATTCTCAGAGAAGGGAACAACCTAGCTGATTTTCTTACTAAATCGTTTGTTCATTTTACAGGAAACGAGAAACAACAATATCAAGACGAGCAGGAGTTACCACAAAAGGCTAGGACAATTCTGCAACTAGATAAGGAAACTACTCCTAATTTAAGAATCAAGAAAGTGCAGAACAAATACTACGATGGTGAATCACATGATAATTCAACAGGAATAAACATGATGTAGTAAATTCAATTACAATTGAGGAATATGAAGAGCATGTAGTAGAATACCTTTAATCTCCTATCAAAAGGGTTTGGGTTACAATGTCTGAGAAATGTCGACTTTAACAGTGGTATTAATCCCGATGGGATTCAACCTGTTGAGGAGACTAATCAAAGGCGGAGTAACAAACGACCAAAAGGAATTAATGGTAGAACTTATCTCGATAGATATTGTCTTTGAATCTTCAAGTCGGTATATGGATAAGAGGCGATGCAAACCCTTGCTATTATCCTGGATTTTTTCGATCAGAGTTGTGTTTATCAAGGATGGGGTTCTTTTGGACTTTGCTTTCCTCGGTGGTTTTTCTTGAGGGAAGTTTCTCCGGCAAGGCTTCGTCGATTCGGAGAAGATGAAGCGCTGGCTTGTCTCTCTATCAGTTTTTTTATTTTTGTTTCTTAATTTGATTAGAGATAGTTTTTTTGTTATTTTAGCTTATTGTTTTGTTTTCTTTTTTGTTGACTGACTTGGGTCACTTTTGGACCCAAGTTGGACCCTTTATTTTATAAATAAATGGACATGGTCCAATTTTGATTTTAAAAAAAAGAATAAGTTTTAAACATTTTTCTACTTCTTACTAAAATATATATATAATTTCAATATTTCATTCTCTGCCTTTTTGATACCAGATTCCTTTTTTATTTTTTATCCTACTTTATAAAAATAAGGCCCTAAAAATAATCTATCATTTTTTACTTTTCGTTGAAAAATAAAAAAATCGCTCAAATATTGTTATTTAATTTTAAAAAACATTTATTTTGCATGTATTCCGTATACCAAATTATTACTACTAATAGATGAATTATAAAATTGCTCAATTCGTCTATTTTAACTATAAAGTCTATATCAATGCCATTAGTCATTCTATTTAACTATAAAGTCTATATCAATACCATTAGTCATTCATTTATAATAGTGCGTTAACATTATTACGAGTCAAAATTCATTTAAGCCCAAAATAAATTAAGACAGATTACGACCCAATCTAGTTAGTAGTTCAATCCACTTTAACCTCTTCCGTTTTAATCAAATCTGTCTATTTAACACTCATTGGTGAAAGTAACATGGATCGAAAAGTTATACCCACTTTTATCTTTTTCTTATTTACCGTTTCTTTTTTTATTTGAGTAATTTAAGTTGAAAACTTTATTCGAGCACTTACCCAAAATGGGAGTAAAAAATTTAACAATTTGGACATATATTACATTGAGAAAAAGAGTCCAAAATGGAACTCTAAATTTGTAAATTATTAAAGAGAAAGTGTTTAAAGTGGAAATAAAACTTTCATGGTCAA
Organism: Solanum appendiculatum; assembly: GCA_018342035.1. Lineage (NCBI taxonomy): Eukaryota > Viridiplantae > Streptophyta > Magnoliopsida > Solanales > Solanaceae > Solanum > Solanum appendiculatum. Next base: position 474,387 of record JAGDQO010000453.1, read on the forward strand.
TTTTTTATGCTCCTTTAGGCCTTGGCTTGTGTAAAAGAAACAAGTTGATAAAAAAGCAACAAATAAGTTGAATTGTGATGTTTAATCAATGATTTAGATCTCAGTCATATTACGTTCGTATATTTTTTAAATTGATTTCCCCCCTTTTTGTTGGTTAACATTTATCAAGTGGAAGAAATAACCCTTCACCTCATTCCCGATTACTACCCAACACATAGGCAATGAAGAGAAATAAACAATTCAACCAAATTCCAAAGTTCAAGAGATCACTTGCCTAAAATCAATCAATTAATCACTCCAAGTTTTGAATCTTCCCCTTTCTAATCACTTTCAAAGTCACGTAATCTATAATAATCAAGTATTCGCAATCATCTACCGAAAAATCACAATACACACACCAATTCTCCTGAAAAGTGGGTCAATCAACACAAACCCCAATTTGAAAGAAAAAGGTTTGAATGTAAAAAAATAATACTTGAAAACAATACTTAAGGCTTTCGGACCTCATTAGAGAAAATCATTTCGAAAAAGGGATTAAAACCACTTCAAAATCACCATTTTAGTTTAACCACTTGAGTTCATGAAAAACCTCCACAATCACCAATCAAAATCTCATATTTTGATGTTAAAATCAAAAATTAATCAATGGAAAATGAAGGTTTAGGATCAAGAAGGCTTAAGCAAATGATCTAGCACATAAAATCCTTTCAAAATTCACCACCAAGGGCTCCCCAATCTCAAAAATGGTGAAATGGGACTTAAACCCCGAAATTGTAGGTCAAAACCACTCTCTTGGGGTTCACTTAAGCGAACCCTGCTAAAAACACGGGCACCACAAAAGCAAGCCCTATATATAAAAGATTGTATTAGCACTGCATATTCTATAATCTTGAAAAGTATAATAAATGTATATATAGTGTATAATTTATATATATGTTTTTGCTACAATTGTTTTGATCCACACAATTCTATTAACGTCTAATTTCTTTGTTTATTTTCATATAATTTATTTAATAATCAGATAGAATTAATAAAGCATATTTTTATTATGCCTATATGTAACATAAAATATATTTTTTAATATTACTTATGGGTCAATTTGGTAAATATATCGTCAAAATAAACTCAATATTATGATGAGAAATTTTGCAGATCAATATAGGTTGAATTAGGATATAAGTAGATTAGTAACCCCTTCAAATTTAAATAATTATACTTTTGTATGCTAATTTTATCATATTTATTTATCATCAATATAACTAATAACGAATTGTGGACTGAGATATCAATTGTAAATTGGGCCGTTGATAAACATTTCAGTTGTGGATTTTAAAGTAAGTTTCATGTCATTTGCACTTTTGTTCTTATTTGTGCTGGTCTTTAAGCTATGCTCGGACATGACTTAAACTTTCAAAGAACTTTGACCATGCATAAGTTCGACTGTAAAAGGGAAAAGAATAATTAAAGATCGACTTACTTGAATGGTAAAATTAAAGAACAACTCATTTGAAGAAAAAGTGTGCAATTTTTATGTGTAGAAATTGCATCATGTAGTTGCTTCTATGAACTTCTAGTTAAAATATATTTAGTTTTTAAAAAATTGTTTAAAATTTAGTCAATTTGAATAAAATTTAAAAATCTTCTAGTCTAAAGTTAGATTTTGTTAAGGCATAACTACGTATTCGAATATCTGAAATTTGAAAAGCTAAAGTTCAAACTTATTTTATACTTGGATTAAATATATTATACTTCATCCCTCCCCAAAGAACGGTGAGACTTGGAATACAAGAGTTAATAGTGTGAATACGGAAAATAATTTCTTAATTCCTTTTTCTAAATTAAAAAATAAAAACCTACAAATTCTTTTTATATAAATATAGAAACTGCATATAAGAGGCACTACTATAACTTTGGAATACGACTTTAAATCACAACTTTAAATAACTTTGGAATACGACAGTTAATAGTGTGAATATTTTGAAAAATAATAGTTTTATGTCATCTCCTTAGTGATCTTGTTATGACAAGTCAGTCTAAAACTCTACTGGAACACATGACATTAAGTCATTTTCACAACACCTTAACCACTAGACTAAACATTTAGCTGGTGTCAAGAGGTGTCAATACTTTTGTGTGTGTGTGTATATATATATATATATATATATATATATATATATATATATATATATATATTTATTAAATCAAAATTTGACCTTTATATACAATGTAATTTTTTGACGAAGGAGTGTCGCTTAACACCCCTCAGATGATGGTGCGTCCGCCCTGACAACTAGAATGTTCTAAGGACTTTCCATTTGAATCTATGAAATTCTAAGGTCTTCCAAAGGAATTCTCCATATATCTCAAGAACGATCCATTATGAATGAACTAGCATTCTTCCTTTGTAAACCTTCCACATGGACAATTTTATGTCACGTTGCACTTATGTGGCGTGATGACGTGGTGGGTCGTCACACTCTCCCCCACCTAATGTTGCGACGACCACGGTGTATTGATGTTGCATAACTCTTGAATCTTATCTTTGAATAGTCATAAGTCTTCATATCGTTCCCATTTAGCTTTCTCCAGATTTCCCCTTTCAATGGACGTAGAACACGACAATAGTTTTTTATCTCTGCCTCCTTCAAAACTTGTAGTGGTTTCCAAGAATATTGGTTGCTCCCTCTTGAGCCCCTTCACAAGCTATATAGCTATATGTTGTTCTTGATTCTGTTTGCATGGTATAGTTACAGTAGGCACCATGCAAGTCCCTTCTTATTCCATGAACCATAGACAATAGGTAGGGGTCAATCAAGGTATGCCACTGTGTGAAGAACTCTTGCCTTAGAATTAATATCAAAGATATCCATCTTTGCAAAGGTAAAGTTTGTTGTACCTTTCCAATTACCCAATTTGATTCCAACATTATTGGCTACACCATGAGCATTTTGAGCCCCGCATTCACGGTCTTAACGAGTGAGTTAGTTGGAGCGAGCTTCAACTTTAGTCTCTTTACCACAACCTCAATCATAAAACTATAAGTTACTATCGTATCACCAATGCACGAGCAGGCTTATTATTGATGATAAGGTCCACATACTGATTTCTATCCTTGTTAACTTGGCTCGCTGACTTTGTGATGGTTCCACATAGTCCAATCACACCTAATTGAGCTGTGACCGACTCTCTCCTTGCACCTGCTCCTTCTGTTTACACACTATATCGCTAAGACTCTTTAATTCGGGACAATCCTTGAAGTTATGCGGCCCTCTACATTTGGAGCATCCCTTCCTCTCGGACTGTGCTTTATTTTCCGTGTAGTTTTGACGACCAACTAATTTCTTGTTATTGAACTTGCGGGTATCTTGAATCTTGTGGTGTTGTTGATGTACTTCCTTACTTTTACCATAGTCTCCTCCACCCTTAGCAATGCTATCCTCTAACTTATTGTATATGCCTTTGTCCTACTTCTCATTCCTGAAATTCATCAAAAGCTCGGCTTTCACTATGGCTTGGTCTACATCAGTGACTTGTCGGCGTTGCAATTTCTACTTAGCCCAATTCTACAATCCATCTATAAAGTGGAATCGTTGGTGAGGTTGGGAATTTGAAGCATAAGGGTTGTGAACTCTTTGACGTAGTCTCGTATGCTTCATGTGTGCTTCAACTCCCTAAGTTTTCTTCTTCATTCGTACAAAACATTATTTAGGAAGAACTGCCACTTGAACTCGGCCTTAAACTGATCACACGTGCTAATTGTGCATAGAACTCTCTCAGCATCAACCGATTTTTGTCTCCATCATAGCATGGCACTATCTTACAAGTATAACACGACGATGTTGATCTTGGCATCATCGTCCCTTACATATCCATGTTGGAAATAGTTCTCTAAGTGTCCAAGAAAGTTTTCTACTTTTTGTGCATCACGAACCCCTTTGAACACTGATGACTTGGGAGCCTCGATCTTAGCCTCCTTCGTCACAATAACATTCCTGGCGGTCTTAGTCACTTCAACGTCAACCTGCTCTTCAAGTGCATCTATCTTTGCCTTTATGGAATTGATAGTGCTCAATACCTCCATGAGTCTGCACTTTAAGATATCGATGTCTACCTCGTCTCTATCTCAGTCTGCGTACGCCCATTCAAGTCATTTCAAATACTTTTGATCTCTTTAAGAGTGTGTCCCTCTAGAGCTCTTAAAGTGCCTTCTAGCTTCCCTAAGCTTTGGCCGAATATCTCGATTGCGTCCATTCCCACATTAACCTTTATGACTCATTCTCTATCGAGCGAGACGTCATCGGACAAGACCTCCACATCATCCTCGCTTGTCTCAGTGGTAGAAAGTTCTTGAGATATAAGCCCTTCGTTTAGCTCAACCTCGAGCGACACCTCCTGATTCTTATTAGTGATATTTCTCTTTTTGTTATAACCTTTCTTGACATCGGCATCCTGAGTGATGTTAGTTTGGGTGTTAGCAGCGTTGATTTCTCAGCCGCTAATTGTCATTCCCTTAACTGCAACATTGTTCTAACACTGTCACGTTCTTAGTCATTTACTAAGTACACGTGCGACACTTGATAACTTGCACACGCTCTTGCACCACTTGTTCACGATCTTGTTATGTCAAGTCAGTGTAAGACTTTAGGAATCGCTAAGAGAATGGTAGAAAAAACACAAGAGAATTGTTAGGAAAATTGTATTGTAGAGAACTTTGATTAATTTTGCTTGATGAATCTATAAATGGATGTCCCTCTATTTATCTTACTAACTTAGGAGCTAATTTACAAATTATTATTGTTATGCAAGTCTCTATATATATATATATTTACAAATAAGGGATCATTCTATAATACTCTACACAACTAGAATGTTCTAAAGACTTTCCATTTAAATCCATGAAATTCTAAGGTCTTACGAGAGAATTCTTCACATATCTCTAGAACTTTCCACTATGAACTAGCCATCTTCCTTTGTAAGCTTTCCGCGTGGACAATTTTATGTCATAATACACTTACATGACATTTATATAACGTGATAACGTGGTAGGTCGTCACATTTAAGTCTAGATTTTGATAGTACATTATGTAGGCACACAACACATTTTCCCCTCAATAATATGGATAGCTCACCAACCCTTTGAAATTGTCTTGTCGCTAAAAACAAATATGCAGTATATATGAAGTGATCCTAATAATTAATTGAATGTTCATTTCACTCACATGTAAGTGAACCCTGTAACGCATGAATTTTTTACTTACCTCTTTTGTTTCAATTTATTTGCCTTACTTTTTTTTTATTCCGTTTTAAAAAGAATGATTCTTTTATTTATCGACAACTCTTTAATTCTAATTTTCTAAATGACATACCTAAAACTACAAAATTAATAAATATTTTAATACATTATACATAACTTTAATTTAAGATCACAATATTAAAAAATATTCTTTATTTTCTTAAACTCTGCATCAGATCAAAATAGAACAAACAAATTAAAATAAAGAGACTGTGTTCTTTTAATTGAGAACTTAAGATACAACTAGATAAAAGTTGGAAGTGAAAATTTAATATATATATATATATATATATATATATATATATATATATATATATATATTATTTGACTTAATTAATTTAAAATCATGACAGAAAATCTTACTTTAGGAAGTAAGGATATCAATTATCAAAGATGATTTCGTACGCTACGACTCAAATTGAAACCTATGATTAATGTCAATATTTTTAATATACTCTTAATTTAGTCTTCTAGACACACTCACATAACAAAAAGGCCCTTGTATTTCTTTTACACAACTAGCAATTTTTTTTCCGCATTTGATATTCGTATTGAAGTCCGACTATTTTTAAATTTGTGCCGCTTAGCACCTTATTCGGGGGAAAGCATTCTACGTTAAAGGAGAAATAGCTTCATCCACTACACCACATCCTTTGATGGTAGCTAGCAAATACATAGTCTACCTTAAATTAATAGAAAGATTTTCTTTAGTGCATATTCTAACAAGAATGGGCCAATTGCATAGTTGTATAATAAATGGGGTTACTTTTTATTATTCAACTTTTAGCATATAGAATCGAAACTATTCATAAACACAATCCCATTTTATTAGTAAAAAATATTTGATTCGAAAATTGAAGTTTTAAAAGTTTGAAAATGACAGCCACACACATAACAAATGAAAATATTCTAATCCTCCTCCCACTCATAACTTTTGCAATAATAATTGCGACGTTTAATTCTTTTTTATTTTTCCTCTCAAGTTGTTTATAGAATATGCTTTTTTTTCAAAAGTAATATCATTATTTAGTGCTCAATTTTCAATTTACTATAGAGTTTAGGTTACTTAATAAAAAAACAATTACAATGATGAAGTAAAACATATTCTTTACTATTTTGGGGATCCACAAAACACTTGATAAAGCTTAAAGTTGGTCTAAAAAGTAAGTTATTTGAAATTACTGACTAATGCATTGATATTAGTAAAAGTTAAAAGGGGTTAATAATTAGTGCAAGCATGGTTAATCCACAATAACGTACCCATAATAGCTCCATCCGTTTCGATTTATATATCGTTTTTACTAAAAATAGATGTTACTTAATACTTTCTTGTTTATTTTTACTTGTCCATTATACTAAAAATAGTTGTCCAACAATACTTGTCCAGTTTGCAAAAAAATCAAGAAATAATTTGCCTTTTGTTTCTATTTTACCCTTGGTATCAAATATTATTCAATATATAATACATTTCTTAAAGTATTAAATTTAATATATTCAAAGGGTAATATAGTAATATTACCCCTATTGTTTATTGTTTATTGTTTCTTAAGGTGTGTGCCAAGTCAATAGTGTACAACTATTGTTGGACAGAGGGAGTATTTGTCATTTCACAAAATGAATGCATAAATGACATTATTCTTCCTATTTTACCCTTTGAAAGTTATTAGTCTTGAAAGTATACATTTGTCCAGCATAAAAAAACTAAATAATTAATTCATGTTCATTGGTCAAATTAGTTAATCAAAGTAAATTAATTCATGTTCATTTATTGAAAATTTGTCTTGAAGACACTAAATAAGGATACGGCAAACTTACTTAACTTCTTAAGGGGCGTAAAATCTAAAATAATGACAATTAAATAGGAACAAAGGGAGTACCAAATAAACAGGAGTCAGCTACGAACTTTGTTACTAACTTTTCGTTAAATAATTTGAGGTAAACAAATTTTTTAATAATTTGTTACTAATCTGTCACTAAATAAAATTAATTAGTGATAAAATAATAATTTTTTTCCTATTGATAAGGCATGCAAAAAGTAAAAAGTTCTTTCAAAAGTATTGCAAAAAGCAATGAAAAGCCCATGAAATTCCTTCAAACGTGCAATGCTATATTCCCTTTAGAAAAAGAAAAGGTGCATAATTGACTATTGTTTTCTTTTTTATTTGTAATAATAATCATTGTTTAATGTTTAGGGTTAATAACTACTTATGAGGGTTTGATTGGAGTTTAATGGTAAAGTCTTATTTTTTAAAAAAATTTTAAATTTTTTTAGAGGTTCTATTATAGAAATCTAATCAACCAATTCTTCTCATTCTTTTTAAATTTTTTTTTTTAAAACTAGTAATAAAAGAAAGCAACAAGATTTCAATTCACACAATCCTTATTTCCCTAATTTTTTTCTTTATTGCATGAATCCTATATGATGTTATTTTTAGGCTAAATATAAGAGGTTGATTATTTTCATTTTGCTCCTCTTCCGCTAAAAATAAGAGGTAGAATCATTTACACTTTTTAATTTTACTTTAAAAGTTAAACTTCCCCTTAATTTTGAATAATAGACATTTTTTCTTATTTTAATCTTAATTGACTTTTTAAAATTCCAATTTTATCCTTGTATTATCAACCTTTATCTTTTTCTTACTTTCTTAAAATCATAATTTTTTTTAATTCGTGTAACAATTTTTCTATGAAAAAATAAATATTATTTTTCATACAAAAAACTGAGAAATACTAATTGAGTATATAAAAGTAATGACATATTAAAATGAAATAAATGAGCAGAATAGAAAATTAATTTTATTAATAATAAGTAAAACTCTAATATCTATTTATACAAGTGAATAAGTAATAATAACTTTATAAACATTTTAATATAGGTGATGCAAAACTATTCAGGAGTGAAATAAATAGTGCTATATTTATAACAAAATTTTAAAAAATTATCTGTTTATATTGTAAAAAGTTTTAAATTATAATTTAGAAAATATTTGACAAATTTTTAAAAGATAATTCAAAAATATAAATCAAGCCCAAATAAAATTAATTTATTTAATCAATTTAGATTAATTTTTATTCAAAACATGAACGCGCCTAATTTAGCCCAAAAAAATACTACTTTATAATTTTAACACACCCCATGTGTGATGTGTCACGTGTAATTTGTAAAGCATAATACAATAAAAAACATGCCATGTTAATCATGTACCTAATCATTATCAATTTGTATAAGTTACATAAATCACATAGTGTAAAGATGAAATTACTATCTATCCATACGTTTTTTCTAATTACAATAATCCCTTAAAATTAACCCAATCCGGACACATTAATGAAAGCGCGAATACATTAATACAGATACATTATTAAAAAAAGGGATTTCCCAATCCGGACACATTAGTGAAAGCGCGGATACATTAATACAGATACATTATTAAAATAAGGAATTTCCCAATCCGGATACATTAGTGAAAGCGCGAATACATTAATACGGATACATTATTAAAATAAGGGATTTTAGAGATTTTTAAAAAATATAGAAAAATATGAAAAATAGTTTACTTAGCTGTGTAATTTAGTAATTTTTCCTATCAATTTTGATCGGTCCAATTCCCCCACATAGTATACTAACATCTAATCATAAATTTTAAAAATTTCTTTTTGAATATTTATATGACTGTAATTTTGAATTGAGTTTTGAAAAATCTGTCTAAAAAGTTTCAAGTTCGAAAAATTGATCCAAACTAGTTTTTGGAAAAAAAAAATTCACTTTTACTTATAAAAATTTCAATTTAAAAAAAAAGTAAAATAGTTCTAAAAATCACTATTTTGAAAAAGCAAAATTTTAAACTTTAACTTCAAAACGTACCAAGTTCGAAAAATTGATCCAAACTATTTTTTTGAAAAAAAATTCACTTTTACTTACAATTAAATGGGGCCTCAAGTTTTGGGTCCAATTTCTGTTGCAATTAGCTGCCATTGAAGAAAACTTGTCAAAAAAGTTTCCCAAAACACATGTCGTTTATATCTATTCAATGAATATACAATACATTTCTTTAAAGAAATGAATGTCGTATTATATTGTCATTGAATTCATCTGAACTCACATTATGAGAAACATGAATTATCGACTAACGATTTCTATTGTTGAATAACAAAAATCAGTCTATGACCTATTTATCCATATATTAGAGATGAATTATATAGTTTTCTTCTTCTTTTTTTTTTTTTGCAGTGCCAGTACTTTCAATCTGAAGCATAAATTTATGTGTAAAAATTCACTAAAACTGAGTTCATGTCTAAGCTAAGTCTCTCATGCACCGGCAAACATGAATTTAGGATTTTAAATTTACGAGTTTAAAATTTTATGATAAAATGACTTATCAGATTTGAGATCAATTATTTATATATATTAAGTGAATATTTTAATACTAATTAAGCTAAAGTTATAAATTCTGTCGAAATTGTAATAAATGATGTAAATATTATTATATGCTTATGTCAAAAAATGTTAGAGGACGAATCCAAAGTCCTTGTGGCGTGTTGCGTTATATTACATAGTTGTATAATTTATAAAAATAAATAAATGTGGATATATCATTGACAATGCATGTGATTGATTACCAGTTAATCATTTACTTTTTTTCGTGGTGCATTAATTATTTTCCAAAATTAATTCATTGTTAAGATCAGTACTAGATTTAGGGTTATTGCATTTTAGGTTATAATTCAACAGAATAATAATTAATTTAGAAATTTTCCAACGAAATTTTTATGATAATTCTTTTAATAATTTTTTATCGAAAACCTGTTAGCGATGAGGTCGATTACAATTAATATAATTTCATATACCTAAAATAATTCTTACAATAATCTTTATATGGAAAGTTATAATACGTACTATAAATACTCGTCTATGTTGACTTATATTCCAAGTTATAATAACCAAAATAGGAATTTTCTTGTTATTTTTATTGACTTTATTTTATAGTTGTTTTTTATATAAGTATATTAATAGATTCCTAGTTTGATACGGATTATAATTTACTATATTCTATATAATTAATAGATTCCTAATTTGATATGGATTATGATTAATATACCTCTATGTATACATAACACAATCTCTTCTCTCTTCATTCAAATTATTTCTTCTTAATTTCTTACTTAACATAATGAAGTCTATCAAATTACATCCATTAAATATTTTAAATCTCCTTTCTTATTTTTTCTTCTTTGCTTGTGGTATTATTTTCACTTTTTACTTTTCACACTTTAGTGTCAACTTACAAATCATCAATGGCCAAATTTTAAACTTTTCTTCTTTAAATTCACAACCATTATCATCACCACCGTCACCATCACCGCGATCGATAATTCCTCCATTAGGGTTAAATGAGTATATTAAGCCAATTAATGTTGAACATGATATGAGTGATGAAGAGTTGTTTTGGAGAAGTTCAATGGTGCCAAAAATTAAAGAGTTACCATTTAAAATAGAACCAAAGTTGTCTTTCATGTTTTTAACAAAAGGGCCAGTTTTACTATCACCACTTTGGGAGCTATTTTTTAAAGGACATGAAGGACTTTATTCAATTTATGTACATTCTCTTCCTTCTTATAATAAATCAAAAGTTGATGAAAGTTTAATTTTTCATGGAAGAAGAATTCCAAGTAAAGAAGTTGAATGGGGCAAAGTAAATATGGTTGAGGCTGAAAAAAGATTACTAGCAAATGTTGTTCTTGATATCTCTAACCAAAGATTTGTTCTTCTCTCTGAGTCATGCATTCCCTTGTTCAATTTCTCTACTATCTACACGCACCTAATGAATCTCTACTATCTACACTCACCTAATGAACTCAAATAAAAATTTCATAGAGGCATATGACCAGCCCGGCCCATCGGGCCGGGGTAGGTACCGCCCGCGAATGAGCCCGACGATCAGACTTTCGCAATGGAAGAAAGGGTCTCAGTGGTTCGAGATGGATAGGGATCTCGCCCTCGAGGTTGTTTCAGACAAGACGTATTTCTCGGTTTTTCAGAAATACTGCATGGCATGGTGTTGCGCCAACTAACACTACCTAACGACTTTTGTGAGTATGAAATTTAGGAGTAGGAATTCGAGCCGGATCTTGACTTGGGTTGACTGGTTGAAGGGAGGAGCTCACTCGGCCCGATTCAATAGAGAAGATGTAACTGTGGAGTTTCTAGAGAAGTTGAGGAGTGAGAGTCATTGCGAGTACAATGGTAAGAAGACAAGTGTTTGTCACTTGTTTGCAAGGAAATTTACACCACATGCTTTGAGTACACTCTTGATTTTTGCACCAAAGGTTATGCAATTCAACCAATAATTAGGATTAGTTCTTTGATTTTGATTTTTTTTCTTATTTTTTCTCTTATAGAAAAACAAATGTAAAGATACGTAAGAATTTCACTTTTTTTTTTTAATATAAAAAACCATTTTTTAAAAAGTGAATGGTAACTAACCTGCTAAATAATTTTTGCATTGATAGGGGTCATTTGGTACAGGGATTAGTAACGCAGGGAATAGTAGTGCAGGTATTAGTAATGCAGGATTTATTTTTATCAAGTGTTTAATTCATTGTTTCCCACCTCATCTTGTGTTTGGATTAAAACTTTATAAAAAACCTCTTTCCAATTATACCCTTGAATCAAGTATTTTGAAAAAATAACATTATTCTAGAGTAGATTTTTGAAAAAAAAAGAAAAAGAAAAAAGACGAAGAGCTTGAGATCCAAACAAAAAAGAGTGGTTAACATGTATGAGTAATACATATTGTCTTTAGAGCAAAAATTATTTGATTCGGCTAAATTCGTATTTCTAGATTTATTTTAAATTGTCGATAAATGCTTACTTTAAGTAGAATAACTATCTTATATTTTTAAATGACATAATTTAATTATATAATATATACTAACATTATTAATACATAAAAACTTAAACTCATAAATTTTATATTAAGAATTAGCTAGAACATGTTAATTAAGACATATGTATATTAGATTTATTATGAATTATTATATGTTAACTTAAACTAGATAACATAAAACTATAATACACACCTATCGAATTCATCCACGAATAAAGTACTAAAGTTTGGGAGTGTGAAAAATGTGAAGGGGTAGGTAGATAAAGTAGATGCAATCTTTTTATTTTTGTTTTCTTATAAGATATTTCCTCCACCAATAAAGGATATGGTATAGACTAAGTCGTACAATGAACAGGGTGGCTTATTCCTTACTTATAAGTCTCGATTTTAATTTTTAACTATGAAAAAATTCTTAGAAAAGAGAGCTTCCTTCCGAATGCGGTCCAATAAGTGCGAATTCAAAATAATTGGACTTCAATGTAGATACCGGATACAAAATAGAGAATAGAAAACCAAAATAAAATAATAAGATATTCCCTCCCTCTATTTTAATTTATACAATTCACTTTTCTTACTAGTCCGTCTTTTTTAAAGGATATATTTTTATATTTAGTAAGAATTTAACATTAAAATATTTATTTTTTACCCTTAATAAAATGATTTCTGACCACATAGATATCTATGACTTATTTTAAGACCTTCAAAAAAAAATTTCATATCAAATCACGCTACGTCACATAAATTAGGACGAATGAAACCGATCATTTTGATACTCTAAAAAAGATGCCTTATTTTATTTTACAAAGGGGGTTGTGGGGTGAGTTTGGTGGGCCCAATCTCTTTAACTAAAAGCTGATACCTAGTAAAAACACAAAAACCCTAGTTGAGCAGAGCGCCCCCATCATTTTACAATAATCACTAAAGTATTTTCATCATTTTACCAAAATAATAATAATAATAATAATAAAGTATTTCCACTTTTAAGAATGTTTTACAATTTTATTGCTGGTTTCGTTTCAGTTTGTTATCTTATTTTTTTCTTTTAAAAAATATTTTCACTTTTTTGATATTTTTTTAGTTTTAGCTTTTTGTATGAAATATTTAAGATTATAAATTAAAAAATATTTTTTAATATATTTTAATTTAAGATCATATTATTCAATTTTTTTTTTTTACTTTTTAAGATTTTGTATTAAACTAAAATTAGATAAAATAAATTAAAACAGAAAAAGTAATAAATTTTAGTACTTTATAATAAGCAATGGTAAGGTGCAACTTTTAAATATTTTTTTCAACTTCAATCAAATATTGAGCCATATATTACTAACTGATATACACTATAGTTTAAAAGTTGTTATAACAACAATATAAAATGAATATTAATACGTGAAATCTAGAAAAAAAAGTGACGTATATGTAATTTTATTCATACCTTATGAAAATAAAAAATATATATATATAAATAATTTTAAGTTATTAGGCCGCTTAAAAAATACTTACATATAAATGTTCTTAAAATAATGAAATTCATAATCTTATAAATAAATAAATTACCTACTCCAATAAGTAAAAGTAACTTAATAATATATATTTTTTATTTATATATTGATCTATATAAAATTAAGTAGACATTTGATAATAGGATTTGAGGTCCCAATTTAAAATCACGTTTATTTATGAAATCTGTAAAAAAAAAAAAATCAATTTCAAATTCTCTAAAAAAAAAAAGTAGGATTTCAAATTTCAAATTGAAGTTTTTTTTTAAAAAAAATATAAAATTTGATCCATAAATTTATATTTTATAATTTTTTCTTCATAATTTCAAATTTTACAAGAAAAAAAATTCATGCTCTACATATAGAAATTGATCGTACCATTTTAAAGGATTATATCAAATAATAACTACTTATTACTCTTATTGATTTATTGTACTAGTCCACTTTTATAAAATTATACGTATTTCAAAAAAATTTAAGTAACATATAATTACAAATATTAATTTATAAAACAACATGAAAATATGCAATTTTTTCACTCAACAATCAACATCTTATAATATTTCGATAAAAACAACATAAAAATTTTATATTAATAAATATACAAATTATACGTCCAAACAAAATTTCACCACATATCACATGAAAATCATGTCCAAAATGTTTTACCCTTTAATAAAAGATTCTCTTCCTTTTTTTTTTTTTTAATGTAATAGATTTTGTGTCACTATTAATCTATTATTATCTTATTTTATCTATATACAGAGGAGAGTAGGGCTGCGTATCGGTCGGTTCGATTCGATTTTAAAGTTTATCGGTTTGACTTATTGATTATCGATTTGTAGAGATGCTAAACCGTTAAAGAACCATTAAGATATTGACTTATCGGTTATTGGTTTATCGGTTAATGATAGTTATCGATTTAACCGTTAAGATTTGACACAAAAAAAAGTCATTAAAAATCACGTAGAAACAAGGTGACAAACCAAATGAACCATGCACATGAGTTCACAAATAACATCTTCCTAAAAAGCAAACACTTTTATATTGTAGAATACCCAAGAGTTTGAGACAGCCAAAAATAAAAGTAGGAAACTATTATTTAATTTACTATCGGGTTATCGGTTAATCCGTTAAGAAAAAACCTCAAACCGTTAAGAACCGATAATCCGATAATAAAAAAAATTAAAACTGATATCAAAATCATTAAACCAATAACTTATTACTGATAAACCAATAACCTTTTTTTGATTCGGATTATTGATTTCGGTTCGGTGAAAAGAGGGTGAAGAAGACTGAAGAGTCCTCAGATTGTGGTAATTATTTTAGGGATCCTACCAGTGTTAAAGGGTTAAATACAAAAAACCTGTTTTCTGTGGGGCCTATAAATACAGAAGGCTTGGTTATGGCAGATGAGTGTGCTTTTGTGAAGGGAACTGAATTGCCAGTGAAGAGACCAAGAGAGGAAGACGCAGAAGAAGCAGAGATGGAGGCAGCTAACAAGAACAACAATGGTTGTAGCACCAATGAGAAAGAGGAGTCATCTCCTTATATCTCTTCTGTTTTACCTGGATGGTTCTCTGAGATTAGCCCCCTTTGGCCTGGTTTGTTCTAATCTCTTGTGTAGTTTTATGTTTTGAGTTTTCTTTGGTTTTATGCATCTGGGTATTCAAGATTCTGCTTTTGGTGAATTGGGTTGTTATTGATTTCTGGTTTTGGGGTTTATTACTTTAATGATGTTTGTGGGCATCAAAGTTTGGATTTTTTCTTATTTGGGTATCTAAGATTCTGCTTTTGAGGAATTGGGTTGCTCTTGCTTTCTGGTTTTGGTGGTGTTTTGGGGTTTATTACTCTAATGATGTTTTTGGGCATGAAAGTTTGGATTTTTTCTTATTTGGGTATCCAAGATTATGTTTTTGAGGAATTAGGTTGCTCTTGCTTTCTAGTTTTGTGGTTTATTACTCTAATGATGTTTTTGGGCATCAAAGTTTGGATTTTTTCTTATTTGGGTATCCAAGAATCTGTTTTTGAGGAATTTGGTTGCTCTTGCTTTCTAGTTTTGGGGTTTATTACTCTAATGATGTTTGTGGGCATCAAAGTTTGGATTTTTTCTTATTTGGGTATCTAAAATTCTGCTTTTGGGTTATTGGGTTGCTCTTGTTTTCTGGTTTTGGTGGTGTTTTGGGGTTTATTACTCTAATGATGTTTGTGGGCATCAAAGTTTGAATATTTTCTTATTTGGGTATCCAAGATTCTTTTTTTGAGGAATTGAGTTGCTCTTGCTTTCTGGTTCTGGTTTTGGTGGGGTTTATTACTCTAATGATGTTTATGGGCATCAAAGTTTCGATTCTTTCTTATTTGGGTATCCAATATTCTGCTTTTGAGGAATTGGGTTGCTCTTGCTTTCTGGTTTTGGTGGGGTTTTTACTCTAATGATGTTTGTGGGCATCAAAGTTTGGATTTTTTCTTATTTGGGTGTCCAAAATTCTGCTTTTGAGGAATTGGGTTGCTCTTGCTTTCTTGTTTTAGTGGGGTTTATTACTCTAATGATGTTTGTGGGTATCAAAGTTTGGGTTTTTCCTTATTTGGGTATGCAAGTTTGTGTCTTTTTGGGAGATTCTTGGTGGGTTGAAAATGTGAATGCTTGTGGGTATCAAAGTTTTGATGGTTTGCAATTGGTTTCAGCCTTGTTCTGTATGTTGGGTTTTTGGTTTTGTAAATGTTCTGTTTTTTGTAGGGGTAAGTGTGTGAGTGGGTGGTTGCTGTAAAATTCTCAAAGTGAGATTTGGCACTTGAAAACTTGCCTCCTATCTAGTTCAGGATTGAGGTCTAGTTTTATTTTCTGGAATTCTAGTACTATTCGTGAACAAAAAGGGAAGAGGTTACTGACAGGAAAGGAATTATGCAGGGGAAGCACACTCATTGAAGGTTGAGAAGATATTGTTTCAGGGAAAGTCTGATTACCAGAATGTCTTGGTTTTTCAGGTATTTGGTTTATCTACTAAGGTTTTAGTTTCTTCTCTTTTTTAAGATGCTGAATGCTTCATCATGTGCGGCTTGCTCATTGTCGTGTGATTTTGTTTGTTGGTACAGTCATCAACTTATGGAAAGGTGCTTGTTTTGGATGGTGTGATCCAACTTACCGAGAGGGATGAATGTGCTTATCAAGAGATGATCACTCATCTTCCTCTTTGTTCAATTCCCAACCCCAAAAAGGTCTGTCACACTCCGTCATGACTTGAAAGTATAAAATCTTGAGATCTCGTTTGCTTTTTGGCAGCATTCTATGTTATAGCTTGAGGTCTTATGACACATTGCTTATCAAACCCATAGATTAGAAATTTTATCCACATGTGTTTTCTGTTTGTATAATTCGTCCTTACAAGCTTCATTCGTTTGTTTGTTTGCCCTTTGTATCGCATTCTGCAGAAATTGTTTGTTTGTTTGCCTCTTCTAATCGCATTCTGCAGAAATTGTTTGTTTATTTGCCCCTTCTAATTGCATTCTGCAGAAATTGTTTGTTTGTTTGCTCCATGTAATTGCATTCTGCAGAAATTGTGTATGAAGAGAGTGATATTTGCAGGCGTATAATGGCCAAAAGCTATTGATGCTGTTTGTTTCTTTTATTTGTGTGCCAACTTTAAGCTGATTCTTCTTCCCTCAGGTGCTGGTTATTGGAGGAGGAGATGGAGGTGTCTTGCGTGAGGTATCTCGTCATTCTTCTGTCGAACAGATCGACATATGTGAGATTGACAAGACAGTAGTTGAGGTATGCTTTCTTGTTAATGCTAATTTATAAAAATGGTACCTTTTTTACATTTTTGGTCACCATTGACATTTTTCATCTCCACTAGGGGTAGAGGAGCATGGTTGATTTTTCTAATTACATGTATTAGCCGTTATGGCATATTCGATCTTAGAGTGTGTTTGGATTGACTTATTTTAAGTGTTTTTGTCTTTTAAGCTCTTTTTTTGGTGGTGTTTGGGAAAGATAAAAAGTGCTTTTAAGCACCTATATTTAGGCCAAAAAAGTACAAATAAGCTAAAAGCTAAAAGTTGGGTATTCCCAACTTCTTAGCTTTTAGTTTTTAGCTTATAAGCTATTTTTAAAAAGCCATTCCAAACAACCTCTTAGTCAGGAAGTGCTATTAGATTTGATCCTTTCTGCGTATTACTCACTTGTTATTAAAAGGTATTGATGTGCTAATTTATGTACTTCGTGTTAGGGACATCTCAGTTGTAAATTACCGGCTTTAAGCTCTAGGAGCATGATGGGAAACATAATGCAATGTTGAAATTAAGTCTTCCTTTTTCTTCCAACAGGTTGCTAAACAATTTTTCCCAGATGTAGCTGTAGGATATGAGGATCCACGTGTGAATCTCCACATTGGTGATGGTAAGATCAATGATTCTGGTTATCTTCTCAACCTTTCTGTTTGGTTCTCATTTTTGTTCACTTACTAACATAAGTTCTTGGTGTTTCCTTTTTCCTCCTGTTTTTCAGGAGTTGCATTTTTGAAAAATGTTCCTGCTGGAACTTACGATGCTGTCATAGTGGATTCATCTGACCCTATTGGTAATCTATCATGTCATTGCTTGAGTACTACCTTTTTCATGAAATTTTTCAGCTCCCTAACAGTTTCACTCTTTCAACTTCAGGTCCAGCACAAGAGTTGTTCGAAAAGCCTTTCTTTGAATCTATAGCAAAGGCTCTTCGTCCTGGAGGGGTTGTATCTACGCAGGCTGAGAGCATATGGCTTCACATGCACATAATTGAAGAAATTGTTGCTAATTGCCGCCAGATCTTCAAAGGCTCAGTCAACTATGCATGGACTACTGTTCCGACTTATCCAAGGTGGACCTCTATTCTTGTCATTTGATCCAATAAAGTTCCGTTGATAGGAACGAATTTGATAAATACTAATTACTCAAAGATATCTCCTTTTCAAACCTGCTTTGAAATACTTTACTTGAGCGGCTGAGCCAAGGGTCTATTGGAAACGATCTCTCTACCTTTCACAAGGTAGGGGTAAGGTCCGTGTCCACCCCACCCTCCCCAGACCACACTTGCGGGATTGCATTGGGCATGTTGTTGTGGTACTAATTACTCAAAGTTAAGAGTATTAGGACTGAAGATCCTTTTGGCAATTAATCAACAATTTAAAGTGCTTTTCTCGTGTATTCTTGATAACCAGCGTTGCTCGATATATTTGTGCATATGTATGACTTTTTTGCTGTCCATACATTGTTGCTTCTCTCATAATACTATTTTGCTGCTTATTCTTGCTATTGACATACCGGTTTGATCGTATCACTCTTCCAGTGGCATGATTGGTTTCATGCTCTGCTCTACTGAGGGACCTGCAGTTGATTTCAAGAACCCTATTAACCCCATCGACGACGAAAGCCATGCCAAGACCTTTGGACCTTTGAAGTTCTACAACTCTGAGGTATGTTGCCATTCTGTTCCACATCTATAGCACTTCCTCAACTCTTGATTTGTTACTCACTTTTGTTATATTCTTTTTCCCTTCTCTGCAGATTCACCAAGCGTCATTCTGTTTGCCATCGTTTGCCAAGAGGGTGATTGAAACCAAAGGAAAATGATGGGGCACATTTTGATGTAGTACTTAATTAGTTGTTGTACAACGCCCTAAAGTTATCACGGTTTTTTTAAAATCAAAGACAATTTTTATGTTATTTAAGCCAAAAGGAGTTGAAGGAATGTAATTTCCTTTGTTGATTTTGTGCTGGATAAAGTTATCATCTCGATTTAATATTTTAGTTTGTTTATCTTGAAAAGTCTTGATGATTTTCATTAGTTTTAGTCACTTTACATTAGAGGGTTCTTAATGCATATAATAGCTCAAAATCCTTAGATTAAATCCACCAAAAACTAGATAGCAAGGGTATTTTTTGATACCAGAAGCAAATGGAGAGTAAAACTAAGCTATTTCTAATAGTTTGAGAGCAATTTCGGTCCTTTTTTGGCCATGTTGGACTATCATGTCAGCGATCTAAATGACTCATGTGGACATATGTTAAATCTATTGAAGAATTTTTTATTCATGTAAAACTGGCAACATTACAATTTACAGATATATATATATATATAAACTTTTCTTCTACAAAATGGCTTCACCCTATTCCTATTTTTCTAGGCAAAGCAAAATATGTGCTTTTGTTGTTGTCTTCCTTCTATACTTGTCTGCATGCCTTCTAACATTTTCACCACTTGTTTCATCTCTGGCCTATTTTGTGGCTTTACATCCCAACATTTCTTCATTATATCTGACAATACCCTTGGACAACATTTTGGTATCTCAGGCCTTCGATCCTTGTAAATTTGATGTGAGATTTTACTACTAGAAATGTGTTCAGGGTATGGATCTAAACAAGTATACATTTCCCACAAGCAAATTGCAAAGCTGTAGACATCACACTTATGATCATATGACGGATCGCTCAAAACCTCAGGAGCCATATAACCGATAGTCCCACTTGTTCCAACCATCATAGGAGGATAATCCAATCCAAGTGAATAAAACTCACTAGAGATTCCGAAATCAATTATCTTCAGTCTTCCAGTTTTGTCAACAAGTAAATTCTCAGTCTTCATATCTCTATGAGCAATCTTTTGAGAATGAATGTAACTCAACCCTTTAGCAACATCCAATGCAAGTTGTATAATTGTATCCAAAGGCAATTTCTTCTTCATTGTATGTTTGGAAAGATAGGATTTAATAGTACCTCCACCAATGTATTCCACAACAATGCAACATCCATTTACTGGTAGTGTTGCACCTTTTTGACATTTTATTTTTATCTTTGACATATTGTTCTTCTTTATAGCTCCAATAAACTGCACAAGATTAATATATTTAATTGTGATTAGCTAATTTGCAAATAAACAAATAAGATATTATAAGGTAAAAAGAGAAATTAATTTAGTACCTTAGCGATATTGGAGTGTTGAAGATTGTACCAAATTGAAACTTCTTGCATGAATACGTCTTCCATCAATTCCTTTTTTTCTATTGAATTCTTCTTTTCGTCTCCCAAATCAAATACTTTAACTGAAATTTATCGAAAAAACACGTATTAATTAAAAGTTATCAAAATCAAGAAACATAACCCTCGTTTTACTATATTCATTCTAATTCAAGAAACGTAATCCTAATTAATATAGTTTTACTATAGTCAGTCTCAACAATATTCAAAACTATAGTCATGATTCTAACAATGATATTCAAGAAACGTAATCATAATATAGTTTTACAATAGTCATTCTAACAACATTATTCAAAAAACATAACCCTAATATATATAGTAAATTACTATAGTCATTCTAACAACAATATTCAAGAAACGTAATCCTAATATAGTAAATTACTATAGTCATTCTAACAATAATATTCAAGAAATGTAATCCTAATATTATAGTAAAATAACTTTACAAACACATTAGAAAGTATACGTATAAACACTGATGAAAAGCTAATAATTAATTACCTGCTACTTGTTTTCCGTTGTAAAGGCCTTTATAAACTAATCCGAAACCTCCAAAGCCAATTAATTTTTTGACAGTGAGTTTTCGAGCATCGAGTTCCCACTCTTGTTTCTTCATGTTAGCAGCTTCCACACAACAAATTTTATTCATTATGGTATTACTTGATCTACTTTTTCAAACAAATTTTCCTATTGATTACTTTGACACAAATTTTTTTCTTCTACGGAAGTGACTTATATATAGTATTATTATAATTGATTTCCTATTAGGAAAGGGATTATTAGTTACTACAATTTGTTTCCTATTTTTGTTAATTCTTGTATGTAAACATTATAATTAGATGTAAAATATTCGATACAAAGTTTCCATATCCAAAGTTTCTATATGCATCGTGTAAAAATCTAACAACTTAATCCAATTAGCGGAGGGATAATTCTTTCCTTTTTTCTTTTTTTTTTTTGGGTAAAAATAAAGTTTTCATATATGTTTTTTTGTTTATATAAAATGTGCAAAAATATAAATTTTTTCCATATATATGTTTTTGGTTATAGAAAACGTGTAAAATATAAAAAGTTACCATAAAATATAAAAGAAATTGCATTAAAAAAAAGTTTCCATAATCAATTAATCATTAGGGAATAGGAATAATAATAATAATAATCCGAAAAAGAAACGAAAAGGAAAGGGAAATCCTAATCCAAGATAAAATGTAAAGCCTCTAGCTATATATACATGTGAAATAGTGAATTGTTTCATTGAAATATTAATTAGCTTGTGCAAATTAAACAAAAATATGGCAAAATTTCCCTCTTGTGTTGTTAAAGCAGTTGTAATAATGATACTAGTATGTTTCCCTTCCACCACCCTCTCTATAACATTATTACTCTCGTCACCACCATCAGAAGCTGCTCCTCCAAAATCTAATAATAATAGTGTTACGAACTTCCATATTGTTAACGATGAAGACAACAATCCAAAAGAGAAGGTGATTGATGATAGTCGAAGCTGGAGTTCTCTTGATCATAACGATGATCTTGATCACAAAATTAAGAATATCATGTCTATATTTTATAGCTTGTTTATAATTGTCGCGGCCTCATTGTCTTGATAAAAAGGCTAATCTATTCCGGACTATGGGGATGATTCATCCGTCTAACTACGATATACCTTTTATTTTCTGTAATGTAATGAATAAACCGTGTATTTCTATTTTTTTTTTATAATGTGTTACTTTGTGGGATTCCGATACAATTAATTTTGAATAGTTTTATTATTTAGTGTTGATCCAACTTATTTAATATAATATTTACATTTTATTAATATAAAGCTCTTTCTTTATTATTATTATTATTGCATACCGGCCACTTAAACTCATACTACTACTTTTACCACCCAAAGTTCCTAATTACTGACCATAACTAATCTTTGTCCAGATCTCAAGCCATTGTAAAAAAAAATAGTTGGGTACATACCTTAAGAAATAATAAATAATAAGGGTAATATTAATATTTTGAGAAATGTATTAGATATTGAATAGAATCTAATAGTAAAGGTAAAGTAGATCCAAATAGATAAATAATTCATCCAAATTAATTAGATAAGTATTATTGGACATTTATTATTAATATTATAGACAAGTAAAAACAAACGGAGAGAGTAATTATTTTCTCTCATTTATAAAAAGTTAGGCATTATTTCACATCAAAAGATAAAGTTTTGACAAATTATATGTAAAATAAGTCTATAGAAATAAAAGTCCGTCAGATTACAATAGTAATGTTGGTCTGCCATCTTCGAAGTTATCTAAATATATTTGACAAGTTTGAGGAAACTTATCTATAGTACTAGTGGAGAGTTGCTTATTTTATTGTGATAAATTTTAATAAACAGAGGTATTCTGTAAAGACTTAAGCCCGGGGGAGGTTTTTGTCTATCATTCGACGGCCTGTCAGCATGATGAGAGGTGATAATCAGAAAGTTAGAAATGTAAATAACGAATAGATATATAATAGATCAAATCAAGTAGCATTACACTTTCAATTTCTTTGAAGACAGTATTGATATTCTCGAGTATGAAAGATTAAGTAAATTTGGGTGCAGTTGTAAATTGAAATTGTATATTACCCCATTATTGGCTCAACTTTGCATCAACAGAAATATTCATAAAATTTCTACACGACTAAATTTCAAGTAGTTCCACATACTCTTGATATATAACTTTTGGCAGCTGCAACTGTCCTCAGACCAAAAACAAACTGAACCTGAATTAAAATAGCGTGTATTAATATGTAGGAATATTCTCAAAATGTTCAGATAATGAATATAGTCAAACATGGAATCTGCAAGCACTGGAGCTGTACATATTAATTTGGACCGAAGATATCTATTACTTTTCTGTATGTACTATTTGGAAACATTAGTTGACGCATAGTACTTTGGCATTGAGGTGGTGTTGATTAATTTTAACTGAATACCAGGATATTATATAATATCCATTTGGTGCGGTTAATCCAAGACAAAGCATCTATGTAAAAACATAACATGGAAAAAAGAAATCATTTTCTGAATACTGAATTATAAGACTTACATCTTCTTCTTCCGCTGGCCTTGGAACTCCTACAACATAGAGTTTCACAAAACTAAGACAATCCAGAAAGTTAAAAAAAAAACACAAAATTCAGCAGTGTTACTTGGAAAATCCTGCTGCAAATAAGCAAGAAGTGTGCAGTTTATATCCGAGCGACAAGCTCAATATCCAATTAATTTAGCAAATAACAATAGAAACCCCATTTTTCATCATTTGTGCTTCTATTACTATGTTTTAGTACTAAAGAAGAATCATTAAGGCCAAACCAGGTAACAAAAAAAGAAGGTCCACGCAGGTGAGAACCAGTATTATCAACTGTTCCATAATCCAACAAGAAAACAAACAAGTATAAGCCAAGAACAAAAAACAAGAACTCAAAAAGTGTCAACAATGGCTCAGTAGGCTTCAAACGCTTAAATTTCTTGAAAAAATTGAAATGGATCATTGAGTTAAAGAATCTTGGACATGGGTTTCCACTTATCTCTGTTTTTCAGTACAGAAAAATTGAATCTTTGGAAGCAAAATAACACAAACTCAAGAACTTAGACTCAATATGCATACATATATGTGTTACTAATTTTGCGTGCCAACTAATTTTCAAGTTTAATTTTGCGTGTAAGGATACATTAGGAATTAAGTGATAAATTATTTCATTTTCTAAACTAAACAAGTAAAATGAAGGGAGTATATGTTTGTGAATGAAGAAAAGAACTTACACTACTCCGAATAGAAACATTCCTGATAGTCAACTGAACACAACAGTGAGAAAACACAAAGTAGGTTCCCTAGCAATTTCTTGCACAAAATTGATTAGTTATTAATTACTACGACTCCTTTGTTGTTCACTGTGTCACCAAACAAGCCAAAATCCAATGTACCTGTCATTTTCTAGTGAATTTCATGAGGGAGTTAGTTTGTGGGATAATGGGTAAAAACATGAGTCATTTTGTTGGTATAAAACAAACAGAAGTGATTTTACTGAGTCATTTCCGTATCTTAGATGACCATCCAAAGAATTAACTCTTAATGCTTCGCATGGGAGGTCACCGACCAAACTACTATGCAGTATTGAAACAATGATTTTCTTCACTTTCCTTTGATAAGGAATGCTCAATTAGTTTCCATAGTAGCTATTATAAGCCAAACTTTCCACTCATTGGACCTTCACATGATGTTTCTGAAGAAAGATCTATTAATCAAACAATAAATCAACTTAGACTCGATCACTAAGCGGACTGGTAATGTGATGAATCATCTAGAACTAGTCCCTAAAGGAAGTCCAAGTGTTGTTAAAGGCTCAAGCAAGCCTAATTAGATCCAGGTTGTAGCCTGTGATGGTGTAATTAAACGACATTAAACAAAAAACAATCCTTTTTTTCCGTTCTGCAGTATTCAGACCTATTTCATTTCAAAAGATCATGTCTACACGAAATTGTAAACCCCTAAATTCACTACACTGAATTGAAAATGCAGGGAATAAGTTCATATAGAACAATAAACTCATACTGCACAATTTTTCCTAATAGTAAAGGTATCATATAAATTAGACGGAGAAATTAAGTATAACATGTTTGGTTGGGTATTTTAGTTCTGGAGTGAAGTTTTTTTTTTCAAGTTCTCATTTAATATCCAATATTCAAATTGGGGTTTGATTAAATTTGAATTAGAGTTCCACATTTGAGAATATAATTCTAACAAAGACACTTCATATCTAGTAATCCAATCTGAAACCTCTAATTAAGAATGAAAGAGTACCTAATTATCATTTCACCATAATCTTTATATGTCGTTTTAAATGAAGTTAAATCTTCAACAGTAAATGATTTTTTCTTGTTTTTATACACATGCTTAATAATGGGAAATTATTCTTAACTTTATCTAATGCAGTAGATTTTCTGGGAAGTTGTCTGTGATAAACAACGTGTAGATCCTACCGCTGAGTCCGGTCTTCAGCTTGAACGTATGAATGTTTATTTCAATGAAGTTTTTGGTGGACGTTATGTTCCTAGGGCTGTTCTTATGGATCTAGAGCCTGGTACTATGGATAGTATCAGATTTGGTTCGTATGGACAAATAACTTTATGTTTAGACAGCTTGGTGTTGGGAATAACTAGGCGAAATGTCATTATACTCAAGGCGCTGAGTTGATTGATGTTGTTCTTGATGTTGTTCATAAATAGGCAGAGAACTCTGATTGCTTGCAAGGTTTTGTTCATGTCTAATCGAATTCTTATAACCAGAACAACTTATAAATAAAAAAAGTATTAGCACTAACTAAAGTCTTCTAATTGCTTAACATCCATCTCTATCTTTCATTATCTTTCCCCTTATTTTACTCACTCTTCACCTTATTTATCTATCTTCTTTCTTCTCATAGCCCCAGTTGATCCACCAACAAAGCAGCAGATTTACTACGTCTGAACTGTTTATTTTTATTTTATTTTTCAAGTGCCTCTGTAATGGTTTTGCTCCAAGCAAATCAAGGATGTACCAACTACTTCAATTCTACCATCCATTAATGGGGAAATACATAAAATTTCAAGCAAAGCAAGGATGTACCAACGACTTCAATTCTATCATCCATTATTGGGGGAAAATACATAAAATTTCAAGCAAACTAACAATTGGGAAAAAAAATTTAGTGCATGTATATATGAGAAATCTTGTCTATGACTTTCTTTTGATACGGACAAAACTATGTATACCCAAAATATTTGTGAACCCAGAAGAAACAAAAATTCCATCAAGTACCATAGGGGAAAAAAAAACAGAAATTAGATTCCAAGGAAAAGCAATATCAAACAGAGAGGAGAAAAGAGAACTCACAAACTGCAGATCAGATGGGAAGACTGGAATGGGAAGCTTGAACAAAATCTTCGATAAGCTCGATCAAAAAGAGTGACCGGTAAGAGGAAATCTCAAATTGGAAGTTTAGAAGAAGAAATCACTGGTAAAGGTGGAATAGCTGAAGAAGCTACAGCAAACCGCTAATGTGGTACATGAGAAGAGGCAGAAGTTTATCCTAAGAGAATTTAGGATATTAAATGACAGATATACCCTTGATGACGGGCAGGCATGTTGGCCATGACCTGCCTGCTTATTCTCACTTATATATTAGTAAGGATAAGATAAAATATATTCCTCTTTTTTCTTATATAGTATCTAATTTGTATTCGAGGACAGATCAACAAATCATCTCACATCGTTTGTTGAACAAAATCTTAGTTAGCTCTTGGAGATTTCATTCAAGTAAGTTTATGGAGTAAATATTATTAGTATTATGATACTGGTCGTTCTAATTTATACGACACAATTAAAATTTTGAGGTTTCAACAACATTGGACTCGTCAAGCATTCGAATAACTTGAGCGACAACCGCCCAACGTCATTGCCAGGGCGGAGCTAAGTGGGGGTTCAAGGATTCGAACGAATCTAGTAGCTTTTTCATAGACACTGTATTTGTAATAGGTTCAAGGGTTCGGACGAATCTAGTAGATTTTTCATAGACACTGTATTTGTATTAGAAAATTAAATAAATATATATGTATATTAACTTGTGAACCCCCTAATAAAACTAACTGACAACTTAGAGGTAATGAAGAGGCCATGGAAATGCTTTCTCATGCTAGAGTTATGTCACGCCCCGAGCCTACACCCTGGACATGGCCGGCACTCGAGAACCGTTGCTGGTCCCCAAGCGAACCCTTGGCTTACTACTTAGCAAAAGAGCTGACTCAAGCATTTAAAGGCTTAAAACAGAAGTAATTTATTAAAACTATAAAATGTTCAACTCATACTGTCTGAAAACAATACTTAATGCAATAATAATAATAGTTGTAAAGCAATTTAACAATAACTCCGAGGACATCTCAATTCTAACTATTTATGAAGCCTCTAAGTTCAACATGAACGTCGGGACAAGACCCTCGACGGCCCAAAGTAAATAATTAAATGAAAAGAATGTGGCCCCTCGAAATGCAAGTCGGACTCACCAAAACTCTCAAAGGAGAAGTGCAAGGAGATCTCAACGAAGAGCCTATTGATGATCCTGAACACCTATATCTGCATCATAAAAAGATGCAGGTCGAATGCCATCAGTACATTGAATGCATAAGTATGTAATATGGCTGAATAAAACAATATCTGAACTAATAAGGCTAGGAGAATACTCACATCAACTCAACCCAATGCAAAGCAGTAATAAGAGATGACATATTTAAAGCTTTGTAAATAATAGATTCTAACTCAAGGATGTATATAAAAATACAATAAATTACTCTTTACTCTTATTTGGGAGATTCTCTAACCGACAACCATCACTATGAGCTAGGTGATGATACATCGTCTCGCCCACATTGCCAGAACTGTCATATACCTTGCCGAGGTATAGAACACCTCAACTAAGTGGATCCACTAAGCTCTGCCCGAAGGCACTAAGGATTCATCTAAAAAGTATGATTCTTTACCCATGTTGGCTACATGGTTTATGAGGAATGTGAGTTGTCTGAGCTCATCCCCATATCGGTGCTCAATACTACTCCCAATAATTATATACACTCATGCTCAAATGTATAAAACTTACTCTTTCTCTGTTTTGAGGTAATTACTCAAAATAACCTCTTAAAAGAGGTAACTGTTCTGAAATATCTCTGAACTCATAACTCTTTTTAGAAATCAAAGTTTTTCTTTTCTCAATGTAAAAAGTTACATTTGGAAATCAATAGTTCCCTTAAACTTTCCTTCAAATGTCTCTTTAAACTTTTCTCAAAACTCTTCTTTACTTTCTCAGAAAATCAATTTAAGATAATTCTTCGATTAAAAAGATTCTAAACAATAACTCAATGAATACTAAAATAATAGGATTCATGCTGAAAAATAGACATGAACAATCAACTCAAGAATCTCATTGCATAATATATAGCAACTCAAAAAAATTAGGAAAGCAACTCAGAATTCATTAACGAAACTCATCTAAAAAATTATCAAAACTAAAGATGTAATCCTAGATTATTCTTTACTGATAGAAGGTAGATGTAGGGCGTGAGGATGGACTCAGTCCATCACTATGATAGCCTTACATACCTGAAAGAACAATGTTCTTGGCGAAACTCGAAGAATCTTGAAGAATGCTTGAAAACCCTAGCTTTCTCTTTTAGGAACCTTGCTCTGAATCTTCTAAGTGTTAAAGAACGTAAAAGAATGTTTTAACATTGTTTAGGCCCTTAATTAGATAGAAAAGAGTCGATATTTATGCTTAGAAGGGATGAGAAAAGTCCAAAATATCCTTAATTAAAACTGCCAAAGTGACCTACGGTCCATCTTGTCCAACCGTAAAACCAACTTTAGAAATCCAAATATTTGGCCAACTTCCTATGAGTCCTTTCTACGGATCATAGAATTTTCTACGGTCCGTAGGACCTTCTCGTCGAACTTAATTTCAACCTCGAATTTAACTAAGGCTGGACCACTCCTACAAAATCCATCTACGACCCGTAGAACTAATGACAGTCCGTCCTATCAACTCGTCACTCAACTTTAGAAGCTTAAATTTCTCCAAACTCAACTTGGTTTCTACGGTTGCCTTCCTACGGTCCGTTGGTGGCTTCCGTAGAACCAGTGCTCATCAATTTATTTTCTGCACTTTTTCACCACAAGTCCAAGGGTGTTACGAGTTGTGGGTTCTCGAACTCCACTATCATCAAAAGTTTCTCTTCATTTTTAAAAAGAAGCATGTTTTGCAATATTTTTCTCTTTCTTTAAAATCCCCAAACTTCTAATCCCGACTTCGCCTCTGGTCATTGTCTACCGCAACAAACATCAAAAAATGTTAATATGGAATGTTTTCCTTTTCAAAATCGTTTTAGTAAAAATTTGATGGTTTGGTGCAACAAAGATTTACGATCGTTAAATCGAGGAATCAAAATCAAAAAATTGAATTCGTTTGATTTAGGCCGGCTTTTTGATATTTATGCTCATCCCTATTAATTAGTAATTGATTTCTGAATTTATAATTAAAATTAAAAGAGAAAATATCTTATTAGAAATACATTCATACCATATATACTAATTCTAGCTATACTTCTAAATAATTACGTATCTTACTACTAATTAAGAGTTTTAGCAAGGGTTCATGTGAAACAAAAGCATGAACAACAAATCAAGGATATCAGTATATAAAATATCACAATCTCATAATTAAGAACTCGGGATACAGAATAAGAAACTCAATTCATATATAGAATTTCATGGAAATTGTGGGTAAAGTATTGAACTGAACTTTTACTAACTGAATTTAATTAGATGTGGGGTGTGAGGATGAACTAGTCCAACACTATGAATAGCCTTATATATCTGGAAGAACAAAGTTCTTGAAAAAGTTTGAAGAAGAACTTGATTGGAAGATTTGAAACCTTAGCTTTTGTCTTCGAAGAAGAGTGGAGAAGAATCTTGGATTGAAAACCTAAGGATTCTTGAAGAGGATCATGAACTTGGAGTCTTTAGATTTTAGGAAATTGGAGAAATTCCTTTCTTGGAGTTCTTGATATTTGAAAGGATGGGAATTGGAGATTCTGAGAATTGCTATACGTATAATGATGGTATTAGGTTATATGATGCACTTAGGAAAGTTGATTTAGGGTAAAAGCTCAAGAATACCCTTCTAGGAACATAATAAAACCATAAAAATAAAAGAAAACGACCTTTTAATGAATCCCGTCAGTCAAATAGGCGATCTGGAGGTCTCCTTGCTAAAAATACTCGGCGGATCGCCCTTTGGGACTTTAGATCGTCCCAAATGGTCATAAACTTAATGTTTTCGGGACAAATTCGGCGAGCTAATTCGGCGATTCACTAACTCAGTCAACGGATCGCCAATTGGGTAGGTGAGTTCGCCTAATTTCATAGCCCACCTATATTATAGTAAAACGGCTATAAATTTTTACTTCGAATTCTAAATAAGGCAAGCTTGGTAGCGTTGGAAAGATGACTCATAGGCCTTTAATTTGATATGTCATAGGCCACCTAACTCTTTATATGCTGAGAGATATGGTCATTTGAAGTTGAGCCTAATATGAACTCATGAAAGAACTTAGCTGATAGGAATGCTTTGAACTGGGCTTGGTGTTTGAGGTCCCTTATGACCCTATATCACTTTAGATACTATTGATACACTTGGTAAGGGACTTTATAACACATGAGCAAGTAGGACATCACCCGGTTCAAGCTCATATACTTACGACGAACGATTCAGATTTTTAAGAGTAGAGTTGCGAGGTGTTATAGAATGATTTAGGTCTTAGTGATCTGAGGCCAAAAATATATTTTCTTATTATTAATTGCCTCATATTTATTATTTATATTTGTCCTTTTTAGCATGAATTTTATGGATTGTGTAAATAGTGTATTTTATTTGTGGGATTAAATTGGTGCAAAGTTGAAGAAGTTTGGAGCTAAAATGAATTAATTATGAAAGATTGAAGAAGGAAAATCAAGCAGGCAGCTTAATGGATTAAATTGAATATTATATTAATATTTACATATATGGAAAAGTTGGGCGAGGAAAGCAAATCGAGGCGGTTGGGCAGTGTTCACGCGGCGGTAGGAATCCAATTCCGTTTTGGTTTTGGGTTCCTAATTTGTTTTGGACTCAGTTATTTTATTCAGGGTTTTCTACATCTATAAATAGTCCATAGAAATAATTATTTCAAAAAAAAGGACTGACGGGAAAAGAAGAGACTTTTGAAGGAAGACACTTTGTAAGGAAAAATTGTCAATACTTTTTAGGATTCTTTTCTTCTTCTTTTTCTTAGGTATTAGTAGCTAAAGACCCTTGTTCTGGGGCTGCGGCCATGGGTAATTGTTGAACATCGATTGTTTTGAATTAATGTTGGTTATCGTTTAAATTATTTTTGTATTCTTGTTTTAGTATTTCATGCTTGATCACCATAGAAATAAATCTATTGTCTATTCTTGGACTCGAGAGATAAAGAGGTAGATAGACCAAAGAATGCAAAGAGCTTGTTCTAACTTTGTTTAGATTCGTGTTCAGGAGTGACGCCCGGATGAACACCTCGCTTGGTTACGAAACAGGATGAAATATAAATGCTCGCCAATTAGGACTGCCTATCCCCGCTCAACGATGTAGTTAGACAGCTAGTTGGAGTAGGCGATTAGAGGTCGAGAGATCATGATCATAAAATCAACCCTGTAAATCAGTAATTTGATAACCTTAGTTAATTCATTGCATGAGATGCGATACATGAAACCCTATGCATGTTGCAGCCCTGGAATTGTCCCAATCACTTTAAGTTAATCTTAGTATTTTATTCTTGCATTCTTTTATTTCTTTGACACTCTTAAATAAATAATTAGACTAGTATAATTTAGTAAATAGTTAATTGACAAGTCTCTGTGGGTTCGATATTCCGGTTCTTAAAGAGCCACTTATTACTTCTGCGACCACGTACACTTGCGTGTGCAATTGGAAGCATGGGTTCACGTGAACCCGGTGACCCCCTCCTGCATACGCCCCTGATCATCATTATATCAATAGCTTAGAATGATTGCATGAGTTGTAGCCACAACATTTCAAAACCATATTTTCAACCATTACATTTCTTTTCAAGCATTTATATGCTAAATATATTCTTATTCCACTCTGGAATTCAAAATCTTAGCTTTTCCTATGATGTAGGAGCTCGATTATTGGTTAATCTACGTACTGTCTATTGAAGAATTTTATTCATGTAAAACTAGCAACATTACATTTTATAGATGTATATAAAGTTTTTTTTTACAAAAGGGGCTTCACCCTATTCCTGTTTTTCTAGGCAAAGCAAAATATGTGCTTTTGTTGTTGTCTTCCTTCTGTACTTGTCTGAATGCCTTCTAACATATGCACCACTTCCTTCATCTCTGGCCTAATTTGTGGCTTTACATCCCAACATTTTTTCATTATATATGACAATGCTCTTGGACAACATTTTGGTATCTCAGGCCTTCAATCCTTTTGTAAATTTGATGTGAGATTTTACTACGAGAAATGTGTTCAGGATATGGATCTAAACAAGTATAATTTCCCACAAGCAAATCGCAAAGCTGTAGACATCACACTTATGAACATATGACGAATCACTCAAAACCTCAGGAGCCATATAACTGATAGTTCCACTTGTTCCAACCATCATAGGAGGATAATCCAATCCAAGTGAAAAAAACTCACTAGAGATTCCGAAATCAATTATCTTCAGTCTTCCAGTTTTGTCAACAAGTAAATTCTCAGTCTTCACATCCCTATGAGCAATCTTCTTAGAATGAATGTAACTCAATCCTTTAGCAACATCCAATGCAAGTTGTATAATTGTATCCAAAGGCAATTTCTTCTTTATTGTATGTTTGGAAAGATAGTATTTAAGTGTACCTCCACTAACATATTCCACAACTATGCAACATCCATTTATTGGTAGTGTTGCACCTTTTTTGACATTTTATTTTTATCTTTCACATATTGTTCTTCTTTATAGCTCCAATAAACTGCACAAAATTAATATATTTAATTGTGATTAGCTAATTTGTAAATAAACAAACAAGATATTATAAGGAAAAAAGAGAAATTAATTAAGGTATAGTACCTTAGCAATATTGGAGTGTTGAAGATTGCACCAAATGATTACCTTTTCAAACAAATTCTCGTATTGATTACTTTGACACCAATTTTTTTCTTCTGGCGGAAGGGACGTATATATAGTATTACTATAATCCCTTTTCTATTAGGAAAGGGATTATTAATTATCATAATTAGTTTCCTATTAGGAAAAGGATTATTAATTACTATAAACGGTTTGGAGTCGTTTGGTTTGAATTCAAGTTATGATGGGATTAGTTATGATGAGATAAGTTATGCTAAGATTATTTTTTATTGAGTGTTTGATTTGTTGTATTCAAAATAATAAGATTATTAATTATTCATTCATCTAACTACTATATACCTTTTATTTTCTGTAATGTAATGAATAAATCGTGTGTTTCTATTTTTTAGTTATGTGTTACTTTGTGGGATAATATTAATGTTTTGAGAAATGTATTAGATATTGAATAGAATCTAATAACAAAGTTAAAATGAACACGAATGGGTAAATAATTCATCCAACTTAGACAAATATTATTGAACATTTATTTTTAATATTATAAACAAATAAAAATAAACGAAGGGAGTAATTATTTTTTTCTTACTCATATACAACAACAAAAAAAAGTTAGGCATTATTTCACATGAAAAGACAAAGTTTTGACAAATTATATGTAAAATAAGTCTACACAAATAAAAATTCGTCAGATGACAATAGTAATGTTGGTCTGCCATCTTCGAAGTTATCTAAAATATATTTGACAAGTTTGAGGACACTTATCTATAGTAAAATAAAATATATTCTTCTTTTTTCTTATGTAGTTTCTCAATTTGTATTCGAAGACAGATCAACCAATCATCTCACATCGTTTGTTGAACAAAATCTTAGCTATGTGTCACAACCCAAGATGGGTCATGATTGACATCCATACTTGACCTCCTAAGTGGGCGAACCAATGAATCCAAACTCAACTTATATTAATTGTTTAACTTACGAAATACAACTATAATGCGGAAGCTCAAATCTAATTAATGTAAGAAACAATAATCCACTAGAGTCTATTACATTTTATCCCCAAAACCTGAAAGTCATCACATCAAGGATATCTAATCTCCAAATACAAAGTCTAAGAGTATAAAATACACCAAGATAGATCAACAACCTAGTTTGTGTCCGAAAACTATAGACACCATGTCATAACTGAGAGAATCCAACACGAGCTAGAATGAATAGCTCACCCGGGAATCTGATGTGCTGGAGACTGGCTAGAGCTGAAGGAGAGTCGAAGTTACTGGTATACTCGCTACACTCCACAAAAGGAAAACGAAAGACAATACAAGTAGGGATCAGTACAGGGCAACATGTACTGAGTAGATATCATCGGCCGACTCAAAATAGTAACTAATATGCATAAAGTAATAATCATGAAATCAACTATAGCACTTAGCAGGTGACAAGCAACGAACAACATGAACAAGTGACAAAAACACTGAAGCAAGTACGCAATCAATCACAATATCAAGCACACACACGAGGACTCATGCCTCCACACCACGCTCATTTGGGAAATGAATTCTTTGAGATTGAGTACATTAAGTTAATTAATTATGTTTTCCTTTAATGTTACCGTGGCGGAACGTGACACCCGATCCAATAATACCGTATCAGAACGTGACACCCGATCAAAAACACCGTGTCAGAACGTGACACCCAATCCAATAATACCGTGTCGGAACGTGACACCCGATCCAATAATAGTGTGTCGAAACGTGACACCCGATCCAAAATACCGTGTCGGAACGTGACACCTGATCCAATAACACCGTGTCGGAACGTGACACTCGATCCAATAATACCATGTCGGAACGTGACACCCAATCCAATAATACCGTGTCGGAACGTGACACCCAATCCAATAATACCGTGCCGGCTCGTGACACCCGATCCAATAATACTATGCGGCTCGTGGCACCCGATCCAAATATATCGTTAATTCATTTATCATTATTTATCATCTCTTTCCACTTCCTTAACAATATTTCATTAAGCCTTTCAAGGCATCACTTTGATAAAACAAGTTCAAGATTATAGATTTCGCGGTCCTGGAATTACAGACGAATCACAACAATAAACGAATCATCCAAACCACAACAACCATATACATAGAAAATTTCATAATATTACTCAATAACTATCAATCGCTATTAAGACTCTCTCTATCACATAGAATAAACCATAACCTACCTCCACCGAAGAACCGGAGTCAAGCAAGTTAATTTTCCAATGCTTTTCCTTTCCTCAATGCCTTGAAACGTTTCGATCTATCAAGTATACAATATTTGTAAGTAAACACGCTCAATTCTATAATCAAGTTTCAACCTTGATCTCAAAAAATAGGTCAAATCCTATATTTCTAAAATTCACTCCTAAGGGTAACTCTCAATACCTCCAATTATCATAACTTTAATGATATTCAAATAATATACACATAATATTTAATTATCTATCTCACTATATCAAAACCTAATTTATAAGATGATAACTAAATAAAATAATTAAAGCCGAAGTAACGGCTGAACCGAAGAAATCTATTTTAATTGTTTTAACCCATATGCATATAGTACTTACGTATGCCTACTGGTAGTACACATTAATATTTAATGAGAAACTACCATTCTCAATCTTTAACTAATTTATTAAACTCTTTACAGTAGTGCAAAAAGCAAATTGAAAGAATTATGATATTGGTCGTACACATTAATATTTCCATTTGGTGCAAAAAGCAAATTGAAACTATGCCTATCGGTAGTACACATTAATATTCAAAATTCTCATTTGAAATCTACCGAAAGAATCTTTTACGAAATAAGAAGCTATAGTATCCAAAACGATCTAGCGGGTCGTTACATTATGTCTTGAAGATTTCATTCAAGTAAGTTTATGGAGTAAATACTATTGGTATTATGATATCAGTTGTTTTAATTTATATGACACAGTTAAAATTTTAAAACTAAGTTTGGGCTCAAAGTTTGTGAACTAAACCGACCCATGAGCCCACCAAAAGACCCAATCCTCAACTTTCATCCCAACGGTTATATTGATCCATCCGTTGAAGTTTGAGAATCATCCCCAATTTCAAATTCGAAATTCAATCCTATTCTCACCCTATAAATATTTACCTCTACCATCTTCACTGTTGAAGTTGAAATTCGAGGAAAATTCTTAATCAACAAACGCTTCTGAGTTCTGAAATAGAGAACACCCTTTCGCTGTCTCCAATCTTCCTCGTTCCAGCAACGCTGCTCCCAAAGAGGTATTTTCTGCTCTTCATTTGCTTTCAGCTCTGCTTCCTCACTGTTTGCTTGTGCTTCTTTGTCGTCTTGACTTGTGCATCAATGCTAGTAATTGGGATGCTTCGATTTTCAGTTAGTGTTGTTGTGTTAATACTTCGTTATAATTGGGCGTCTATTTCCTTTCATGTTACAACTGCTTTGGTTTCAAAAATCTGATTAATTTCTGCTGTCCATGTGATCTTGTTTCAACACTTGAGTTGTTCTCAGGTTCTGCTCAGTACTGTAAACTTTTGAATTGATTGGATCGACCAGACGTCCATCTTGATGTAAAAGTGTTGCTCCTCTCACATTGGACAATCTCCACAACACATGAATGACAGGTATTTTTCTCTTACAGTCGAGACCTAGGTTTACTGTTCTCTTAGAATCGTGGAGATTCATTTAGTTGATTGTGGTGAAAGTAGCTTAAGATTCTACAAAATCTTTTGGCTGTTTGTACAACTCAATTATTGTGAGAAGACTGTTGCATATTGATAATGAATGTTAAGTTACATTTCTGGATGATAGCAAGTCAGCAATGGGAAAGGTTTTGTCTTCAGTTTAGCTGATAATGGTCATAAGGTGTGTCATAAACGTATTAGTTGTATGGAATTTAAGAGCACTTCAACTTGTACAGGCTGAGAGGTGGAACAAATGGAGTTTACCCTATTTACCTTGGATTGAATGCTTTTAGTAGCAATACCAAAAATGTTTTACATCCTTCCACTAGTTATTTTGTTATGCTATTGATACTTTAAGTAAGACCTGCTTTTTTCAAAAATATTAAATTTCATTCTATCTAATGTGTGTATGCAGTGTCACTTTAGATATAACTTAATAGTCCACCTGTTATAATGTATTATTAAGCCACACATCTCTGTCGGCATTTAGTTATTTGTGCTTGCTTTGCATGAAGTTGCGTGTTCCTAATATCAACTTCCTTGTGTTGTCTGTGTTCTGTGATAGGGAACCTGATTTATCTCCTATAGCTCCTTTTGGTGTCACGATGACAAATAATGGAATATCTATAGATGGCATAGCGAACTGCTTAAAGTTAGTGGTGAGGCACTAGCAGGAGATCAAGCACAAAACATTGATCCCAAGGTCAGAATAGTAGAACTGCTCACATATCTCCATGTGGCTGTGTTGTGTTGTTCTGTTCTTTTTCTTCTAGATTTCTGATCTTTTCTAAAGCTTTCATGTTGTTATACAGATCACAATGGCCCAATTGCGAGGGAGGTGGCAGCTGTCACTCGACAGGTTCTGCTGTCCATGCCATCTTCTTTCAACTTTTTACTCTTTAAAAGAAAATGTACACCATGTGTAAGCAAAGATCTTGTAAGGCGTTCTTAGTTTGGCTGTTAGTTGTTAGGATCATATCCACTAAGTTGCTCGGACTCGGGTGTGGGTGTCTGATACGGGTGCGGATCTAGAGGTCGGATCCTTCATGATCTAATTTTTAAGATTCGGGGATATGGATCCATGTATGGATGCGGGTGCGGGGATTCGCCTAAAAATAGTTTAAAAATCTAAAAATAGAGTTATAAAACCTAAATTATGAGATGTTATGTGAAGAACTTGAGGAGAATCTTGGAAGGAGATTAAAGGAAAAGAAGTGACATAGAAATTTCTATATAAAAGGTATTCCATTTTCTTCAATTTCACCTTAGCTTTTGTATTGATTATAGGAGTCATTAAAATTGTCCAGACTTTACCTATCAATTTTGGTCAAAGTACCCAAAATCCGTTGACCAAATCGGACACGGATCCCACACCCATGTTGTGTCGACACGGGTGCGGCACCAAAAGTGAAGAGTCCGAGCAACTTAGCATGTATCCAGATATTTGTATACATTGGATGCTTGTGTAATAACTCTGACTGCTCAGACCTAAAGTTTTCAAGTTTTCGTTGTTTAGATTGGTCAAGATGGCTTGATAGCTCTTGGTTGAATTGAAAACATTTTGGTATAGCTATGGAGTCTCAGGAGTCAACTAACATGTTAAAGTTGTATGTGATGTTGTCCTCTTATTTTATTTTCTTAGCAGCCTCATCGTCTCTTTTCCCTTGTCCTTGTTATGAATAACTTGCTAGTCCTTTATCTACTTTGAACTTCTTTAAATTAGTGGTCTTATGAACCTATTATGTGTTTCTTGCCTATTGTTTTTTTTTTCTTAGAGATCTACAGTTGCCTGTTGCTTCCCCTTCATGGTGGTTTCCAATTCTTGTATTCATATAAGTTGGTCCTTCTAGCAGAATTTTCGTTTTAAATTAAATCTAACTTTGGGTAGTTGTTTGGGTCCTTATTGTTAGCTCAACTTGAATTTATAATCTTTGTTGGCCTTAGTTTTCCACTGTGCTAGGAGTCACTGCCTAGCAGTGTCATTCCCTGTTGAAATTGCACCTGTTTCCGCCTATTTGTGTTTTTTTTTCTTGTGTGATAACATGTTTAGTTGAATATGTATGCTGCCATGTTTTCTTCTTTTACTTGAACTGATTTAGCTGAATCATAGTCTCCAGCATCTTTGTCTTTTTAGTATGATATGCTTGCATCTCTAGACTTTCGTGGATAGATTTAATCTTGTCTATCGCATGAAGTGTGTCATTTGTAAATGTGCAGCATGCTCTCTTTGATATTTTGAGTTATATGTTGATTATTGATTGCTTATTCATCATTGTGAATCTGTCCCTTTTGCTATTTGACATCTCCTTAAGCCTCATGTCTATTTTTAAACAAGTTTCGATAGATTGGAAGCCTATAGAACTGTGAATCTGCCCAACTATCCATCTAGCCAAATTCTTCTTCAATTTCAGCTTGTTTCAACAGTTGTTAGGTACTATGTATTTTCTTTGTTGACTTTAATAATCAGCGGTTCATTTTCGTCTTTCTATATGCTTGATTCATTAACTAGTGTTGCTTTTCAATTCGGGATAGTAGTTTGGAAGACATTGTTTCTTAAATTGAATTAGATTGTTCATTGTTGTTGGGTTTTTGCTTCTTCTTAATTATCTCTTCTTTTCGTTAAGTTGTTGGACTTTGTTAGACTTAGTTCTCTAGCTGCTCATTTGTGCTCAATTTGCTGGAAATTGTGTCTTTGGGGGAAAGGGAGAAGTTTGGTTTAGCCTCTGATTTGGAGGCATAAATATATGTTACATAGTTCATAAGCTACTGTTAATGGGGCATTGACTACCAACAATATGCATGACTTTTCTGTTTATTAATTCAGCCTTATTTGCAAGCTTCATCATGATTAATAGACTAATCCATTTCTCTTTACTTTCATGTGGCTATGGGCGAGTTCATTGAACTTCATTACTTTCCTCTTTTCATTCCAAATGGGCCATGAAGGCCCAAATTTATCCTTCTCTCGAGTTAGCCCCATTGTAAAAATCAAAAATTGAAGAAAGAGGTCTCCGGAGGCTAAAAAACAGGGCTGGAAGCTTGGCGTACAGGTGTTCAAGAGTGTCGAGAAAGGCTGTATATGGAGAATACAGGGTATTTACAGTGATATACGGAGTTCGCATACACTCTATAACGTAGTTCGCATACACTGTATACAGTGGCAAAATGGGCCAAAAGCCCCATTTATTGGCAGCATATTTGTTAGTTTAGGACAGGTGACAGATTTTGGATAGTTTTAGGACATCTTAAGTGGGCCAAAACCCATTATTATGGCAAATGTTTAGTTTAGGACAGGTGGGTCAAAAGCTTGATATTTGAATTTGGGCAAGGGCCCAAATTTGAATTGATTTATTTCTTTTCGTCTTACTTATTTATTTATCATATTGTTTTATTATGGATTAATTTAATTTAATTTCTAAACGGTCTTTTATTTATTTTTATGTTAGATTGAAATAAATATTTAAGTTTATTTACTAATTTAATTAGTTGTTTGCCAATATAGAATCATTTTCCTTAAAATTTATTTTTAGTTCTTTCCTTTTAGCAATCTTATTGAGACTTTCACTCATAGGGAAGAAAATAGATTTATAAGATGGAATCAAATATGCAGTATTTATAGACAAAAGTATTCGGTTATTGGGGAAAAATAAATAGTCTTCTAATGTCGAATCAAGATCAACTAGGACAGAAATAAAGCATTGGGTCGAACTCTTCTTTGGTGTCAAGGTAGAAGAATCGGGCCTATTATGGGTAGGACTCCTCGAGGCAGTGCCGGGTGGGGGGGGGGGTGTGCCTGCGCCTCGGGGCAGACGCCTCGAGCGCCGGGCGGGTGGGGGGG